>JACTOM010000870.1:2233258-2277185 GCA_015832385.1 Elymnias hypermnestra | reverse complement strand
AAAAAAAAAAAAGAGCGGTAGTAATAGCTCGAGGCACCCGGGGTCGCTTACCCGCATGCTTAGTTAGTAACCGGACAGATTATCTGACTAAACACCCTCTCAGTAAATAGATAGAGAGGCACGATCGCCCTCATTCCGTTATTTATAACAACAACTTTTCATCGATGTTTTCTCATGACGTTATCATGTCAAATTATCGTCCGTAAACAGACTTAACAGATTGTAAATAACGGGAGATAGCCCATGCCAACTTCTTAATTTAGACGTCATGGATTCACTTGTACTTTCATATCCCAGATGAGTCCTACTGAGAACAGTATGCCCTTGTCTTGATAAAGTACCAAGTTGTTTTTTTGAGCAGGCTGAGCCATGTGAGCTGGTGAAGATGTGGCGTGTGAGGAAACGCGATGCTTGTATTGCGGTGCTGACGCTTTGCGGTGGTGTTGCCCTGGGGGTGGAGGCAGCAGTGCTAGGTGGTGTGGTAGCTGGTCTGGCTGCGCTGCTTTGGGACGTGCTGAAGCCACCACGATTACTACTCTACACTGATAAGGTATTTGACCATGTGATATAAGTTTTCAAAAATAATAATCTGCTACAAATAACTTTAAATGAAATCAACTCTGTTATGCTTGGATTTAAAATACATTTTAAAAATAACAAATATATTGTTATTTCTGTGTCTTTTCGTTTATTAATAAAGAGAGATATGAACACTTTCTTTCTCTAATGTTAGGTTAGGAAATTAAAGTAATAAAGTTCCTGTTATATAACATCTGGTACTGTTCATTATATAACAGTTATGTTACTGTTATTTCTAAATGTTTAAAGGAATGAAATTATGTCATATTTTATTTGCAATAGTCTTTATCTTATTATTAACCATGCTGTCTTTAGTTAAGATCATTCATTTCTGTGGATTAAACAATCATGGCTGGCGTATCATCATTCGGAGGTTTTTGAGAATATAATCATTGTTATTGCGATTTCTGATAGAAATAAGATGTTTGTTAATCTGTAGTAACCACGAGAGGTGGCGAGCTCGTTAGCTCAGGCCATAGATGAGGAGGAAAGCATTTAGAATGGCCTAATGAGGTCGTTGAGAACGTTGCCTTAAGGGTGTCTCGTGTGAGGCTCGGACATCGACTTGGGGCAACGTTGTCCTCTGAGTCTTCGCTTAGACGCTATTTTGTGGTGGTTAGGGGAATTGTCAATCGTTGTCCTATTGTCAGATTCGTCAGAATCTCCTCTTTTTAGAAGCGACGTGGTGGTCATTGGTGAGGTGATGGAGGATCACCAGTGACGCGATGTGCGATGTTTGGGCAATGTGAATAAGACTACACCAATAAAGCACTTTTACTTTTATTTTTGAGTCAGAAGGATTGTATTGAAAGGGATTGGATGATGGTTATGCTTGGGTATGCTGGTTGAAAGGATAGAGGAGACACTATTATAAATATTACGTTTATAAATATATAAGTAGCAACGCGTATTTACCGAAACAACAAATATAACTAGAGCGTGATTTCGAAACGTGGTTGCTTTAACTACCTGGGACAGGGTCTGAGGGTACCCAACGACCACTTGAGATGGTAACGGCGCTTACGCACTGCTACGTATATAAAAATGAGATGTATGGATCTGTCCTTTCGTTGATAATTAATTTTACAATATTTATGATATATGTATCTCATAATGTATATCCTAGTATATTTATTCTATTTATATAATACAATAGTTTTCAGTGTAAATGTAGTGTTGCCACTACAGGTGTCTCGTGTGAGGCTCGGACATCGACTTGGGGCAACGTTGTCCTCTGAGTCTTCGCTTAGACGCTACTTTGTGGTGGTTAGGGGAATTGTCAATCGTTGTCTTATTGTCAGATTCCTCAGAATCTCCTCGTTTTGGGCAGGATGTTGACATGTTATACTTAGTTTGTATCTTTTTGTGGTGGTTAGGGGAATTATCAATCGTTGTCTGATTGTCAGATTCGTCAGAATCTCCTCTTCTTGGGCAGGATGTTGACATGTTATACTTAGTTTGTATGTTTTTGTGTTGCAGTCGAGCGGGTGCAAGGTTCTGGTGGTGCGCGTGCGGCGTGCGTTGGTGTACGCGAATGCGGAGCGCGCGGCGGACAGCGTACGCGCGGCGCTGACGTCACACGCCCCTCCGCACCGCGCTTTACTCCTTGACTGCCGCGACTGCGCACTGCTCGACAACCCCGCACAGCAGGTACTGATTTTATTTTTATTTAAGCATTGTATGCGCGATGCTTTCAAGTGACGGATGTTGGGCGGAAGTGGCCCTCTTCTGCGAGACTGTAATCTCGCTAAAGGAGGCCCACGAGCGAGATAGAGAGAATGCAGTAGATGCTCCCTCTCACCGCTGAAGGAGACGGGATACTAGGCGGCGCTTGTTTACGCACCTGATCCCACCTCCATGAATCCTTAGTGGGACTCACCTAGGATACCAGGGAAGAATGCGCAAGTTGAACCTCTGGTATCTCACTTACGGATGAAGAGGGTTCCGCTGGGTTTTAGTGGGTATTGCGAAGTCTCCTCCCTCGCTGAGTCCCACACTCCTGACCCATTCAGGTCAGGGTAAGTGCGTAAAAGCATTTCCCAGCGCAAAAAAAAAGTTGCTGATTTTATTTATTACAGACTAATTATTAATAATACTTTGACTGAATCTACCTAATCTGTACTTGAATTATCTTAGTCTAGAGTCCAACGACTATGTTTAGTTTACTATAATGTATATTGACTCACACTGTTCTTGAGGTCTTGCTTAAAAGCACTACACTATATTGTGTCACTTTTTTTTTGTCGCTGGGAAATGCAATTTACGCACTAACCCTGACCGATGAACAGTCAGGAGTATGTGACTCGGCGATGGAAGGTCTCGCAATACCCACTAAAAGCCAGCGGAACCCTCTTTATCCATTAGTGAGTCACCAGGTGATCAGCTTTCGCATTCTGCCCTGGTCTCCCGGATGAGTCCGACGGAGGACTATATTGTGTCACTGCACTTTCACTAACTCAAAAGGTTTTGTTCTTTTCAGTCTTCTCTTTATCCCTGTGACATCCAGAAGTTTAGCGGCTTCGGGATTCACTTGATGGTGAAGTCTTTGGTGATGAACTTTGGCAATTCTTTCGATGTAATTATTAACGAGCTCTATGTATAGGTCCTTGTAAGATGGCTATTTTTTTGTGTCAAGGTCCATCAAGAATGTGATTGCTAGATTTGGTACGTCCCAATAGTTGAATACTATATGTCCAAACTGGTATTAGGACCGTTTTATATATTAGTAGCTTATTGGCTACTATGGTGCTGAATTCATCTCCCTATATCGGATTTATAGCTCTTCACTTTTCTTTCTAACGTGAGTTCTCCATCGTAGTTTTGTATCCAGCGTCATACTAAGATACTTGGGTGTGTTGACATAAAGCAGTTTTTGCCTAGCAGGTACTGATTATAATAATATCAGGTCTCCCAAAACTTCTTTTGAGTCGTGCGCTCTTGACGAAGTGGTCGTGATCCTGGATGCTCATGCGTATTGGCAGCAGACTTTTGAGGGATTCCCCCAACTCTCTCAATCGGTGGCATATCTTGTGCATTGTAGAATTCAAGGAGCACTTTGTAGACGTTTTTGTGATGTCTGTCAATCTTGTGAGTGATCAGCTGAGAAAACTTTAACCCTCTACCTTTTCCCGATCCAATAATTATTCTTGTTGATATGACCAATTTTAAAATTCGTATAAGCATAGTTGACGAAAGTCTTTGCTTTATGTTTACCTCTTCTAGGATCAACATGTTGGTTTCCATGAGTAGTCCACCTTATACTCAGCATACGCCTTCCAGAATAGCAAATACATTTAATGTTGTGTTGCGGCTTCCGCCCAACTGCGTGTTTGCTGCTCCAGATCGACAGGCATTAGTTTGACAATTGAATTGTCAAACTACCTGACACTTGTTCCTTCGCTATCGAGTCTTCGCACGCGATTTTGTTTCTCCGTGCAGTTTTGTAATTATTTATTAAAAAAGGCAATATATCGAGGTTAAAACAAGTGTTTCTTTTAACTTCCATAAATACCACAAAAGTATTTTACATGTTGCGATAATTGAATATAGTACAGATGTTCCGGCTCGAAGGACCAAAAAATTGAAGTATTGTTGAATAATATCAATGTTTCTTTTGAGTTTTTTATTTATGCCTTTTAATATTAGCGAGTTCCCTTTGAATATATTTAAAATGGTAATCGTATTAAACGACAACCTAGTGATGCTTATGTAATTGTGCCACACCCTACAACGGACGAAATATAGAGCCCACCAGCCGCTGTGCTACCGCTTTTCAAATTATATTTTAATGACAGACGTGAGCGAAAAAACGTCAAGGGTCCCAGGAGGGGAACATGTGGTTTTTCGTTTGTCCAGGTGCTGGAGCGGTTGGTGAAAGAGCTTAAAGAGCGTGAGCGGCACGTTATTGCATTCGGCGCTAACAGAGGTACGGAGCGGGCCTTGCAACGCGTGCCGGGTATGGAGTTGCGCGCAATGGCCGCTCGCTCTCCGGGGGAAGCACTGGCGCTGGCATGGCCGCCTTTGAACCCTACACCTGACGCCGTTCCCTTACTGACTGACCAAGTCTGACGATAGTCACTCGCTGCTGTTTCGTTAAGTGCAAAGACATTAAGGTGCTTGACTCTTTCATAATCTTGTAGTGAATCTTACAATATTGATGCTTACAAAAGAGGCAGTATGTATGGTAGTGAAAGTTGGGTATGGCAGAAGAATCACAAAAGTAAAATAAATGCGATAGAGATGAGAGCGTTGAGAAGCATGAGTGGATTAAAACTGAGTGACAGAGTAAGAAATACTGTGATAAGAGAACGTTGTGGTATAAAAGAAGACGAAGTGACCAAAATTGAGAAAGGTATGCTAAGATGGTTTAGGCATGTAGAGAGAATGAATGACAGGAGACTGACATAAAGGATTTATGCGTCAAGAGTGAACGGGAAAGTTGGACATTTGAAATAACGGCCAGGTNCGTACCCCGAAGGGAATGAGGAGTGATTCTATATATATTACTTTCACTCGTAATAAACTATACGGTCCCAATGATCTATGTATCAAATGGAAGATCATTTTTATAGTGAAACTGCTTTAGACGCATGAGGGTAAAGTTTTACGGATTAGCGTCACGAAGATGTGCAGCGTTTTAATGCTAATTCGTTTGAAGGTTAGGTAATTTTAATATTTACAAATAACATGTGGCAATTAAAGTTGCCACTCGTCATTTAATTTTTCATAAATTTTAAATTAAAAAACAAAATTTAATTCATTAATTTTTAATTTACAATTCGCCATTTGAGATTTCAATACATTTCCTTTTCTCCCTCCCTCTAAGTCTCATAAACATGACTTAAACTTTGTTTGCCAATGTCAATTTATGAGTATTTTCAGCTGTCTGTATGAGTGTTCTGTTATAACTCAAGAACCTATCCTAATGAAAATTGGTAAAAGCAAGAACATGCTATCACTCCTTATAATATTGTTAACGTTTGCTAGCGGAGGCCCTTGATTCGATTCCCATCTAGTTTAGAAAATTACATTTTCTAATTTGTCTGGTTTCATGGGAGGTTATCAAAACCATAACAGACAAATTATCTTTTACCAGATTAGCGCACTACTATCTTTGTATGTATTGTCACTTACCATGAAGTGAACTCTCACTCAAGTGCTAACTATAAGATTTCATTTAAATTTGTTATAAAAAAAAGATGATATTCTAATGTGTTATACAGTTCATCCGCGTTAATAATGCAGTGAGTCATTATTATGCTCTGGCCTAGCCCTGCCCCTTAACCAATCATTTTTTTCAAATTACAATCCTGACTCACTGCATTCTTAACGCGAACGAACTGTAAATGCATATTTTAATTATGGTACAAGCAATAAATATTAATTTATAGCATAGATTAATATAATTAATTATTTAAGAGGTTTTAAATTTAGTTATATATTGATATTGCTATAATAAATCGAATTATAGACCTTGCATTTTTATTTTATCCTTTTTATGTTTATATTATGGTGGACTAAATATTCGCGTGTCTTATCTCGTAACACATTATGGACGGTCCTGAGTAATGATAACAAAATAACATTTTTTATATGTAATTTTAAATAAAATCAACTTAGTCTTTCTTTAATTTAAGTTTATTTGTAAAAAAAAAACATAGACATGTAATTTTTCCTCCTAAGAATCGGCGGATGACCGTCCATTTTGAAAGATTCTGAATACATGTTATATTTAACGGGTTTGTTTATAATATTATAATTGTTGTTATATGTTAATACAACTATATTTTTTTATAAAAGTATAGTATAAGTTATATTTCAATATTCGTTTATCCTCTTTAGTTACGTAGACTATCGTTATCCTTAAGAGAGAGAGAGAGAGAGGAACATACATTGTACATTATAAGTATAACAAAAAGAAAAAAGATCAGCAGCTTTATCGTTATGAAGCGACTTTTTACAGCGACATCTTTTTTTATTTATCCGATTTATAACGAAAAAAGCATTATTATATTTAAATATCATATTTAAATAGTTTTGTTGGCATCCATTTTTTAACCATTTGTCATTCGTTCAGTAGTTGTCTATTGGTATGCACATAAAGTAAAACACTAATACAGATAGCTTATATGTTTTATAGGAAAAATTAAAGTATTTTGTTGAATGTTAATCTTCAATTTCCAAAAGAAAAACCAAATTCAAAACATCTTTTCTGAATTTATAAAATGTCGGATAGTAAAAATATTGAATGAGTTACGCAATATTTACGTTAAACATTTTCACAACCATCAATTATTATTTATTATATTAATATTTAATATTTTTATTTTATAACTACACCAACAAAGAGAAATATAGGCAACAATTTTAGAGTAATAACAAAATAAAAGTATCATTTATTAAGACTAGATTAGGAACTATAAATTTGCAATATTGAATTTTGCGCCAATTTTACTTTTATTACTGAGGAAAGGGTCTCAGAAAATGTCCGTCTTGGTATCGGTAGCAACAGCAACGTTATATTTTGTAAAGGTTCTATTTATCGTAGAATAATAGTCAAGGTTCGTTGGAGAGTATTTTGTCACATCATGGTATTTTCCTTGGAACGACAATGCTTATTTGAGAAAGTAACTAAGCACTATCAATTAAACCGTTAATGAGTTTATATAGGATAGTAATATTACTTCATATGTTCAATAATTTCTTTATAAAAATGTACATATTACGTAATTTGGTCATACTAAGTTATAATATTATAATGTAGTATTTACTTAATCTTTCAAAGCAATGTATCAAATGTAAATTATTACATTATTTTAAAAAAGTAATCCTTTTAATGGGAAAGGTTTGTAGTTTGTACTATTAAAAGAAATTGACTGCTAACATACAGTGTTGCCATATTATAAACAAGTCATTCACTCATATTGTCTATAACTTGTATGTAATAGTTCTTATGACTCATTCATATCCGCCATTCATTGTGTAGCCGATCGGTGGGGTGGACTCGTCCGCCTTCCAATAAAACCTATAAATTTTCGTGACATGACAAAGACCAATCTAGTGTTTTATTCAAATGATGACTTAAAACTTGAAAAAGAATTATGAGCGTGTAAAAAAGAACTAGTTTTTTTATTAAATACATATAAAAATACGTGTAATTTAAATCGAGTCGCTTGTGACCTTATTCGTGTTTATGTTATGAGGTACCTTTGTCCGTTTGTTTTGCAAACAAAAAGGGGATAGGTGAAATTGGTGTTCATAATATGGAAGTGCGGTGCTAGTATGTAATTGTGTTGAAGGTTTAACAACATGTTTTGGAAGGTATTTTGTGTTGTGGTGGGCGTTGGGTTGGCTTCGGGGGACTCATGGCTGTCCAACATCACGGACAACTTGCGGGAAGGCACATCCAGTGTGATAAAGATAGCAGAAGTGAACTACTCGAAGCCTGTAATAAATGCGACCTATGTGGCGAAGTTCGAATTCGATATGCGGGCCATGGGCCATCTATACAATTCCACCCATATCATCATCGACGTTATTGCTAATAAACAGGCGTACCCTGAAGGTAAGTGTCCTACTTTCCCTTTTAAATAGAAACTATTTATAAATCCAAATGTTCACAATCTAAGCAATCTCAATATTTTTTTATTTATTGTCTTATCTGTCTGCACCATACAAAAAACTGACAGGAGTAAGGAGAGGCACAAGTAATAAAAAGTAATGTACAAAAAGGTGGTTTCTTCTAGACCATCTTAAGAAGAAAGAAATTGTGCTAAAATATGTAGGATAAAGAAATCATACATACTTACCTATGATTTGTAAAGTTGATTTTACCACGAAGAAACTGGCCAGAAACTGCAGTTACTCTTTTGCAATAAGAATAATGATCATACTATATTAAAATTATTTAGATATTCATTTTAATTATATAAATAAATAAGTGAATATAAATATTTTAAACTACCTTTGTCTTATTATATAATGTTTCATATTATGCTATACTTTATGTGAAAGAATGTTCTTGACACATGTATTAGAGTTATAAAAAAGGTAAGGAGGTGCTTAGCATTCCACTTTTAGGCACAGGCCTCCTCTCTCATATGAGAAAGGAAGTGTTCTCTCTCAACTTAATGTGGTAGTGGAGCACACTGCCAACTGCCCAAACTAAAATTATGTTTAGAGGCAAATATAAAGCTGATTTTGTTACTTTATTGAAAATGTATATTCTCAAATTTTTAGCTCTAAAATAGGCTATAATGAGTTTGGTTCTATATCTTAAATAAATAGAAGTAAAGTTGTGCATTTCCAATTTGACTGCCTTGCTGAGGCAGTGGTGGAAGTACTCCCTTTGCTAGCAGAGGTCCCAGGTTCGATCCTGGGTGGGGTGCAGATAGGAAATGGTATTTCCTAAATTGTCAGTCTGGAGTGGTGGAAGGTTTCGACTGTAACCAATAAAGGTGTACCACCAAGCAAAGATATTTGTGTTTCAGTGCAATGCTGTTTGGAAACCAAAAGAGCTAAATTGTTCTTACACACATTCCATCGTAGACTGTATCATCATTTCAGTCAAGTGCTAACCTGTCAACAATAGAATGTTGTTACAAATGTATAAAATATTATTGAATATATACTGTGAGGATATTCATGCCAATATTTGAAGTCCTCTTTCAAGAAAAGACAAAGTTGTATTTTATATATTAAATTTATTTTGTAATACCTATATTTAACAAATAGTGTTCTGTTATATGTATAATTATTTTGAACTATGACATTAATATATTGTACGTAATTGATATTAAAGTGAAGCAAAGTTATTAGAAAGTGAACTGCAAGGTAACTTTGCACTAGACCATTTGGTAATGCTAAATGGAGCAGCCACATTCATTATTTGTTCATTCAGCTAATATTGCCAATGTTTCAATTATTGTTACAATACTAAAGCAAACAGATATAAAGATAACATTTTGTACATAATAATACATCTAATATATGAAAAATTGTGTGCTATCTCTCCCATGACTTTAATGTTATTTCTTGTACATATGAGTAGCAGCCCTTTAACGTCCCACAGATGGGCATAGGCCTCCTCACTCGCATGAGAGAGGGTTTTTAGACCATAGACCCACCACGATGCTCCACTGCGGATTAGCAGGCATAGTACACAAGTGCACTCTCTTCCTTCACTCTCATAGTCTGATGTGACCAGAATCAAACCGACCGTAGAGAGTTCAGGGGCAGGACCGACGGCTTAACCTACTCTCCGAGGCAAGGGGGTGGATCGCACCGCCAAACATCCCAAATTTGGATAAATATTGAGAAAATCTTAATAGAATACTCAATATTGATTTTTGAATTGGCCAGATCCAAGACTCGGACCCAAGACCTCATGTCTATAGTCGAACATGCTAACCACTAGACCAATGAGTCCGTTCTTGTACATATATGGTAAGGTATTCATATATGTTGTAAAAAAATTTCATCTGCCTACTTCCATCTTCCATTTTTTTATTGCAATATGATATATTATAGAAAATTGGATAGACATAGGTTTTCTGTTAAGAGGTAAATGTTCAAATTGTGGGTGGGCTACACTAACTTCCTTTTATAAAACTTAAGGCTGCGATTATTTTTAAAAATTATGTTCATCGTTTTTGTTGAAGGAAAAATATAGTGATCAAATTTTTGCACATCTTGGGAGCAATTCTAGGATATTGGTAGCCTCCCAAACTGTAATGGTTGGTGGGTTGATGTCCATGCTGTGAATAAAGAGGCTTGTGGCATGTGTGTTGTCTAGAGCAGCTTGTCAACATCCCACTTATGTGGGCAGGCCCCTGAACTCATAAAAAACAAATATTTTATCGCATAAACCCAGAATTATTCCTGGGATATGTAAGTTTGCCCACAGTGTTTTACTTTAAAGAAAACAAAGAATTTAAATAGAAACTATGTGCATATGCTTTACAAAGAGAACTTAGTGATGCCTGCCCAGGATTTGAACCTATGACATAATGAGAATCAATTGAGCTTTCATGGCTTAACTAATAGACACTTATCTAGGTCTTTTGTGAGATTGGTGAAAGGGATACTCCCGTTGCTAATTTGCTTTCAACTGAGATATCATTAGATTATTAATGATGTTACAGTCTGAAATGGAAGCACTAAACCTGCAGTTAAATCTGCAGTCTATAAACGGTTGTGTTTTAGGAGCAATTTACACAGATTTCTTTGGGTCTGGTTTCCCCTTTGTTATCATAATAAACATTAACATGTCTCATACACTGGTATTGTTGTGATGAGGAAAAATGATTTTAACACTCGGTTACATGGAATATTGCTGGTGACATGTTTGGAATCCATTTCAAATAATGTTACTGCAAAAACAAAATACTGCATTGCTATTATTCCAAGATATTTAGTACTATTAAACCTACAGTTATGATGTACAGATTTTTATAAGCACATAACTGTTTATGCTAGTTCATTTTAATAATTCCTATGCAAATATCTGCATGAGATTGACCTTATTAGTCAAGATTCGAATTAGGAAAAGATTAAGAATCTACAAAAAATGCATCATTTGATTTAAAGCTTGTTGCAAGTTTTTAAAAATATTGACTTTTTATGAAGGAAATAAAATGAACCTCAGTTAAGAAATATAAATAAAATTGTTATAAATTCGTTGCAGGGTAACTGTATATGTTTCTATAACAAACTCCCATATTTTCTAAGATGTCACTTAATAAATTCAAATCTTTTATTAAAAGTAAACTAATTTAGAAATTTAATTATAATTTGAAGGAATACTTAAAAGATAAAAAATAGTGGGACTGAATGAATTGCTCTCATTGAAATAGAATAAATAAAATTCATAATTATAGTCTGTAGTGTCCCTTTGTTTCGGGTATAGAGTTGTTTATTATTCAGGTATTTCAATTAATTATCACATATCAAATATTGTTACTTATATCGTTTTTACCACCCCTCTGTAGCCCCTATCCCCCCCCCCCCGCGCCGAAGCTGCGATGGGGGATCTAATCATAGACTAACTACAAAGTTTACAGATACATAACAGTCGTTCAAACCTTCATCTATGTATAAAAGGAATTATATTTTCTTGTACTATATGTCGAAGTGGGCGCGTTCCGATGGCTATTAAAAATTGTGACGTCAACACAGCTGATGTCACAGTCTTGCACAATAAAATCCAAGTAACGAGATGGTAATTTATTTCTAATCTTTTTAAAACTGATACTAACTGCCTGTAACAAGGTAGTTAGTAAACAGAAGACAATATCTATTTAACTATCTCCACAATTAAACAAAGTCCCGATAATTAACTAAGCGGTTTGGGCATGAGAAGTTCGTTGCGTAGACATATAAAGTAATACTTAAGCACTCTTGACTTGGGAAGTAAGCTGGTGCGTGACGAGAGTGTTACGAAAAATGTGATCGGGTGAGGCTAATGATAGTTGCGAGGGAGATCGGGGGATATGTTAATTAAAATAGAGGGAGAGTAATGTTTCATATATTAAGTTAGGGACAAGACAGTCCTCTCTCATAGCCAGTTACGTTTCGTATATCTAAGATACAGTATGCTGGATACACTACATATTTAAAAAAAAGTTTTACTGCAGTCTTGTGGTTGAGCACACTCTATATTTAAAAGTTTTAATTCTGTCCTGTGTTCTAAAGCACACTCGATATTTAACAAAGTTTTTACTTCATCCGGTTATTAAGCACACCTTATATTTAAAAGTTTTAATTCAGTCGTGTGGCCTAGCACACTATATTTAAAAGTTTTAATTCAGTCCTGTGTTCTAAGGCACATTCGATTTTTAAAAAGTTTTACTTCAGTCGTGTGGTTGAGCACACTCTATATTCAAAAGTTTTAATTCAGTCGTGTGGCCTAGCACACTTTATATTTAAAAGTTTTAATTCAGTCCTGTGTTCTAAAGCACACTCGATATTTAACAAAGTTTTTACTCCAGTCGTGTGAATTAGCACACTATATTTTAAAGTTTTAATTCAGCCTTTTGGTATAAAGCACACATGATTTTTCGTTTTACTAGTAATTTCATACTTTCAAGTTTAAATCTGAGCTTTCAGATTTAAACTTAAAAGTAAGCTCAGAGTCACTCAGCGTGTGATGGAGAGGGCTATGTCCGGAGTTTCTCTACGCCATCAAATCAGAAATGAGGAGATGCGTAGCAGAACCAAAGTCACCGATATAGCCTTACGAATCGCGAACCTGAAGTGGCAATGGGCGGGGCACATAGTCCGACGAACCAATGGACGTTGGGGCCGGAAGGTGCTGGAATGGCGACCCCGCAGCGGACGACGCAGTGTAGGAAGACCCCACAAGGTGGACCGACGATATCAGGAGGATCGCCGGTAGCCGCTGGAGCCAGGCGGCACAAGATCGGGCCTTGTGGGCATCATTTCGTGAGACCTATGTCCATCAGTGCACGTCTATCGGTTAAAGCGACGACGACGAAGTTTAAATCAAATTTTGTGTTTACCCGTGTTATTACTATGATTGATTCGTCGTTGATTATTAATATTAATATCGATTCGCCAATTGTAGTAAGTGTGTATACACATATTCACTGTTGCATATCGAGCAATGTGCGGGCGTCGACCTTACATTTGCGACCCCTGTCATGCATTCTAACTAAGTCTGCTACTAGCAAGTACAGACAGACGAGAAATATATGATGAAACTTCGAGTTCAGTACATTTTACATACGACTATCACAATATTGAAACGATATTTCAATAACCTTAAGAATAATCAATATACATCATCTTGTGGTTATAATATTTAAGGGGCGATCATGTCACACATTTAGGTGAAGATACTGTTTGTTATATTATAGGGGTAGGCAGAAACCACATCCTTCGACTTGCCACGATCCTTGCTTCTTTCATTCTCATTAATCCTTTCAAACAAGTTCGTCGATTTAGAGTACTCTTGACCTGGCCCTTATTTAAAATGTCCTGGATTTGGTCCAAAACTTTCGCCTTGGTCTTCTCCTTCCAAATTTTCCATTCCCATTTATTTCTTTATATCTGCAACATTGTCCCGGATTATTAAAACTAGCCTTTGCAATAACGAAACGCAGACAACTATCCGCGAGGGCAGAACTAGTAACAATCTTTTATCATCTGTGGACTCTATGGTCACTGGATTCGTTTTCAGTGCAATATGTCCTATAAATAAAAGTTGTCTGTTTTGTTTAATACATTTAAATATTCAACTATAATGGCTCAGTTTCATTGATTTTGTTTTGCAAGGTTTTGAAAAAAGGTACTGGTATTTATAAATCTTTCTTTATAAATAATTTATAAATTTTAATATTGGTACGGTAGAAAAGAAAGCCCCAGGAGATGCGATGGGGTTGAACATTAACATCAATAAAACTAAAGCTATGTTCATATCCAAATCCCAGACCCATCTCCCTCAAATAAAACTTCGCGGTACCTATATTGCAGCAGTCAGAAAGTTTAAATACCTAGGTCGGTATTTCACCACAGATTTAGACCACCTAGAAGAAATTAAGTGTCGAATAGGGCAGGCAAAAGCCGCCTTCTATAAAATGAGTAAAGTTCTGTGTGACCCCAAAATCCCATTCCTACGAAAACTTCGCGTTCTCAAATGTTATGTCTGGTCCACACTTTTATATGGCTGCGAGGCATGGGTCGTTAAGAAGCAAAGCAGTAAGCGGCTCCAAGCATTTGAGATGTGGGCTCTAAGGAAAATGTTTAAGATTTCTTGGAACCAGTTCGTCTCAAATGCTGTAGTCCTCAAACGAGCGCAAATTAGCCGCATGCTTATGACGACATCGTGCGGAGAAAGGTGGTTTTTTTCGGACATCTTCAAAGAGGATCCCTATTTGAGTACCCACGGTTGATCCTGGAGGGCAGGATGTCGGGAAAAAGAGCACCTGGTAGACCGAAGCGGCATTGGATGACCTATATACGTGAGTGGACCAGTCAACTACGCACAATTAAAAAGAGTTGCCCAGGACAAAAGAGTTTTCCGAATACTGGCCGCCAAACTTCATTTTGAAGAAGGCACTAAATGATGATGAGAAAAGAAAAAGCTATTCTTTAGCAGATGCTGAACATGGTTTTTGTGTCGTATGGCCTTGGATTCTTTTTCGTATAAATAAAGTTGAAGTGTTTCGTCTCTCGTTAAGTGTTGTTACTCATAATTAACCCGATCCCTATATATTTATTTATTTATTACTTTTACAAAATCCACAGCCCTCTTAAACTAACATATAATCTAATTAAGGGTTTTACTATTGTTTAATGGTCAAATTAACGCCAGAGAGATTGCGCGTGGGTGTGTCTATGAATGTGTGTGTGTGTGTGTGTGTGTGTGTGTGTGTGTATGTGTCTGTGTGTCTCGAGTCAAATACAAGCTACCAACTCACTATTTCAATTCATTAATTTTGCTGTGGAAGATATTGACGTTAGAGTAAGATTCGTTATAATTTTTTTGAATGTGGCAAATTATGGAATTATATATATATATATATATATATATATTGTAAAATATAATATAATATAAAATGTATCGTGCATGTTGTGTCACGACTTATAGGTCAGCCCCATTAGGTCTGTACCATCTGAAATAGGTCACTAGGTATTCAGGGCGCTGTGCCTATGCGTAAAAACGTATCAATTAGGGTGAAAGGTTTTTTTATAACCACTAAGCTTTTATAGCTTTTTTTATTTACGTATAATCTATAAGATTTTGCTGTGAGTTTTTGTGTAATTTGCTATCGAATTGAAACTGGGGACAGATTTACATAGATTGTACTAACGCATTCAATTTAGGCATTCCGAATGGATAATTATCAGTTCAAGATACGGAGGAAAAGACAGACAAAACTTCGTCTTATGACACCCCTCTCGTCCAGAGGAAGGAAGAAGTATCGACCACACTCCTCCTTTCCCTCTTGAATGCCTTCTGCAAAATGATAGCATCACAGAAGGATTCTAACAATCGAACTGCAACTGTACAAGGTTGGTATAAACTAGTTTTAACCGGCGATGTCACCGGCCTAGTTCCCAATCCAGTGGAATATAGGAAACCCGTACCCGTACTCTGGTCTTAAGTCATTGGAAGGAAATGCGGTCAAAAAAAGTTTAATAAAGAAGAGGCACATTTAGAGGAAGAACGTATTCCTTATAACATCAGCGCTATCTAATACAAACAAACGATAACATAAAATAAAAAATATTTTTATATACAAAAAAGTAGGTAGACTTAATACGCTTCTATAACATATTATATATTTAGGAAGTAAGTTATTGTAGTTGTATATATTTAACATTTAACAAACACGTATTTGTATTTCTTTTTTGTGTATTAAATAAGTAAATACATAATTTGGACACAGCGTCGAGAAAAGGTATTTTTGTCATAATAGATTCGTGAGGGTAGTTATATTTTCATTTTGTTAGTACATTGACAGGGCCGCTTGTTAAATTTCTTTTATATAATTTGAGATTGTTTGTGTTTTTTTATTTCATTAGATGGTTTGTTATACGCAGTCGCGGTTCTTGATCTAATTTAACTTTTAACACTTTGCATGCCATGTTAGCCACATGTGGCTGATACTGTACGTCAGTATGCTCTATTAAGGTTCATTATTCGTCGTTTGTCTTCCAGTCATAACTCTGTAGTCTGTAGTTTCTCTAAATTTCAATTTGAAATGGCTGATACGAAGCACTTTTACGAAAACGCGTTTTCAAATGCACATACGTAAAATAAGTTGAAATTTGCTACAATTGCTTTGACAGTGAACGTATTAATCTAAATTTTAAAATGACATTGTTTTATAACCTTTTTCGTAGGTGTACGTTTATATGCCTATAAATTAGTTAAAGGCTGTTAATTAGTAGGTAAGCAGAGATCACGTTCTTCCACTTGCCACGACCTTAGCAGATCTCCTTCGCTACTTTCTTTTGCATTATACCTTTCATATAAATCGTCGGTTTAGAGTACTCTTGACCTGGCCCTTATTCAAAATGTCCTGGATTTGGTCAAGGAACGATCGCCTTGGTCTTCCCATTTAAACTTTCCCATTCACTCTTGGCTCATAAATACTTTTTGTCAGTTTCCTTTCATTCATGCTCTCTACATGCCCAAACCATCTAAGCCTTTTTCAATTTTAGTCACTAGGTCTTCTTTTATACCACAACGTTCTCTTATCACACCATTTCTTACTCTGTCACTCAGTTTTAATCCACTCAACTTTCGCTACCTATAAGATACCATCTAGCTATTCATAAATTGGTGCATAAAGAGCACTATTTACCATATTCCCTGTATTCACTCTCCTTTCAATATCACTTTCACATGTTTCATCTTTTGTAAATTTAGATCCCAAGTATACAAATTCATTCAACTCTTCCACTTCTTCTATTAAAATATCTCTTTCTTAATATAAACAATCCTATTTTATTTATTTTTGCAGAGATTTAAGCTTCCTTAAATCTGGAACTAGGTTCACTAAACTAATTACTGTTTTTTGTTTAAAGTCCTCTTATCCTCGGTTCCCAGTAAGCTGTTAATGAACGTTCGGTGTAAATGCACAATATGACGTAAAAGGGTCGATGACTCAACGTTACCCAGCGCATCGCTTATCTTTCCAGTCTGCGCTTCCTTTTTTTGCCCCCTTGCCACTGACACTGTCGAAGTCATGACACTGTTTTTATTTCACGTTAAATCCAACGGGAAGTTCCTGTTTAAAGCGAGTTTAAGAGAATGCTTGGTGAAAAATCGTACTTTGAAGGATTACTTTATTCATGCCGCCTTTTGAATCGTCAAATATTATTTCTAATGTAAGACTGATAGTGATTTTAAAGAGCGACTTAGAATCTGAAGTTCAGGTGTTCTTTTCGCACCCTATTCCGAAGAATCCACAACGATAATCACCGGGATGCTGCTACATCGTTTAAATAATTTTTCTTACATAATTGAAATAAATGTTGAGTAACGTAAGGGTGGATAAATTGCCGTAATCTACCTTTTTTTAGGGCCTCACTTGTAATAAACCTTTGAATAGAATTGAGTGTAAAACACTGACATCAAATACCTCAACCAATGAAACTACGGTGAAACAGAACACTTTACTGTCATTATTTTAAATATATTCATATTATTCATCACTTTCTTTTACACGTCCTCTTTCTCACATCACTAACACGCATAACACAGACAAACATCAAATTACATTTAATTTTATATTGTTTTACTTATTATATTATATATATGTCGGAGAATAGGGTTCTCCGCCGACATCGTTATTAAATTCTTATACTGTGAGCGTTCGTGGGTAATGCCGGTGCAATCAAACACTTTATTAATTAACTCGAATTATAATGTTCAACCACTTAATGTTCCTGATATCAATTTACACAAACTCATTAACAATAATAGCTAGGAACGCGACAGTTCCAACAGTAGACGGCTCCGGTCGAGCGCCACTCGACAACTGCCGAGAGACCCCCGCCGGACTGACACCATTGACTCTGTCCACGCCGATAGATGGCGCCAGCGTTCCACAGAAATCTGCCCTCCGATATATATATAAAGGGATAATAGAATGAAATTCAAATATCTAGTTCAGCTTTAAAAGTCTAAATTCTTATACGACATATTGACTAGTTTAAAAGGTTATATGATTACTATTTGTTTAGATTTAAAAAACTGTATCTTTGCTTTTTGTGTGTTAAATAAAAATTTGTATAAAATTAGTTATATTTGCAATGGTGATAATGGTATAAAAGACACCCACTAAGGCTGTTCTGGGAGAAGAATCTCAGAACAAAACGCGCAGGTACCCTCATAACTTTAAACTTTAAGTCGTTTTATTGTATTAAAAATAATATAAAAACGATTCAATAGTGCTGTAAAATCCAACTTAAATAAAACATTTTTCAACGTGGTCAGTTCCCAGCTGTTTCTTCCGTGTAGTTTCGTACTCCATCGTAATATAGGTCATTCCATTCTCAGTGAGCGTCTACGACGAGGGACAAGTTATTTTGTTGGGTTTCAAGTCAATCGGGTGTATAGTTTTAGAGAATTCTTGGCGGTTATGTCGGTGAGTGATATTTCGTTTTAATATCTACTGCGATTGTCTGTGGGAGATCACTTCCCAGTAGATGTACCGCCACCTCCGAAATGTATGCCAAAAAAACTGCAATAGTCCTTCAACTCTTATATGATATCAGCAGGTTTTCGAAATGTAGATTACGACCCACCAGCGGGGCTAAAGATCTGGGTCGCTCTGCATTGCGACGGTATCGCTTTTGAACTTTCTCAACAATTATAGTCATCGATGATTTTCTCCCAATATTTTTGCGGTATTTACTACAGAACTAGATAGGCGTTGCCAAAAAAATAAACTGTTAAAAGAGAGCAGGGATCTAGGTCAGATCTGCACTGCGCCACTGAACACGACAACGGTGCAATTGCCCAATTGTGGAATTTATTGCAATGATGCTTGTCCATCATTTAATAAAATTACTTGCATTCTATTTGGTACTCGTGACTTCCAGTTTTATGTCATTTATCCCTTTAAATACAATAGTAATGTAAATTTTATTGTGTATACTAAATATAAATGACTTATTACGAAAGGGAGCTGGGTTGAACACAGCCATGGTAATAAAGGGCCCGTGAAGTGTCCTTGTAATTCATTTTACAAAAATCGGTATTGGTATATGTGGGACTTTAACCCTTAGAGTGCGCACCGTCGACATATTGTCGCTCTATGAATTTGCATAATGTCGTAGCTTATGTCCTTTATATGCAATAGAAGGAATAAGGAAAATCCATCAACATTTGAGGAAAATAATCAAGTTTCTGTTAATATATTGGGGAGTTTTGAAGTGAAACTGCTTTAGTTACATAAAGGTAAAATTTTTACGGATTAATGGCGTATTTACAAATAACATGTAGCATTTTAATATGCCACTCGGCATTTAATCATTTAATATACTTTTTCATAAATTCTCTTTTCTAAATTTTAAATAAAAAAAAATTGTAATTTCTAATAGTAACAAGAAACACGTCGCATTTTTATGAACAATTCGTCATTTGAGATTTCAATAAATTATTTGTATAAATTTTCGTCACTTTTGAAATTGTAATGACAATTAATTTCATTAAATTGGATGAAAAGGAATATGAGCCTTTTTCCCTCCTATGTCTCGGAAATGTAAACTTTTTAGATTTGTATAATATAAAGATGACTTAAACATAAAATTACTTTGTCAAAAATCCTTCTGCAAGTTATATAACATATGCGAAAATTACCTCAGCTCTGAAAGGGTTAAACACAACGTCATCTATTTGATGATTATGCGAGTTAGTTGACAGGACAATTTCTCGGTTTGAAAATAAATAAAATAATTTCAATTGAAAATAAAAAAGACAGTCATTTGAGAGTTCATCGCAGACAAAGTAATTAGATTACATTAGTCAGTGCGTGTTGCCAGTGATCACACGGATCGGAGGTGTGGTCGCTGACTATGGGTCTCATTCGAATGCTCAAAGTCGCACAGCGTGCGATGGGGAGGGCTATGCTTGGAGTTCGGATGGATTCGTAGAAGAACCGAAGCACGAAGCTGAGGTGGCAATAGGCGGGGCACATAATCCGACGAACTGTTGGACGTTGGGGTTCGAAGTTGCTGGAATGGCGACTCAGCACCGGAAGTTGCAGTGTAGGCAGTCCCTCCTAAAGGTGGACCGTCGACATAAAGAGGGTCGGCGGTAGCCGCTGGAGCCAGGTGTCTCAAGATCGGGCACAATGGGCATCATTATGTGAGACTTATGTCCAGCTGTGGGCGTCCATCGATTGAAGTGAGTGTGAGTATATAGACGACAACAATTATTAAGCCACCTCCACAATTTTACAATGTTAATCATAGGTTTATCAAACAAAAACAACTATTTCCTAACCTCTTCACTGGTGTTCCTAAATAGGTATTAGAAAAATGTGAAATGACGTAAATGTGAAAGTAAGACACGCATGTTAACACCGTTTATATTTTAACAATTGTATTGACACCGATCTTGAGAGATATCTTGGTCTTTTAACAATTTATTAAATAAATTGTATAGATTATATTTTTTAGGACAAAATATAGACATCGTAGTATTGTAACTTCGTTGATTGGTCCATAATGATCGGGGCCATAGTTTTTCGTTAGTAAATATATTACATAAAATTAGCAAATCATTTTTTATCGAAACACCAATTCACGATTAATAACATACACAACTTACACTATACTAATAATTACTTCACTATTTGAATTTCTACAATTTAACATTATTTCTCTTAAAACACTTCACGAGACACAGCTCGAAAGACTTAACAAAATTGTCCGTTCGTTAATGTTAGCTCCTATTGCATAAAAAAAGGTAAGTAGCAGCACATTATCGTCCCACTGCTGGGCACAGGCCTTCTCATTCCGAGGTGAGAGGGTTTTTAGAGCATAGACCCACCACGCTGCTCTATTGCGGATTAGCAGGCATAGTACACAAGTGCACTCCCTATTCCTTCACTCTCATACTCCGATGTGACAGGAATCCGACTCGGAGAGGGGGATCTGGCGCAGGACCGACGGCTTAACGTGCTCTCCGAGGCGAGGGGTGGAGCACACCGCCAACTTCCCAGCTTCGGGCAAATATTGAGAAAACCTTAATAGAAAACTCAATTAATTAGCCCGATCCGGGACTGGAACCCAGGACCTCATGTCTGTAGTCGAACATGCTAACCACTAGACGAATGAGGCAACCATTGCATATCATTTCGTAATAATACACAATGCATTTGGCAGTTTTAAGTGTTGCCACTATATTNCTTTTATGAATAGCCAGATGGTGTCTCAAAGGGCTAGACTGGCAGTGCATGCTGGAGTGTTGGTGCCAACACTTATGTATGGTAGTGAAAGTTGGGTATGGCAGAAGAATCACAAAAGTAAAATAAATGCGGTAGAGATGAGAGCGTTGAGAATACATTTAAACAGCAATAAATACTTATTAAACGGTTTCTACAACCATTCATATTTGTTATATACTCGTTAGTAATGGAGAGTACAAATAATATGGTTTGTGTATTTAGTGGAAAGCTGTTAATTAGCAATTAGAAATTCACTCCATTTTTTTCATATGTATAGATAAAAAAGTTGACCCTTTGCATATTGACGAATACATGTTGGCAAGGTGTGCTATACATTCGTATGTTTGTCAATAACGTGTAACGATGCATGTAAAGTGGGCACGGAGGGGACCCCAGAGGTCGAATCAATTGCTTCGGGATCTGGGAAGGTATTAAATGAAATATACTTGCAAAAATAAAAAAGGATATTTTTTGTTCCCTTAAGAAATAGTGACTTATGTTATCCTATATCATATCTAGTTATCAGTTAAACTCCCTTGAAAATAGACCCAAATATTTCGGATTTTAGCAGGTATAGACTGTTAAAACATACTATAATTAGTTACAGTATACCAAAAGAACCGCCTTCAAAACCTTTCACCAGTCTTTTATATGGTATGGTAAAGTTCCCCCCCCCCACCCTTGGCTAATACCACTTCACACATAATAAAATATTGTGAAGCAGCAACAAACGTAAGCTCATTGCAAGTTGAATACAGACAGTTACATATTCTGCCATAAATCGCATCCTTACTGTAAGCCCTTGAGGAGTTCCATTGATCATCATATTTAACTACTACAATCACTTGACCATACGGTAGCTGACTCAAAGATCCGTATAGTCTATAAGAGATAAGGCTGAGTATCGTTAAATTGCTTCTAAGAATTGAAGAGTTCCGTTACTTTATCAGGGATCCCATGATCAAAACCTAACCAAACCGAATCATCGAAATCGGTTGCCCTGATCTTGAGCTATTCGTACATTTGTCGCGAACCTGCTTAACGCAAATTTTCCCATGGATGCCATCATCAGAACTGGACTAAAATGAGATCCTACCATAAGCACCACCTTTCATATAAAAAAAAAGAATCACCAAGATCGGTTCATCCAGTCGAATGTTATGAGGTAACAAACATGACGAAATGATAACCAACTCCTTTTTTAGTCTGTTAAAAAGAGATCTTTCTCTCTTTTCAAAGCCAATCTAAATATTGTTTCTAATTAAGTTCATGTCTTTATGGTTATATTTCTATTTAAGTTCGTTTCTATATCATTTTATTTCTCTTTAAGTTTGTGTTCATACAGTTACATTTAAGTTCGTAACAATACGATTATGTTTCTATTTCAGTTCGTTTCTATATATTAACATTTCTGTTTGAGTTCGTTTCTATATGTTTACATTTGTATTTGAGTTCGTTTCTATGATTGCAGTTATATTTAAGTTTGTTTCTGTATGATCATATTTTTATTTCAAATCGTTTCTACAAGGTTAAATTTCTATTTAAGTTCATAACAACACGATTATGTTTCTATTTCAGTTCGTTTCTATATGTTTACATTTATATTTGAGTTCGTTTCTATGATTGCAGTTATATTTAAGCTTGTTTCTGTATGATCATATTTTTATTTCAATTAGTTTTTACAAGGTTAAATTTCTACTTAAGTTCGTAACAATAGGATTTTGTTTCTATTTCAGTTCGTTTCTATATGTTTACATTTATATCGGTGTTCGTTTCTATGATTGCAGTTATATTTAAGATTTTTTATTTTAAATCGTTTCTACAATGTTAAATTTCTATTTAAGTTCGTAACAATACGATTATGTTTCTATTTCAGTTCGTTTAACATTTCTATTTGAGTTCGCCGTCCATTCAACTCATGAAAAAAGATATTTTGATTACTATTTAATATGTTATATATAAATTGTGTTATTATGTTATGACAAATAGTCACGCCAATTATATTTATATGTACATACTTATAAAGTATATGTAATGAGTAATTTGCCCGTGATTTCCACAATTGAATTCCAATGTCGTTGGAACAACTTCCTTCCTTATGAAGCTTGATGACATGTTATTTGTGCAGTTAGAAAACTTAATAGATTTTTACACGCTTAAATGTATTGTTTCCATCTCGTGGGACTATGGGTAGGTCTGTTGCCAGAGAACGTCTACATCATGCGACTTCATTCGGGCGTTATAGTAAGTGAGATAACGTCCCTCTGCAGGCCACATTCCTGCTCACTCGAAGGAGAGAGGGTTTTTAAATAGCATATACTTCAGTAGATGGTATTTCTCTTATATATATACGTCGGAGAATAAGAGAGAAGGAGCATAAAGCATGGGGGCGTAGAGTTCTCCGCCGACATCGTCATTAATGGCATCATTAATAAAATTTCCATATTGTGGTTGTTGGTTGGTAATGTTGGAGCAATCAAACACTTTATTAATTAACTCAGATTATAATGTTCAATCACTTAATATTCCCGATATCAATTTACACAAACTCATTAATAATAATAGCTAGGAACGCGACAGTTTCAATAGTCAACCGCTCTGGCGACCCGTCATCCGAGAACTGGAGGAAACATAATAAAGAATAAAAAATCCCTATTACAGTACTTGATCGCAATAAACAACGATGATATGACAAACAAATGAAAATTTTGATGATTTTTTTGTAGTGCTTTTGTATTTATATCACCTTAGAACGTAGGATAGGTTTCTTTTCAATTTATAATTAATTATGCCAGTTGTGGTCCAATATTTAATCGAAGTAATGGTTAAGTTCAGATGTCAAGTAAGTTAAGGGGTTGCCTGCAAGAGATCACTACACACTTTTTAATATTTCATAAATTCTCTTATGGTAAGAGGCTATTTACCTCTTATGGTTTTACACAACGTCGTACCGTATAATCTTTATATGTTGTCTTTAGAGGAATCTCATGGACTTTTTTTATATAAAATTAATTGTTGGTAATTATTATTTAGACAGTCTCAATTGATCTCTGCAAAAAACCTTATCTATCCACTTTCGAGAATGTAGTTCACGGGGCCAGTGCCGTGCATGCCAAAACAAGCTTTTCGAGTTGCTTGTTACGACACTACAATAGTCACGGCGAGACACTGACTCACTAATCGCGACTGTAGGCAAATTCGATTTTAAACGACTACAAAAAAAATTATAACCTCTCTGCAACAGTCTATTATTTTTAATAATGACTGTCTTAGAACGTGAGGTTCTGAGTCAGGATAATTCAAAGGTGCTATTGGGTTTACTGAATACAGCAACTTGTTTTCATAGCATTATGTCTTACGGCATGCTGTTATGAGTTAAGGCGGACATTGAAACTGTCTGACAATTCAAAAGAAATATCAATTCTCACAATACCGTCGAAATATATATTGAATAACCTACTCATCGTGTAGTAGAGCATCTTAAAATATTGGTCCAAATCCCGGATACTGATGTGTTCGGACAAACGATTACATCATTTATAAAAAATGTTTCAGTATATTTTAATAAATAATTTTTATCATTTATATATAATATGTAATTATAAAAAACCTAACTTGTATACGATTTGGCGAGAGCTGTTAGTGTACTATGTATTGTTTGATAAATAAATAAATAAATAAATAACACACTATTTTAATACAAGAAATAAAAACAAACTTGTAATGCCATATTTTAGAGTGAAGAATGTTCCTAAATCATTTGTAGGGTCAGAGCATACGCAGAATCACTTCTTAGTTTGACTCCACATAGTTTTAAGAAATATATTAAAAATATCCTATTACAAAAGGCATATTATAATGTTGATGATTATTTAAGCGACAAAGATGTATGGACTTGATTCCAGTTGCAAATGTTTTAGTGTCGCTCACTAAATTGCAGGTTAAGTAATACTATTGTCATATTTTTCATTATTATATTACATACTTTGAATGACTTAAAACACCATACTGTGCGTCATTCCCCTGTGCTACCCCTCTTATACCAAACGCCCCACTCAAAATAATCCACTCACTCAAAAATAATTAAGTACACCAATCACAGTCGTCGTGTTTAAACACGACTTCTTAAATTTGAGATTTTCCGGACTGTGTTAAACCGGATGTAGTGTATGTAAACGTTTCACCGATATAATTGTAAAGACCTCAGCATAACAAACAAATATAGTAATTTAATAGCAAACCACAAATAAAATAATCATTATCGCTAACACATGAAAGCTAAAAACATTGTAACGTACAAAAACTATGTTTAAAGGAGTAACCGTTGAGTTTCTTGCCGGTTTCTTATCAACGGAATCGACTTTCCGAAACGGTGGTAGATTTGTTATCAACGGACAGAATACTGACGATTCAAGAGTGCTTTTTGAGCGTGTTTGACTAAAGAATATTTTGATTTTGATAAAAAGGTGTCAGACGAAGACTGTGCTGGGCATGTACTTCGGATAGCACATTAAATTATCAGTCCTGCGTCTGTTTTCTCCCTATTTGTATCGAATTTGCTGTCTAGGAGAGTGAAGGAATAGAGAGCGCACGCACTGGTTACCGCAAAATCGATGTCAGTTTTTCTTTGCCTCAAAGGGAATGTTTTCCAGGTAGCCCCATTATGGTCCTAAGAACTTTTGATCTACTTTAAAACAATAGGAGGGGCTGTAGGTATTGTAGTGTGGCTGAAGGGAATCCTTCATTTAAACGCCTACGTTTTACTGGTCATGCAAATGCCAATGGGCGATGGATTCGTTTTACGTCAGGTTAACCAAATGGTTTGATTTAATAAATCTAATAGAGTTGTACATTTTCCTGTTTTTAAATGTCTACCTTTCTGAGAATTTTATACTGCTTATCGTCCATATGCGTGCTAATCGCATAAGTCAGCGTGCGTCAACGCAGGCGTTTTAAAAGGTCAAGTGAAACTTGAAATCTGAGCAAAATTTGTGTGTAACTGGGCGCCATACTTCTCAAAACAAGACGAAAACTTTGGATATTCAGTAGTGAAACATTTTTATATATTATCACGACGAATATCCGGCGTACAAAAAAAAGCTCACTGCTTATGCCTCGGTAAACCCTCCCTAACTTATATAATTTAACTGAATTTTTTATTTCATTTTATAATTGTTTATTTTATTTTTTCTTGGTTTGATTAAATTTTCCGTGTGCCACCAAAAAGTTTATTGCACCTTCGTAGATTTAGAAAAGGCCTATGAGTGGTGAGGAATGAGCTGTGGTCAACGTTATCTACGTATGGGGTGAGCAGTAATCTGATCCAAGCATTGAAGTCTCTCTGTGAGGGTTCTAGTGCTTGTGTCAGAATAAACGGGGCGTACAACTTATGCATGGATAACTGTTTGACAGATTTAAAAGAAACTATGTATGGGTTAAGAATCAATGAATTACTCATCAAATGTTTACTCTACGCTGATGATCAAGTAATACTTGCGTCATCAGCTAATGAGCTACAGGAGATGATAAATATTATGAATGAAGCTTTGAAAAGGAAAGAAATGGAAGTGAATGTAAACAAAATGAAAGTTATGCTTTTTGAAAGAGATGTATTTATGATGAATGGCAATATTTTGATATATGGGGAACAAGTGGAAGAGGAGAAAGAATTTGTATACTTGGGATCTAAGGTTGCAAAAGATGGAACATGTGAAAGTGATATTGAATTGATTGAAGTGAGAGTGAATGCAGGGAATATGGTAAATGGCGCCGTGCGCGCCTTTATGAATAGCCAGATGGTGTCACTAAGGGCATGACTGGCTGTGCATGCAGGAATGTTGGTGCCAACACTTATGTATGGTAGTGAAAGTTGGGTATGGCAGAATAATCACAAAAGTAAAATAAATGCGGTAGAGATGAGAGCGTTGAGAAGCATGAGTGGATTAAAACTGAGTGACAGAGTAAGAAATAGTGTGATAAGAGAACGTTGTGGTATAAAAGAAGACGTAGTGACTAAAATTGAGAAAGGTATGCTTAGATGGTTTGGGCATGTAGAGAGAATGAATGAAAGGAGACTGACAAAAAGGATTTATGAGTCAAGAGTGAATGCGAAAGTTGGAAGGGGAAGACCAAGGCGAACGTTCCTGGACCAAATCCAGGACATTTTAAATAACGGCCAGGTCAAGAGTACTCTAAACCGACGAACTTGTATGAAAGGTTTAGTGAGAATGAAAGAAGCGAAGGAGATATGTAAGGATCTTGGCAAGTGGAAGGATGTTGTCTCTGCCTACCCCGAAGGAAATGAGGCGTGATGATATGTATGTAAATGTGTCCTAATTATTACATTATTACATTTCATTTCATCGTCAATTATAGGTAGAGACCTTGGGAGTTTAAAAGAAAACCTGTATTAGGTTGTAAATTTGATTAAATCAAATCAAAATATCTTTATTTAAGTAGGCCTATTACAGCACTTTTGACTCGTCAAATATAGTTTTTTTTTTACTTACAATCTAAAGTTAAGGGGGTTCCTTCAATAAATTACTGATCTTATTTAATATACTAGCTAAACCCGCGACTTCGTCTGCATGGTTGTTTTTTGGGTAGCATTTTCTAATTAACACCCCTGCAACCCCCTTTGCGGGTACTTGGCGAAAGGTATATTCCTATCAAATTTCAAGTCTCTACGCATTATGGTTCCAGAGATATCGTGATGAGGCGATAGATACGCTGAGGTCTTTATAATTATATCAGTGAAACGTTTATATACACTACATCCAGTTTAACGCAGTCCGGAAATTCTCAAATTTAAGAAGTCGTCGTTAAACGCGACGACTGTGATTAGTGGACTTATTATTTTTGAGTAGGGCGATTATTTTGAGTGGGGCGTTTGGTAAGAGGGGTAGCACAGGGGAATGAAAGAATATTCGCCCAGTGACAGTTCTTTGTTTGTATTAACGATAGTATTGTGTTTTAAGTCATTCAAAGTATGTCATATAATAATGAAGAATATGAGAATAGTATTACTTAAGATGCAAATTAGTGAGCGACTCTAAATATATATAGATCAAAAAGATGATAAAAGTGCATTGCTTTCAGTAAATAGCGTTGCGCTTTTTCTACTTCTAACCATCTTGTCTTTGCAGCCCCCTCCCATACGATAAACCATTATTGATTGAGCCAAGGCCATATAAACTGGCTTCAGTAATGCTGTTATTGCTACTTCTTTTAATTTAAAAAAAAATCCATTTTAGATTTCTGATTCTGTTGTCATCTAAATTTATTTAGTCGATGAAACGTAATTAATAATTGGACAAGAACAAGATTGGCATCAGCTGTTTCATTTGCATACTAGTTTCATAAAACCACTTAATGTTTTAAAAAAGATCAATACTTCAATAGTCAGTTCCAGTACCGATTTGTGCTAACTCGACTAGCAAATATTATAATATGTCTGAAGGCATACGCAATCGAATTAAATATTTGCAAACAATTGTTTTATGTAAGACGATACTTAATCTTAGGGCAATTCCTTGCTATAGAGATCTACCAATTTTACCCTGATCATAATCGAGTCTCTTTTTCTCTCTGAGACATGCTTTTATACACCACTGCCACTAGCAGCAGGAGGTCCAAAATATCCACTAAAACGCCTCTATGCCCTTATCAACCTGAATTAGGATGTCAGAGGCTACCTTGCACGTTAAAAACGAAATCTCCGGATGTCTAATGATAATCGGAGCTGGAATCTCAGACAGCCAAGCGAAGTCTCGTACCATTACGTTAGCAAGGCTTTCGGGTGGTACCGAATCAGCGAAACCGATATCGCCGTTTAAAATGATGTGCGTCCCCTGTTGGAATGAGGTCTCACCTAACGACTTAAACAAGGCCCGGGTTTACGCTATTTAAACCCAACGTTGGATCCAATTTTAAAGTAAAGGCAGAGGCATTCGGATCATGTCGTTTTCATGATCCCAAAGGTTTCTCTCAATGATTACCCAATAACTGCTTGTTTCCAGCTTTACTCAATTCAAGAAGATCCAAAGATTCCTTCGGATCATGATGATTTCCCTGGCGTAATGGTACAAGTGCTGCCCTGGGTTCGATTTATAGTAGAAGGTAGGTTAAGGGAACTGTATTCTTTGAGTCTAGACTGATGCCTAAATACAACCGGTTCAGCAAAGACGTGCCACCAACCAAAATGTTGTGTTCCTGTACGATGCTGTCGAAACTAAAAATGCGTTACTAAAGTTCCATCTTAGACTGCATCTTCTGTTAAGCGCTTACCTGTCAACAATAAAGATAAATAGGTGCCTTGCTCATTGCCACATTAGCTTCGCGCTTCATTGGCCTAAAAAGGGACTGCTCCTTCTACCGTGACTTGACTGTGTCGAGAAACATCTAGCTGGAGCTGGACAGGGATAGGTATCCCATTGCTTGTTGCGTGACACGTGAGGTCACAGTCATCTAGAATTAGATATATAATAGGTATTTTAGGGTATACGTCCCCACTGCACGGTTCGTTTTCCGGTCGGCGTCTCGATTGCTGCCATCCGGAGCGAATTCATCGCAACCGTTATGCACGCTATAATACGAGTAACTGGTTTTTACTCTATAAAACGAGGTTTACTTAACGTAGCGGTAGTTAATAATATTCAGTATCGGTTTAAAAAGAAAATATTTCTATGGGATTTCCTATTCCCAGACAAGTTACCTATCTATAAGAGCAAATTTTTTAAAATTAACCATAAAAGGGCAGAAGAAATATCTACGGATATACGCTTATAGTTTCCCGTTCCAGTAATAATGTAAATAAACCAGAGTTATATATTAATTAAATTTTACTCTTTATTTTTAATCAAACAGCGTACAATTTTTATTTTTTTCCATTCAATTTATGCTTAAAATAAAGCCATGGCAGATAACTTTCATTTACATAAAATAAAATAACTGCAGTGTGTGTGTGTGTATGTGTGGGTGGGTGTGTGTGTGAGAGAGCGAGACAGAGACAGAGTGTGAGTGCGTGTATGTATGATACCATTAATGAAAAATTTGCCTTTTTTTTAAATCCATGAAATATGAAAAGATTTTTTAAATAATTCTTTTTATATTGTGATTTTGATAAATTTTATAAAACCTGATATCAGCGAAGTCGATTGGGAAATTACATTAATACATGGCATACAGTAGAAAACAGTTTCACACTCATTTCAAGTAAGACTAAAGTTTGATTTGTTTATTTCTTAATTATAGATCTTTATAATTTATTTACCCGTTTTCACAACAATTTACACGGTGCATTACTTCATCGTAAATTCATTACGCTTCTCAATTTTAAATACACAAATTAGAAACAGTATTTAACGACATTTTTCTAAACAAATTGGTTAAGATATACAAATTAGAAACTTTATCAAACAAAATTTGTTAATTAGATAGACAGTGTTATCGATTTTGTCGTAAATAGCTGGTTTGACCTTAAACTCTTAACATATGTTCATTATTTATGTAATAGTTTTTAATAGATGACTTGTTTTCGATGTCGACCTTGTTCGACAGACCTTGTTCTGGCGTAAAATAAGGTATTCTGCTATTAAAGGTCTGTTTCCGTTTAACTCTAGAACAGTTACAGAGTCAAGTCTTTCTTTGTCACACCGTCCTTTATGAGAGCTTCTTATTTTTCTACTTGAGTACGAAAGCAGACGTCCTTGGTTCGATTCCCATCTAGGCAAATTTAGGAAATTGCGTTTTCTAATTTGTCTGTGTATGGATTTGGATGTACCATAAATTTGTTAGATGGGGAACAATTGGAAGATGTATATTTGGGATCTAAATTTACAAAAGATGTAACATGTGAAAGTGATATTAAAAGGAGAGTGAATGCAGGGAATATGGTAAATGGTGCAGCACTTATGCATAGTAGTGAAAGTTGGGAATGGCAGAAGTATCACAAAAGTAAAATAAATGCGGTAGAGATGAGAGCGTTGAGTAGTATGAATGGATTGAAACTGAGTGGCAAAATAAGAAGTTGTGGTATAAAAGAAGTAGTGACTAAAATAGAGAAAGGTATGTTTAGATGGTTAGGGCACGTAGAGAGAATGAATGAAAGGAGACTGATAAAAAGGATTTATGAGTCAAGAGTCAATGAGACCTTTCCTGGACCAAATCCAGGACATTTGAAATAAGGGCCAGGTCAACAGTACTCTAAACCGACGAACTTGGATGAAAGGTTTTATGAGAATTCGGTACGGTGCCATGTTGATACCATAAAATGTAAATTACCTCTTACTTTGTTAGTACGCTTCCGTTTTAGACTGTTTCATCACTTTCACAGGTGAGATCACTGTCAAGCGCTAAATTGTCAGCGATAAAAAGAAAGGTTTTGGATTAAATTCCCATTGAAAGAAATTAAGGAAGTTATATTTCCTAAATATCTAAATTCCATTGCGTCGGTTTTACAGGCAGTGTTTGGGTAAACTTATGCGAAATAAAAGATTTTATATAGCTACAGTGAACTGCTCAGGGTTTAGTTGGCTTAGTTAGTGTTGCAAATAAATTAAATGAAACTGTTACGGACGGCTCAGCATTGTCCGCCATATGTCCAGTAAGGACTCCACAGAGATCTCAACCTCGCAACGGTCAGCAACCCTCTCATTAGAAATGCCGCCTCTTATGGGATTAGGCTAAACATCGCGCCTCGGAAGAGGCGGCTCAAACACGTCCTTGACGACCCAGACGACCAGATTATTATTGACAACGCCCCGTACACTAACACACACACACACAGCGTCTTCGCCGGCGAAGACGAGGTCCCCGCTATCTGACCCCGGCCGTGGACCCATGGGCGTCAAGACTAAGCACCTGTCCGATTATCATTTTCAGCAGCAGCAAACGTTGCTCTAAGCCTAGGTCGCCTCGCAGGAGGCGTCCTTAGAGCAACGTTTCTCCCACGAAGCAGCAGGGCCCTTCTACGGGCCCACCCCTCGGCAGAGCTTCTGCGCTCGCCACCCCTCTCGGTTACACTGTCAAAGGCGATAGGGCTAACAGCAACCACACACTTCGAAGAAAAAAAACCACCAGCAGATTAAAAAGAGATTAGAAAGACATCACTCGATAACGCTATCGAAGTTATCTAAGATTTCATCTAGGAACCCCTCCGAGATTGCAGGGATAACTTTGAGAACTTCGTCGAAGATCCCCTCCGAGTTCACAGTGATTATCGAGTCACACCGTCTTGATACATTCCGAAGAACCGCTGCGAACAGTGGCTTCCCGACGCGCAGTCTTCGAGAAGAAGCGAGCCGGACGACGGAAGCTGTGCGGACCGGAAGTCTGAAGACAACCAACTGCCTTTGACCGATATTGCCTCAGTCCGAAGAGTGGGGCATGCATCGCCTAAAGCTGGTCCTTCGAGAAGATAGGACAGAAGTTGGTCTATAATATACCAGACCGAAGAGTGGTGATGATTATTTTAATATGAAAAAAGTCGTTATCTGTTGAGTAGTTACGGAATTACATAGACCAAAAGGTTTAAAATATCTTGGTAAAAGAGGTAACTGTTTTTATGCAAAAGTATCAAGACTAACAGAAGTTTGTTACATATCCAGGGTCCCCTTATCCACGTTTCACTGTGTTACAGTAATTCTAGAGATCCAGGAAGTATTTGTCACAATATTATACAAAATATGCGTGCAAATACGATTGATTAAGTTGAACATTTATGTTATTGTGTGTAACAAAGCCGTTCCGTTTCGGTTATGTTTTTACTGTTGTTTGATAACATCATATAATTCACAGTGAACTTGTACTTGATCACTATCATTTTATTTCTGACTGATAAAGAATTAGTGAAGGCCTCTATTGAGGTCAATACCTAAAAATACTTCCGACTTAAACATTATAAGTTTTGCACTTTTTTATATGTGATTGTTTTTATAAAGAGGGAAAGACTTTAATCGTTTACAGTAATATTTGCACGAATTAGTCGTCATCGTCGCTTCAATCGATGGACCTCCACTGCTGGATATAGGTCTCACGTAATGACGTCCACAAGTCCCGATCTTGCGCCGCCTGGCTCCAGCGGCTACTGGCGACCCTCTTTATATCATCGGTTCACCTTGTGGGGGGTCTGCCTACATTGCGCCGTCCGGTGCGAGGTCGCCACTTCAGCACCTTTGGCCCCTACGTCCATCGGTCCTTCGGACTATGTGCCCCGCCCATTGCCACTTCAGGTTCGCGATTCGTAGGACTATGTCGGTGACTCTGGTTCTACTACGGATCTCTTCATTTCTGATTCGATTCAAAACTCCGAGCATAGCTCTCTCCGTCACACGCTGAGTGACTCTTGAGTTTACGCATGAGGCCTATAGTCAGCGACCACGTCTCAGAACCGTATGTCATCACTGGCAACACGCACTGTTCTCGAAGACTTTGGTTTTCAGGCACTGAGGGTTATCGGATGAAAATATCTGGCACGAATTAGTGAATGTATACAATAAGTGTATGTCTCATTTTTCCAAACATGAACTCCTAGGTTTGAGGCTCAGGCTACAGTGAAGACAAAAATTGAGTTTTCTGTTAAAGAAAGTATTTTAGGAAGATGAGAAGTTGTCGGTGTGCTACACTCCCCTTGTCTCAGAGAGCATGTTAAGCCGTCTATCCTGCGCCTGATCACTCTCCGCGAGTGATGAATCCCTGTCACATCCCACTATGAAAGTGAAGGAATAGAGAATACACTTGTGTTAGCTCTTACACTTCAGTACTATGCCTACCAATCCTCAGTGCAGCTACATGGTGGGTCTATTTATCTATAAAAACCCTATCTCCTCTGATTCAAGAGGCCTATGCACAGCAACCTTACCTTGATAATATAAATGTTACATGGTTAGCTGATTCAAGCTATGGGCGCCCTTCGCTTTATCCCCTCTTTGCAACCGGTTGTAATGCGACATAATAAAGGAATATTTATGAATATCCAGAGGGTGTCGCAAAGGGCCAGGCTAGCTGTGCATAGTGAAGTGTTAATGCCAACAATTATCTATGGTGTATGGCAGAAGAAGCCTAAAAGTCAAATAAATGCGGTAGAGATGCGATTGAAAAGTATGAATGGATTGAAACTGAATGACAAAGTAAGAAATAGTGTGATAATAGAACGTTGTGGTATGAAAGAAGGTGTAGTGACTGAAATTGAGAAAGGTATGCTTACATGGTTTGGGCATATAAAGAGAATGAATGAAAGGAGACTGACAGAAAGGATTTATGAGTCAAGAGTAAATGGGAGAGTTGGAAGGGGAAGACCATGGCAAACGTTTCTGGACCATATCCAGGATATTTTAAATAAGGGTTCCTGTGGCAACTTATTTATAAATATGACCTAATGAAAATCCAAGGTACAAAGTGAGGCTACAATATTTTAAAATCAAGACACTTTCTGAACGAAGATGTATGCTAGACAATATGTTTATGTACAAACTTCGTAGGCCAGAAATCCCCACTGACCAGAATTATGAGAATGACATTGGTATTTTTAACGATTCCAAGGTCATGTTTAAGAACCTAATGTAACGTTTAGGTTTATTTATATTATATAACTTTTTATTTTAATGTATAACTTTTATATTTGTTACTACATTGTTGCCTTAAGTTTATCCACATAGTTTTCACCAGTGAGTAAGACACCACTTAGTTAATAAGCTTGTAATATTTTTTGAGTGTAAATAGTATTTCGTTGAAATCCTATAAATAATTAAGGGCCAGATCAAGAGTACTCTAAACCGACGAACTTGTATGAAAGGTTTGATGAGAATGAAAGAAGCGAAGGAGATGTGCAAGGATTGTGGCAAGTGGAAGGACATGGTCTCTACCAACCCCGAAGGGAATGAGTCATGCTATATATTGACGGAAACATAGCAGGCGATGGACAAAATGTTTCACTTTAAAAGCAAATCTGATCATTTGACAATATTACATCACTTATAATAATAGCCCCAAATATAAATATCTAACGATGTGGATAAAACATCGGCGACATAAAGGTTACATTTAATTCATCGTAAACCATTAAGTGTAAATAACGATGCGTTTATGAGCTGATAAGATAACGTTTATTTCGGGTTTTCACCGTGTTAACTTAATATTTTATGATGTTTCTTTTATATACACGATAACAAGAGTTTTATTTTGTAGTTATCGTGACGTCAGTAACCGTATTTATGCTTTATATGTATATGGAAAAATGTTATATCTTGTAGAGTTGGGAGGGGTAAGTAAGTAGTAGCCCTTTAACGTCCCACTGCTGGGTACAGGCCTCCTCACTCCGAGGAGCGAGGGTTTTCAGAGCATAGACCCACCGCTGCGGATTGGCAGGTCTGGGAGGGATACAAAGCCTTTATAAGAACAATGTTGATTGAAATATTATACTATTTTTAAGGGTAACTTGAAAAAGCTTAGGAGGGTTTGAATTTCCCTAATTGTTTTGAAATGGTGATTGTAAAGAATACTAAGTATGTTGACTTCTTCTCAGAATGGTACAAAAGAATCCAGGTAATTTTATGTCTTAAGCCATTCTGTAGTATGAGACAATGCCTTTACACACCCCGTTCAGACATAATCTAAACGGGAGTGTGGGACTCACTGGCAGTAAGCTAGAATACCCACTAAAATCCAGCGATACCCCTTTAATAGAGCACCAGAGGATCGGTTGACGATCTACCTTGGTACTCCGGGATACTCCAGCTGGGAAACTTAGGAAGGGGGTAGGAAAGGCGCAAATCTACGCCTCATACCTCTCAACCTCCTGTGCCGGAGAAGAGAAGTGTCTATAGAGTTCTCCCTCTGCCTCTCGTGTGCCAAGGAGGCCACTGCCCTCCACTCCCTTTCGTTAGTCAGCATTGCGCCAACTGTACTCTCCAACGAAAGGTCACCTACGACCAACGGCGTCGGGCATTCTACCAGAGTGTATTGCACTGAATCAATAAGTGCATCACGCTTATGACAGGCGGGCGTTTTCTCTCGGCTAACAATATGATGCAGGTACTTGCCGGAGCAACCATGTCCGGTCAACACTTGCACCTGCTTGTAAGAAAGACACCCGTGCCCCCTAGACAGCCAATTCTCCGGGTGTGGACGGATCGCCTCCACGGCAACCTCTGCTGTTGTCCAATCCTCTCAACATTGTCGGCATGGCATCTTTGCCCACATTTCCCAAGAAGGGGTCGCCTGCCAGAAGAGTTGCCGCCGTCCACGAAACTGAACGATATCCCCGTATTACTCTGACCGCTATTATTATGAGACAATTCCTGTATTTGAGGTTGTATACACCTAATTGAATTATTATAATTTGGATATGGTTAACGTATTTTTTACGAAACACTTTCTATTTATATAAAGGTTTCTGTTGAAACGTGATAAATAATATATCGTATGCTAATAATCTATTTAGACACTGTTTTCAGTTATGTACTTTAGGCCCTTTCCATGTACTTCCCCGGTATTTTAACAGGCATTAGATAGGAACCTAAGGAAACAGGATTATCTAGTGTGGGGTCCTACGGTAATGCAAGATACTTATAACTTCTCTTATTAATTTTAGAGTGTGGAAGGTTCAGAAATCATTTGTCGGTTTGAGAGAACGTATTTTTAATAAGATACCCGAGTCTCTTCTGGGTTTGACTCCACATAGTTTTAAGAAATATATTCAAAACATCCTATTACAAAAAGCATATTATTACATGAAAGCTAAACACATTGTAACGTACAAAAACTATATTTAAAAGAGTAACCGTTGAGTTTATTGCGGTTTCTTTTCAGCGAAATCTACTTTTCGAACCGATGGTACACGTATCACCAACGGACAAACTAATGACGATTTAAAAGTGCTTGTTGAGCCTACTTTAATATATTAACTATTTTACAGCTGACCATCGATATATCGATGCTTTATTACCGCGCAAAAGATGCTTCTCGCCAGTTTGATACATATATTTCAGAATAATATACATGATTTTGTGCTATTTGGGAAGGAGACAAGTCCAACAAATCCTGATCACTCCAGCCTCTAATAACACCTTTGATGCCATTAACATGCCACTGCTGGGCACAGGCCTCCTCACTCATACGAGAGAGAGTTAGAGCAAAGACCCACCACGCTGCTCCACTGCGGATTGGCAGGCATAGCTCACAAGTGTACTCTCTAATCCTTCACTCTCGTAGTCCGATGTGATGGCAATCCGACACGGTTGGAGAGAGATCAGGCGCAGGACCGACAGCTTAAAATGCTCTCCGAAGCACGGAGGTGGATGGCATGGCACATCCAACTTAGGGCAATTGTTGAGAAAATATTAATAGAAAACTCAATATCGAACGGCTCTCGAACCTCGACCTCATGTCTGTAGTCGAGCGCGCTAGCCACTAGACCATTGAGGCAGTACACCTTTGGTGATGAAATGGAAATAAAAACTGATTAAAAAAATCATATTTTTAAACATTTTATTAGCATTATTCACGCTCCATCATGGTAGTGGTAAAACTAAAGTTTCACAAAAAATACTGCTGACGCTCGGGTCAACGAACGCAATCAGGATCGATTTTTCTCCGTCCCATTATCAAAGGTATCATTAGTACTATCGTCTTTGTTTTCGGAAGCGGTCTCCCCAATACCTTGTATAGATAACCAGATGTAATTGTAAATAGATAATCCTGTATACTGTGGATTTTGTCCGAAAATCTGTACACGTGATTCCGTAGCGAAATGGTCGTTATATGTATTTTAGTAGATCTGTGTGTCCGTGATGCTGTTAGCGGGTGTCCTGGCGCGAGACAGGAGCACCGGGAGCGGCGCGTCGGGCTATCGATCCGCTGCACCGCTCTAAAGGGCTGCTCCCCAGCCTCCCCCCCACGACGAACCCCCTCCCCCACGACAAACCCCGTCCCCGTCCTCCCTCCCTCTCCTCCCTCCCGCCGCGCACACAGCAACAGACGTGCATGTCAACATCCTCTCGCAGACTTATTTTTAAATAGACATATAAATTATGACAAAGGCAACATTCTTTTCATACGAGATACTTATATAAAACCTTTTATAGATGTCACTCAGTTAATTCTTTATGAAATTCCCACTGTTTTTTTATAAATATACGATAGATATCTTAAGCTTATTAATTATATTAGTTCTCTTTTTTTTTTTTGTTAATTTCTCCATTGGTAAGACGGGTGGACGCGTTGCTCAATGAGTTCAAAGTTTTAATCGTAATAAAAAAAAGTGAGAGAAGTTAGACTCCTTTGGCGTAACAATTTAAATATCTTTTAAAAAATGTATCTTTCGCCTTATTCTACGTTTGTAAAAATAATAAAAGTAAATTAACTTTCATTAGTTTATAATCTGTTTTCTATAGTTGAGTTTAAAAGTTATAATTAATAAAAAAAAACTAAAGTGTTGACTATATCTAACTTCAGGGTGTCGGTTTTTTTGTGACGGTCTGCGCGCGCATTGTAAAAATTTACTCTCATCATTTGTCCCTAACGCACGAAAAGAAGTATAACTTCAAAAACTTTTAATCGCCTTTTGGATCGTCCAGTATAGTTTATTCCACGTATTACTTACGGTGATGATGCAGGACAGGGCGCGAAGGGACCCTCGTAGACGAGGTGCAGTCTCTAAAGTGCTGTCAAAAGTGCTGTCTCCTAAAGATATTTTGTATTTAAATTGGTTATTTTAACTACAAGAGCTTGGCACCCTGTTCTTAGAAAAACCACCAAAAAACTCAGTTCGGTATCCTTCAGTTTTACCGTCATCATTTGAATATAACTTTCATTTCATTTACTGCCGGGAATACAGTATACTGACCCATCTAATGGCGAAGTACTTTTTAATGAAAATAGATTAGTCATTACCCGCATACTAATAGGATAATACTATCTTATAAGGTATCGCTAGAGTTAGTTATCGATTCTAACGTTCTATAACCATAACACCTCCACCCTTTTGTTTTCATTAAATACGTTTTGTTAGTTCTATTCAAGCTTAACTTACCCTGAATTTAATCTACCTAGAAATATAATTTGATGAAATCATTATCGATTAGGTCTTACAAAATCGGAGGTGTGCCTTAGGTTTCATCAGGTGTGATTGTATGCTAGAGCATACTTAGTAATCAATAAAAAAATGGATGCTTGATATATATGACGCCTCATTCCCATAGGGGTAGGCAGAGACAACGTCCTTCCACTTGCCACGATCCTTGCATAACTCCTTCGCTTCTTCCATTCTCATTAAACCTTTCATACAGGTTCGTCAGTTTAAAGTACTCTTGACATGATTTAAAATGTCCTGGATTTGGTCCAGGAACGTTCGCCTTGGTCTTCCCCTTCCAACTTTCGCATTCACTCTTGACTCATAAATCCTTTTTGTCAGTCTCCTTTCGTTCATTCTCTCTACATGCCCAAACCATCTAAGCATTCCTTTCTCAATTTTAGTCACTACGTCTTCTTTTATACCACAACGTTCTCTTATCACACTATTTCTTACTTTGTCACTCAGTTTCAATACACTCATACTTCTCAACGCTCTCATCTCTACTGCATTTATTTTACTTTTGTGATTCTTTTGCCATACCCAACATTCACTACCATACATAAGTGTTGGCACCAACACTCCAGCATGCATAGCCAGTCTGGCCCTTTGAGATACGATCTTGCTATTCATAAAGGCGTGCAGAGCACCATTTACCATATTCCCTGCATTCACTCTCCTTTTAATATCACTTTCACATGTTCCAGCTTTTGTAAATTTAGATCCCAAGTATACAAATTCTTTCACCTGTTCCACTTGTTCCCCATCTATCAAAATATTGCCATTCAATGGTATAACTCAAATTTCTGCGACGAGTCAACCCGAAACTGCAAGTTTTGGACACTTAAATAACTTCTGCAAATTTTGATGACAAGAAAAGGTGCCGGAAATGAGGTTTTAGTCGCACAAATCCCGGATACGCAATGTCAGATCAGCAAGTGGATATGAATCGTGATCGCTGTTGGACTATTTTGCCTCACTAAGAACAAGAAGATTTATATAAAGCTGACTGCCAACTTTCGCTTGTCGGAAAGGCACAAAGAATAATATGATGTATCCAGCAATACGTTTGATATCATCTGTCAATTAAGTAGGAGGTCCAAAGACATTGTACATTCCTTTGCAAGGCCACCATTCGGAACCAAATTGCTTTCGAACTCTGTGACCTATCTATTATCCTTTTAGCACAGCAATTCTTTTAGTTGTTGGTGACCTTTGTGCTCCCAGGGGATCACTGTATTCTTAATTCTTTTGAGTTGTTCTTTTTTAAATCTACAGTGGATTAGAGAATTTGTCCACAGGACACATAGCTCCATCGTAACTGGAGTGATCCCGTTATAAAATTCCATTACTGTAATCGGACTACTTTCAGTGCTCTGCTGTAGATCAACATTAAAACAATTTAGACGATGGCGAGTAATTAGTGATTGTCTTTCCCTCCGATTTCTTATACAGTCTAAAAGAAGATGTACATTTTCTAGTCGGTCGCACAGAGTGCAATCCGGTCTCCCCAATTTTTTATGAAATGGGCATATATTTATGGCAGAGCTAAGGGCCACACTTAAGTCATTATGTTCAAACCAGGGTTCTTGGAGAAAAAGTACCACAAAGTCAGCAAATGAAAAATATTACAAGACATACATACATAGATACATACATATCATACTACATAAAAACAAACTGTAAAGTAACTAAATAAGGCAAAATACAAGACAGCAAAGAACAAGTAACAAACAGAAATAAGATGTAAGAATGTAAAGCGAATAAATACACACACATCATTAATAGATAACACCGAAAGAAGTAATACATAGAGTTATAATGTAATAAAAATAGACAATAGAAATAATGGTACAATAAAACAGTATATACGGTATAAATGTTATAGAATAAAATTAGACAATAGAGACAAACCAATGTAACTAATATAACGATAAATAGAATAAGTGCAAAATGTAAACGTAACCGATAAAAATAGCATAAGTAGATAAAAAATTCACTATGATAAAGAAATAAAGATAAACAAGGTCTCCGACTACCACATCGGGGGAAAGCGGAAAAAAAAAACCAGGGTTCTTGCACGGTTTTATACAAGATTTCTTTTGTTGCATCTGTCATCAAAATACGATCTACAAATAATTTAAATTAAATATTTAACTTGTGTGTGAATCTCAGAATAGAAAGGTCTGATAGCAGAATCATATCCGATAGTACTAGTACTAGTCTTCTTTAATGTTATCATTAGTCGGTATATTGTAAATACGAGTAATATGAGACATTGCTATATTTGACTCTCCGTTGTCTTTTCGTCGCTCTGAACTTTCACATGAACCCATGTGTCGAATCCATAGGTCATCATTTTTAACAGACTTCAAAAAAGGAAGAGGTTATCAATTCGTCTGTATTGTTTTTTATGTTTGTTACCTCATATCTCCCGGCTGGGTGGACCGATTTATATGATTTTTATTTTAATGAAAGGCGGTGCTCGTCATAGGTTCCGATTTTTTTTAATCCAGTTCTGATGATGGCATCCATGAGAAAACCGGATGTGTTAAATTTGCATTCACGCCAACCGATTTCGATGTTTCTTTTTTTATTGGAAGGGATATACTTCAAGGATTGTTTTGTGATAGTTTGGTTAGGTTCTGATGATGTAATCCATGACAAAGTGACGGGACACTTCAATTCTTAGGAGCAAATGAACGATACTCGACAGAATCTTCTATAGGTTATCCAGGTATTTGAGTTACCTACCGTTAATTCGGTATGGTCAAGTGCTAGTCGTAGTTAAATATGAAGATTAATGGATCTCCTCAACGGCTTACAGTAAGGGTGCGGTTTAAGGCAGAAAATATAAGTGTCTGTAATCAAATAGCAATGAGCTTACGTTTGTTGCTGCATTGCAACACGTTTTTAGGTGTACACATATTGAGATTTATTAGTTTTACTTCAGATTCACTAAACATCAAAAAATAAATAAAAATTTTAACAAAAAAAGACCCACCTTCAAAACAATTTACAAATATATTAATATGCTTTTTTTGTTAATTTTTTATTTATTTGTACCTTTAATCTAGTTAGCGTCAGTGGGATCGCCGTAATAATCTGATGTAAGATAAATAATAAAAAAACTACCGTTAATACGGCTCTCATGCAAGAGCATTGTGCAACGTATTGTTATTAGATGAGTATACGTAATGCGTGATGCGGTACACTTGGGGCAGTAGAGCACGACGGCCAAGGCTACCTCGCTTCGTGGCTTTATTTGCATTATTTAACAAATACATTTCAAGTGTATATTATTTATCATAAAATAAATATATAAGGCCCATAGAAAGCTCAGTCACTCAGCGTGCGATGGAGAGGGCTATGCTCGGAGTTTCTCTACGCGATCAAATCAGAAATGAGGAGATCCGTAGCAGAACCAAAGTCACCGACATAGCCCTACGAATCGCGAACCTGAAGTGGCAATGGGCGGGGCACATAGTCCGACGAACCGATGGACGTTGGGGTCGGAAAGTGCTGGAATGGCGACCCCGCACTGGACGACGCAGTGTAGGAAGACCCCCCACAAGGTGGACCGACGATATAAGGAGGATCGCCGGTAGCCGTTGGAGCCAGGCGGCACAAGATCGGGTCTTGTGGGCATCATTTCGTGAGACCTATGTCCAGCAGTGGACGTCCATCGGTTGAAGCGACGACGACGAAATATATAATTTCTAAATACTTAAAACTGCTTAGCATTATTTTTCATTACTCGTTTGTGTCAGACGCTGTCAATAGATTCTTATAAAATTTTGCCTTCTCCAGGCCATTCTAAACAATTTCAGAGATCCAGGCGAAAAAGCGTAACTTTTGGAAATGAAATGACAGATATCTTCATACAAACTTTGTTTCCTTTCCTGTTTTTAACAAAGTTACTGTCTATCGCAATACCAAAAGTTTAGTAATAGATGATGTTCGCGACTTTTTCCCTTTAATTTGTAAATCGACTTTTCCCTTTAATTTATAAATAATACGTTAAATGATATTGTTAAGCATCGTTCGTTTTGTATAGTATATTTTGTTTCAACTTAGAGTCTCTATAGATATTTATAACTTTGTGTATAGAATGTTTGTAGCTATAGCGTATATACATATTTGTCATTTCTAAAAATAAAGTTGTTTGTGTAATTAATGTAATCCCTGTGATTGGTGAGAAATAAAACGCCAATCATAGGAGCCATATTTTATCCAATAAATTAACAACCACCGTCGTTTGCTTGTCACAATAGTGCACGTTTGTCAGTCGTAAAATCGTACATTAGATAGCCAATTTCGGTGAACAATATTCCTGCTGAAACAACAGTTCGTA
>JACTOM010000870.1:2140171-2230497 GCA_015832385.1 Elymnias hypermnestra | reverse complement strand
CACTCAGTTTTAATCCACTCATGCTTCTCAACGCTCTCATCTCTACCGCATTTATTTTACTTTTGTGATTCTTCTGCCATACCCAACTTTCACTACCATACATAAGTGTTGGCACCAACACTCCAGCATGCACAGCCAGTCTAGCCCTTTGAGACATCATCTGGTTATTCATAAAGGCGTGCAGAGCACCATTTACCATATTCCCTGCATTCACTCTCCTTTCAATATCACTTTCATATGTTCCATCTTTTGTAAATTTAGATCCCAAGTATACAAATTCTTTCACCTCTTCCACTTGTTCCCCATCTATCAAAATATTCATCATAATGAATGGCAATATTTTGATAGATGGGGAACGATTCATCTCGTTCAAAAAGCATAATTTTCGTTTTGTTTACATTCACTTTCATTCCTTTCCCTTTCAAAGTTTCATTCATAATATTTACCATCTCCTGAAGCTCATTAGCGGATGACGCAAGTATTACTTGATCATCGGCGTAGAGTAAACATTTGATCAGTAATTCATTCATTCTTAACCCATACATAGTTTCTTTAAAATCTGTCAAACAGTTATCCATGAATAGGTTGAACAGCCATGGTGAAGCAACACATCCCTGTCGAACCCCTCTTTCGACAGGAAACCACTCCGTGTACGGCCCGTTTATTCTGACACAGATTATAAACTATTTATATTCAATGAAAGTTAGTCTACGTTTATTATTTTCGAATATTTGGCCTTTGCCTTTCATCGAGTTAACGAATGATGGATTTATTTGATTTGACAAGCAACAAAAATTACTATGGTTAAAATTGAGAAGATACTAACTGTTGCTTATATATTATTTTTCAATAAGACATTAAATAATCGTGCTAAAAGTTGTGCTATCCAATGATAATGACTGATAATTTAAAAGTACCGAGACAAAGTTTATGCATATCTTTGTTTGAAAAGATCTTGTCTTGTTACGCCGAAGAAGTATAACTTCTAACGCGTGTACATAAGTTGCAGCACTTTTGAATCGCTAAATAAAGGTTTTTCCAGATATTAATTCTAAAATGTTGTATTTGTCAGTTTTAAGCTTCGGTTTAATCTAGAAATTCCTCTACACCAGGAATTTAGGTGTCCTCCCACGTTACATATCGTCATGGCAGATCCTTTGTGAACACGAGAGGTATTCTCTTTTGAAATTTAAAACTTGAATATCCAAGGCAAACTGTTTAGATCGCCTCGCATGTGTAAAGTGTGAAGAAATTCTTTCCGCTAGTAAGTCCTGGGCTCCATTTATACATAAAATACAATCCATCAACCAATTTATACCAACTTCAAAAAAAGGAGGAGGTTATCAATTCGTTTATGTTTGTTACCTCATATCTTGATCAGATCTTGATCATTTTTTTTTAAATGAAAGGTGGTGCTCGTCATAGNAGTGTGATTTTTGGCAAAATCAATAACTGTCTGTAATCAAATGCCAATGACCTTACGTGTGTTGCTGCATTGCAATATTTGAAAGGTGAATTATGTGTGAAGCGGTGGTATAAGGGTTTTGGGCTCGATCCCGGGTGTGGCGATCACTAAAAATCAAAAAATAAATATAGTTATATAAGTTTGTTTTGAAGGTGGTTCTTTTTTTGTTAAAATTTATATTTATTCTACGATGCTTTGTGAGAACCATTAAGACGTATATTACTTACCACGAAAGCGCTTTCCGCCTTAGATTGACAAATAGTTACTTTTGATTTCATAAAACAGTAGAACCTCTTTAAGCCGGATCTCGAGAATGCGGAATCCTCCTAAAATCGAAAAAATGTTGTGTTCCATTCTCTTAAAGCACCAAAATCTCTGTTGATCAAAATGTAAACTCGAAATAATTAGAGTCCCAATACGCAGTCGTTCCTTCGTAAGTATTGTAACGTATCATTTAATTAGCAAATAAAAAAAAATATCTGCAACACCATTTTTTACTTGTCGGGAAGTCATGGATACCTGCAATGGCATGGCGAAGGCACTGCAGGTTATACCAGACCGTCTAAAACCCGATGATGCTCATCCCTACGTTCTTTGGCGAAAGCACGGGATAGGAATACATTTACCTCAAATTAAATGGAATAAATCTTAACCTCTTCAAGTTGAAAGATTCCTTCCAAAATCAGCCTTAATTTTTTTGGCGTCTCCTGTTTCCTTGTCTTCTCCTGAGCTCTTACTTTTATAGTATAGATTTTGTGGCAAATAGTAAGTAGCAGCCCATTAACGTCCCACTGCTGGGCACAGGCCTCCTCACTCCGAGGAGCGAGGGTTTTTAGAGCATAGACCCACCACGCTGCTCCACTGCGGATTGGCAGGCATAGTACACAAGTGCACTCTCTATTCCTTCACTCTCATAGTCCGATGTGACGGGAATCCGACACGACCGGAGAGAGATCAGGCGCAGGACCGACAGCTTAACGTGCTCTCCGAGGCACGGGGGTGGATCACACCGCCAACTTCCCAACTTCGGGCAAATATTGAGAAAATCGTAATGGAAAACTCAATATTGATTTTTTTGAATTGGGACTCGAACCCAGGACCTCATGTCTGTAGTCGAACATGCTAAATGTTTACCTCCTGTGGCAAATAGTTTACCTCCAAATCAGCGAAAACAATGGGGCAGTGAGCGGCGAATTGCAGAGGCCGAGTGATATGACGGTCGCTTTTGCCACATTATTTCTCTGATATTGTACATCCACTAATAGGTCTATTGTTTCATTTTTACAATGACCAATAAAATTAAGGAGATATAATTGTATTTATTTATATTTTGATTAGTTAATTTTGAAATTTTCCAATTACACTTAAATATAGTCTTTTAAAAGTTCCTCTCTTTAAGACTTATTATGCTTAAAATACATTTAGGGTCGATCTAAATCCCTGTCTCCAATGAGTATGCTATTTTATGCATTGTTTTTAGACTTAATGCATAAAATACGTTAAAATATAAAAGAAGAGGCAGATATGGGTGTTAAAATTTGTCAAAAATAGTGGCAATCGTTCAGTTCTTAATTTATGTCTTTACAGTCATCTAAAAAATGACTTAAATGCCTTTTTTGTTAAGCAAATGATGAATGGCAGAATAGAGAATGATTTTATCTTTTTGAACGAAATCTAATATACTATTGGCGTTTCTTTCTCACACCGACTCGTGACAACATCAATATTTTCTTGTGATTCCAGAGACTTCCGAATTGTAAAACTATCTCTTCGTTTTAACTGGTTAATATGTCGATGCAATTACTTGCCAGTTTCATCAACCACTTTACCTGTGGCACCTAATTTATTGGACACTCGTTCTATTTCAATTGGCTAACAACTCACTAATCTTCGGATACTTGACCCCCAATGAACTTAGTCAATCTATGCTAAGCGCTGCCAAATTTTTAGCAAAGATGTTGCTTATATCGTATTATATTTAAAAGAAAGTATTTATGGGTTAAGAATGAATGAATTACTCATCAAATGTTTACTCTACGCTGATGATCAAGTAATACTTGCGTCATCCGCTAATGAGCTACAGGAGATGCTAAGTATTATGAATGAAGCTTTGAAAGGGAAAGGAATGAAAGTGAATGTAAACAAAACGAAAGTTATGCTTTTTGAACGAGATGAATCTATGATGAATGGCAATATTTTGATAGATGGGGAACAAGTGGAAGAGGTGAAAGAATTTGTATACTTGGGATCTAAATTTACAAAAGATGGAACATGTGAAAGTGATATCGAAAGGAGAGTGAATGCAGGGAATATGGTAAATGGTGCTCTGCATGCTTTTATGAATAGCCAGATGGTGTCTCAAAGGGCTAGACTGGCAGTGCATGCTGGAGTGTTGGTGCCAACACTTATGTATGGTAGTGAAAGTTGGGTATGGCAGAAGAATCACAAAAGTAAAATAAATGCGGTAGAGATGAGAGCGTTGAGAAGCATGAGTGGATTAAAACTGAGTGACAGAGTAAGAAATAGTGTGATAAGAGAACGTTGTGGTATAAAAGAAGACGAAGTGACTAAAATTGAGAAAGGTATGCTTAGATGGTTTGGGCATGTAGAGAGAATGAACGAAAGGAGACTGACAACGAAAGTTGGAAGGGGAAGACCAAGGCGAACGTTCCTGGACCAAATCGACGAACTTGTATGGAAGGTTTAATGAGAATGAAAAGAAGCGAAGGAGTTATGCAAGGATCGTGGCAAGTGGAAGGATGTTGTCTCTGTCTACCCCTATGGGAATGAGGCGTGATGCTATGTATGTATTTGCAGTGTATAAATATATAGCCAGAGACATGAGTAAGGTACTAATATTACACAGACCGAATATAATGTATTCAAAGCCTATTTGTCCTATACTCTATACATTCTCGTGTACTATCTTCTATTATCGTCATTATTTCACTTTAATTGGGCTTTCTTAATCGCTTTTCGCCACTTATCACGTCTCTGGTTCTAGGCACTGTTCCGCTAATCTTCTTTTAATGTCGCCATCCATGTTATTTGGATCTACTACGCTGTTTTGGACCTGATTCCAATTGTAAGATGCTTTTTGTCATATCCGAAGCATGTCTTCGCGTGACATGACATTACCAGCGAAGGCTTCCATTAGCTTTTCTGGTATTGGCCTGACATTGAAGCTACCTGGGATATATATGTTTAGCACTCTGTCAATAACGGAGATACCTGCAGACCATCTCAGCATTCTCATTTCCGTGAAGTGCTGCTTCGGTTTGGCGCTTTTTTAGAGGCATACTATCATTCCTGTTTAATTAATATTACTTTAGCATATGAAAAATAGTAGCGTCGCTCTCAGTTACATAGATAAAGACGATAAATGTTTTTAAATGCCCAGCCACGAGTACATCCGTTGAAGACAGATAATTTTATTGGCTCAACAGGCTGTCGCTGTCCTACATTAGATCACCCTTTCATTACAAGCTCTCTGTCGTTAACTAAGGGATCAATTTAGATCGTTTCGGTCACAGTATCGTTTATTAGAGCAGACGTAATGAGAGACAATTGAAGACGAGAGTCGGTGATAACTCATCATATTAAATAACTGCTCATTAACAATGTTGTAACGTTGAACTCGTGTTTTACAGTTTACGTGACCGATTATAACACAGTATTCATATCCTTAAAAATTCGTGCGGCCTAGGAATTGATTTTAATCTTATTTATTGTTTATTACCGGTTTTTTCTTTCTCTTATGGTTTAGGCATTAGAAAACTGTTAGTTTCCACAACTCTGTTTATTGGCACGCTTTAAGAGTCTAGTTCTAATACTTCTCCGTTGCGACGAACAATTGTTTGGTCTATAAGGCATACAAGCTTGGGAGCTGGATGTTAAATCTTGTCTCTGAATCAGCCCGAGAAAGCTAAGCAGCGACTCCTTTAATTATCAGACTGACTGACTGATTGGATTGAGAGAAGTGGCAATTCTATAAATCGATAATGGTATTTAGTTGTACACTGAAAGCCTACAGCCTAGCATAAATTATAATACAGCAAAGCAATATTTCAATTTTGATTGGGGATATAGCAGTTATTTTCACATATACACAAAACGTCCTTAAATTTGCCAGGATCCCTTCATATCTCCTTCCCCTCTTTCATTCTCATTAAACCTTTCGTACAAGTTCGTCGGTTTAAAATACTCTTGACCTAGCCCTTATTTAAAATGTCCTGGATTTGCCCAGGAACGTGCGCCTTGGTCTTCCAACCTTTCCATTTACTCTTGACTGATAAATCCTTTTAGTCAGTCTCCTTTCATTCATTCTTTCCACATGCCCAAACAATCTAAGCGTACCTTTCTCAAGTTTAGTCACTACATCTTAAATATTTCCTTTGTTTAACAGATATCTTGAAGGTTTCGGATGGATACATCGAATTCGCTTCACCAAAAGAGCACTGGCGGACACTGTTAGCGCATTACGCGGGCCCCATCGCTGTGATCGTCATAGTGGCACTGCTGGTGGTGGTTTTACCACTGGCTGGGTGAGTATTTTATCTCTAATTATTCACGATGTGCAGGCGACATTATATAATAGGGAAAAGCATTTCCATATGCCAGATGAAGTTACAATCGTTCTAGCATTATGGGACTCGGCGGAACTCTCTTTAACTAATGGGAAAGGCGCCTCGATTCTGATTGCAACCGAGATGCTTGCAATAAAAGTTTCAAGTAAAGCAGATGAACAGATATATTCCTATTGCTCCTCAACGTGCTCTGGCGTAGACGGGATTGGCCACAGCCTTTCTCTCCCATGACAATGCTTCCTTCTGGAATGTTGTCCATTCAGTTTTATAGCTGACTATAGCAGCAACTATGATTGTCTTAATGAAACTTAATATAATGATAGTCAGTCTACTTATGATTACTAGTTAGTTCTCGCCACTTAGTTGGTTTCTGCTCCCTGGCAGGTTCACGATCAATTGTAATCTCATCCGATGGTAAGGCTTGTCATATTCTGAGCTGTTTGCGCGCCTGAACAAGTAATTCAACAACCTTTGAATGGTTTTTATTGTACCGGAACATAAATTTGATTCGTGACTCGTCTTGGCTGATACTCTGCTAAAATATATAGCCAACTCCCCAATGAATCAAGAAGCCCCTGATAATTTGACGTTTCGTGGCTTCGCTGGTGTTGTTCACTCCCCAGCATTAGGAATTATTAGTTACCACCCTCCCAGCAAAGATTTACCGCCATGCAAAAGATTTGTGTTTCAGTATGATACTGTGGTGAAGCCATAAGAGATAAATTGCCTCTTACTAGACTATCAGGTGTGATAACAGTCGTGTGATAACCTGTCATTTATAAGAAAGGTACAATATTAAATGTTTGTGTAAGGTGTATACAATAGGTACCACCAGATGGCATATTTATCAATTTGTATGTCAAATTGGACAATCGCTATCTTTATTGCAACAATTTTTCCTAAATTCAACGTCCTTTTAAGGTTGTTCTGGTGCTGTTGTCAATGGTGCCGCGTGGGCAGGCGGCGGAGACCCTTCGACCGCAAATACGATGCTTGCCTCAAGGGTATCCTTGCGATCATTTTCATCGGGCTGCTCACACTTTTCCTGTAAGACTTTATATTTTTTTGATAATTCAGCCAAATTGTGTGTATTTACAGAAGAATCATATGTGTAAAAACTGACAATTTTCGACGGTATAACCGTATTTCCTATGGAAATTTGGTAAAATCCTTCATTTTTCAGATAGATCTATTATTCTAAACCCTTATTGAGGCCATCTAAACACACACACATAAAGGCACAAACAATTTCGTCAAAATAGGTGCAGAGTTCAGTTATATACGAAAAACTGTTATTGTCTTTATTATTTTTCCATATTTCTAAGGAGTTGGGAATAGGATAAATCCGTAGGGTAAATTGGTGGAAATTGTGGTTTCCTTCAACAGATTTGGTGTTGTATGCGCTTTCGCTACGGACTCTCAAATGGAGAGCGGTTCAGCTGCAACACCTGACGCCTTGCGCGCCGGCATCAAGGACACAGTCACCTTCCTCAATAGTACCCAGGCTCATGCACGATACCTTCTAGTGGACAACTACCGGGAACTGGAAGCCCAACTCAATGCCACTTTAACAAGCAGCGGCCAATTTGTTCTGCAACAGCTGTACGACTTTACATCAGTTCAAAAGTTGAGTCAAATGGTGGAGCAGCTGGAACGTGTGCCCCAAGAGCTTAGGGAGGTGCAGCGTGCGACCACTGATCTCAGGATGAAAGCGGAGGAACTTAATGCTGGTAATTATACAATTTTATTTCATCGCTACAATCACAATTTCATGTTCGTTTCTATGTAATGTATCTAAACTAATATTATAAAGAAGAGGACGCATTTGTGTTTTTGTGTGTAAGTAATTTTTTCACCATTAGAAAACCATTTTCCTTGAGCGACATAGGCTATATTACTTTCTCAAAAAAAAAAATAGAGCTCCCTAATGAAAATGCATTAATGTAACCCAATGTGTGAAACAAAAAATCTGTTATCGCGTGCGCTGCGAAAACTATTGAAGATAGAACAAAAAAAATGTTCTACAGTAATATAGAACGTATTAATATTTATCTACCTACACTTCAATGTTCCAGGTCTGCGTCAGGTGAAGTCTCAGCTGCTCCAAACACTGAAGCGGTGTCAGGAGCCGCAGTGCGTGCAGCTGCAGGAGAAATACGAGATTGGACAGCTGGACACCGACATACAGTACAATAAGGTAACAAGTTTATACAAAACAAGATGCATCTGTTTCTAATATCGAAATTACAACATTAAACTGAGTGTATATGAATTTTAGGATAAATTTATCAAAACAAAAATATATGCGTGTGTGTCAAGGTGTAAGTCTGCGTGCGTGCGTGCGTACAGTGCGTGCAGAGTAGTATAGTATTATCTTGCCTGCAAATTTTGAAAGAAAAAGACTGTGTATATTACATGAAACTTTTGAAACGAATTTGAAACTTTTGCGTTTCAATAAGGCAACATACGCGGCCGTACAAATCGGCAAAAACGAATCCAGTGTTGTACATTTGTCTCGCTCTTTCCTTACGGCGAAACCGTTTGTTGGAGTGAGAGAAATAACACGTATTAACTATTTTGGTTTTATTTATCAAAAACAATTTATTTAACGATTCGATAATAAAAAAAATGAGTAAAGGTTTATTTATATTGCTTTTATGATAACAAAAAATATGAATAAAATAACAAGTTATTAAATTAATAATACATGGGGGGTTGGTTAAAAAATAGTTTTTATTTATCTCGACACATCTTACAGAAACATATATTAACTTAAATCAGAAGGGAAAATTGCTATAAACTTCTGTTAAATAGGGGGAGAACTTTGTGTACTTATTGTAATTTTTATTGTCATATTTTCACGCTATCCTGGAATAGATGCTCGATAAATACTTTCCAACGGTGAGTATCGGTGATTTTTTTCAAGTATCTATTTGATTTTTTTTTCTGAATTCAGACTGGGTTTTATAACAAACAGAATTATTATCTACCCATTTTTATGTATAAAATAACAAAATGTTTTACCTATGCCATGTCATAACATTGGAAGACAACTGACAAAGACAATAGTTAGTTTGAGACTGACTCTTGAGTGAGTTTAATATAATTTAAGCGCTTACTTACCACAAAGTTCAGATTTCCCCATATTCGTACATGATTTGGTATTATATGTATTCCAGATCCCGGATGTGTCTGAACTGCTGGACAACGTGACCCAGCTGATTGACGGCGACATGCGAGCCCAGGTGTCTTCTGGCATGCAGGTGTTCACGGGCATCAAGCGTACTGTGGACCAGCACATTCCGAGGGTGCGGGATGCCATCACGGCCACAGGTGAGAAACGAGACCGTAGACCCGTTTTGCCTCGGCAAATTTGTAAATTGAAGTTTTATTTCCACAAGAAGATATGATTCTTAGTGGTCTCGATATCGTGTTTTAAAGTAGATCCGAATCACCTCATGAATTCTGAGTTAGAGAAATTAGATAACCCTAAAGTGTTGCTAGCAAAATGATTGATTTACCAGTTAGACCGAGATTACTAAACACACTTAAACATATTTGTCAAATACGTATATTATGCCTCATTGGTCTAGTGGTTAGCATGTTCGACTACAGACATGAGGTCCTGGGTTCGAGTCCCGGGTCGGGCCAATTCAAAAACCAATATTGAGTTTTCTATTAAGATTTTCTCAATTTTTGCCCAAAGTTAGGAAATTGGCGGTGTGATCCATCCCCGTGCCTCGGAGAGCACGTTAAGCCGTCGGTCCTGCGCCTGATCTCTCTCCGGTCGTGTCGGATTCCCGTCACATCGGACTATGAGAGTGAAGGAATAGAGAGTGCACTCTATGATATGAATTTAACTTTGTGGGAGTTCGTGTATGACTGTGTGTGGCTAAAAGGTGTTATAAGCATATGTTCAAAGTCAAAGTCAAAATATCTTTATTCAAGTAGGCCTGATACAGCACTTTTGAATCGTCAAATATCGTTTTTTTTTCTATATATTATTGAAATGAATGACTGATGATAACATTAAAGAACGACTTACAATCTAAAGTTACGAGGGTTCCTTCGCGCCCTGATCTGAGAAGACAACAAACTCAGTCCGGTGTAAATTTTTTTTTGTTATCATCATTACAATATTTATTTAAAATTTATCCTATATTTATATACATATAGAGCAATTCATTCACTCCCACGCTTTTTTGTCTTCTGGGTATTCTTTCAAATTATAGAATGATTTCTCAATTAGTTTTCTTTTAATAAAAGATTGAAATTTATTAAGAGACATCTTTGTAACTTCTTCTGGGAGTTTGTTATAGAAACGTATACAGTTACCCTTCATTGACTTGTCAATTTTGTGTAGCCTACTAGAATTAACAGCAATTTTATTTTTATTTCTTAAGTTATATGAGGTGCATTCACTTTTTTCCTAAAAGAGTCAAGATTTTTATGGACGTACAACAAGTTTTCTAATATATATACGCTGTGAACTGTCATTATTTTTACTCTGAATTTGTTTCTTAGCGACTCTCTTGGACCCATATTGTAGACTTTATATTGGGGACGCATTTTTTGACTTGTTCTCAGACATAAAATGGAAGCGTTCTTTAACTTTAGAGAAATAGTTATTACATAACTTGAATAGAATATGTATAGGCACAATATTGTAAATATAAGCTAAGGTCAACAATAAAGGTTTTTTATATTTTATTTGTAGAAATAAAAATGTGTATGTGTGTGGTGACAGGGCAGCGTCTCTCGTACATGGCGGATCAGGTGTCGTGGGCGGCTGGTAATGCTAGTGCAAGTATAACCGGCGCGGAANTTCGCGCCCTGATCTGAGAAGACAACAAACTCAGTCCGGTGTAAATTTTTTTTTGTTATCATCATTACAATATTTATTTAAAATTTATCCTATATTTATATACATATAGAGCAATTCATTCACTCCCACGCTTTTTTGTCTTCTGGGTATTCTTTCAAATTATAGAATGATTTCTCAATTAGTTTTCTTTTAATAAAAGATTGAAATTTATTAAGAGACATCTTTGTAACTTCTTCTGGGAGTTTGTTATAGAAACGTATACAGTTACCCTTCATTGACTTGTCAATTTTGTGTAGCCTACTAGAATTTACAGCAATTTTATTTTTATTTCTTAAGTTATATGAGGTGCATTCACTTTTTTTTCCTAAAAGAGTCAATATTTTTATGGACGTACAACAAGTTTTCTAATATATATACGCTGTGAACTGTCATTATTTTTACTGCTCTGAATTTGTTTCTTAGCGACTCTCTTGGACCCATATTGTAGACTTCATATTGGGGACGCATTTTTTGACATGTTCTCAGACATAAAATGGAAGCGTTCTGTAACTTTAGAGAAATAGTTATTACATAACTTGAATAGAATATGTATAGGCACAATATTGTTAATTTAAGCTAAGGTCAACAATAAAGGCTTTTTATATTTTATTTGTAGAAATAATAATGTGTTTGTGTGTGGTGACAGGGCAGCGTCTCTCGTACATGGCGGATCAGGTGTCGTGGTCGGCTGGTAATGCTAGTGCAAGTCTAACCGGCGCGGAAGCCCCTGAACGCCTGCAAGAACTTCTGCGGAGGTACTCCCCCTATCGCAAGCACGCCACCCGCGCTGCAGCCGCCGCATTACTAGCTGTGAGTTAACAGCTTATTTATTTCATCTGTTACAAACTTAATTCACATTTCATTTCCATAAACACATGTTATAATAATAAAATTTTTATTTCAAGCCCTTAATGTGCCCATACAGTTTTACATACAAATTATTGTTAGTAATACAACCTTTAATCTATGTTAGTCTGTCTTATGTACTAGAACCTCACTACTTATGACCTGACTCTCCCAAGCCCGGTATGTACACCGTTCCAGTGCCTTCAGATAGGGCTATCCCACTTATTGGCCCAAGTGCTGAGGAGGATGTTCGTGCTTACCTATCACCCTACCATTGACGTAGCACGTTGGCGGATGATCGCATATAAATCATCCACCCGTGCATCCGCAAACATTGCTTACGCACTACAGCTCCTCGGCATCCCTAACACCGCCCTCAGCACTTTGTTGTACTGAATTTTCAAGGCACCATAGGACCTCTGCGTATAGCTAGTTCACAGACTCCACGTGTAAAAAGACTGGCAGTAAGCTCGTAGTAGTGCCAGTCTTACTTGCTTCGTACAACATACAAATCTGTGCGCCAGCATATTGCCTCGAACCGATAATGCCCTGTGCTCACGTTCCAAGTCACTGTCATCACCTAAACTTTCCGTTACAATATGTCAGTGGTACCTGAACTCAGCCGCCCTCTTCAGGCGCGTTCCACCAAGTTGAATTTGTGTTTGTTATTACCCCTGAAAATAAGATATTCACTCATTCAGGGGTTGTAGCTGAGTCCATTCAACTCTGCGTACTCTTCACATATTTTAATGAACCTCCTAAGCCCACCGATTGATGGACTCAACGGAACCATATCATCATACATACATACATACATAGCATCACGCCTCATTCCCATAGGGGTAGGCAGAGACAACCTTCTTCCACTTGCCACGACCCTTGCAAATCTTCTTCGCTTCTCTCTTTCTCATTAAGCCTTTCATACAAGTTCGTTGGTTTGGAGTACTCTTGACCTGGCCGTTATTTAAAATGTCCTGGATTTGGTCCGGGAACGTTCGCCTTGGTCTTCATATCATGTAGTTATACCATTACAGTGATCAGAATCTTGGTTAAGGTGTTTCATAGAGCTTTGAAGATAAATAAATATCAATGCAATTTCCATTGTAAATTTCAGTTAGAGCGTTAAAAAACCATTGAGTAATTTGATTATAATGAAAAACTGTATGTAATCTAGCAGAAAACCCTCTACCACAGTTTTTTATATTATCTTCTCATCAACACTCCCCTTTTCTCCGACGCAAACAATATATCCAGTGGCTAAGTCAAATTTCGTGTGTTACAAAATGAATTTTATGTGAAGCGCATCATGTTTATGACTGAATAACCATGGCGTTGCAGATCGTGTGCGTTATGACCTGGGGCTTGGTGTGCGGTGTTTGCGGTAAACGGCCTGATGCTTACGGTGCCAGTGATTGCTGTAACAAGGGCTCTGGTTCTTCAGGCCTGCTATGGTAAGATTCTTTATTAAACTTTTAATGACATCGGGCCATCACGCTTAACTGAGGAGCTGAGAATTACAAAATTTGGATGTCATATTGGCAACACATGCTTTAATAGTTTGAGCTATGCTAATGACATGGTAGTACTCAGCTGTGTTTGTACAACTAATTTCAGTCTCTGAGAGTTATGCTATTACTCATGGACTGAAATATAATGTAAACAAATCAGAACTGGTGGTATTACGGGCAGGTAAGGGACTGGAGAAAGTACCAGAGGTATTTTTAAATGACGCAGCAGTTCAGATTGTAACCAAATTCAAGTAAATGTAAGCTAAGTAGCAGCCCATTAATGTCCCACTGCTGGGCTCAAACCTCCTCACTCATATGAGAGAGGGTTTTTAGAGCATAGACCCACCACGCTGTTCAATTGCGGATTGGCAAGCATAGTACAGAAGTGCACTCTATTCCTTCACTCTCATAGTCCGATGTGACGGTAATCCGATACCAACGGAGAGCGATCAGGCGCAGGACCGACGGCTTAACGTGCTCTCCGAGGCAGGGAGGTGGATCACACCGCCGACTTCCCAACTTCGGGCAAATATTGAGAAAATCTTAATAGAAAACTCAATATCGATTTCGAACTGGCCCGACCCGGGACTCGAACCCAGGACCTCATGTCTGTAGTCGAACATGCTAACCACTGGACCAATAAGGCAGTAAATTCAAGTACCTAGGCCATATTCTTACTGAATGTTTACAGGCTGATTGCAATATTGAAAGGGAAAGGAGAGCACTCTCGGTCCGGTGTAATATACTAGCGCGAAGATTCGGTAAATGTAGCAAAGCCATCAAGAAGACATTATTCACCGCGTATTGCCAGTGCTTTTAGACCTGTCAACTTTGGACAAATTTTCTCAGAAAATCCTGCACGGCAATACGAGTACAGTATAACGACGTTTTTCGCATCTTCATGGGTTTGCCCAGATATTGCAGCGCGTCTGGCATGTCTGCTGAATCGGGAGTGCCCGAATTCTATGCTGTTATGAGGGCGGGCACGCATTGCCTCTTTTTGGGAGAGAATGAGGGCATAGCATAACAGTGTGGGGATGTCTAGGCCTATATTCGCATATTGGCTGACTGTTCATCTGACGAGCAACAGAAAATGATGCCTAGGGACAACCCTCAGCTAGTATATAAGACGTCTTTATATTTCACATTTGTAATTTTAATTGATAGACGTGATTTTTTTTAAAATTTAATTTGATTTGATTTAAGTTAATTTACTTTAATTTATTTTCTGTATTATTATATTCTATTTGTCACTAACATAGTTTTAAGTTACTTGTATACTAACAATTTGGGCCAAATGTTGCCTTGAATAAAAACATATTATTATTATTAACTCTCACGAGCGGCACAAACAACGCTCGTCAGAGTTAAGGCGGCTCTCGTCATCTAAGAGAGCGAGAGTGTTGTAGTGAACGCCTCTTTACTCTATTTTAATTCCTGTTTTAATGTAATATTAATAATATTGTATTATAGTGCATTATCCATAGTTATTCATACTTAAAAATAGTTTATTTTCATATTATTCATTTCGGTTTGACAAAGTTTTTACGTTTTAGCCCCAACCTTATCTTTAGCCAACGCATGCAGTTCAATTGAATCTTTAAAAGTTTACGAGTGATGGGATGCTTTGTCTCACTTGATGCTCTGTCTCGTTCTATCTCAACCTTTGCTCTATCTCGCTCGATACTCTGTCTCGCTCTATGATCTGTCTTGTTCTATGTTTCATCTTACTCTATGCTCTATCTCGCTCGATGCTCTGTCTCGCTTTCACTAGTCCCCATCACTCACGACGAATATTGGAAGTCCATTATGTCCAATACTCTTTAGACATAGATACGCTGTAACATTCTTTGCCCAATTAGTTTTTCCCCACTGGAACACAAGAGTAAAATAACTACTAATTGTGCGTTAACGAAGCTACTACTAGTAAGTAATGGAGGGTTATGTTGCAGTGGTATGTGGGTGACGTTCCTTGTGGGCGGTGGCATCGCATTGCTGCTATTGGTGTACTTCGTGCTGGGAGTGGCTGCGCAACGTCTCGCCTGCGATCCGCTCACGTAATTATTATTTTTTTATTAACTTGGTAACGGCACTGACTTCTAGCCTTTTACAGCCTGTGATTAGATACGTGGATTCTTCTTACGCGTCACAGATTCTCTTTCCGGACGGGAGTTCTCTTTCTAAAAGTAATGTATGTAACTGTTGTTTAAAATTTGTCACTATGTTTTTCGATGAAGGAAATCTATGAGATGAAATCTCCCGGGAGCAATTGTATATGTTCATTATGTATTCCTGTATTTTGACAGAGAGCCTCGTGGCAGCCGAATTTTCGCCGACGTGGAGCGATTCGTGGGGCTCGAGAGGATTTACAACGAGAAATCCGATCCTAAGTTCAATCTCACCTTTGTCCTCGTCAATTGTCACAGCAACCGAACGATATACGAGGTACTACTTTCTCTGCTACTGCAGTGTCTCTATATAGCATATGATAACACTAATTAAGCTGGGTTAGTACGTAAAAATGGTTTAAGAGAAAACCTATTGTTTTCATTTCAAATTCATGGCAAAATAGAAATAATTAAATAGGGCCTGGTCCTAAAGTTATTTATATCTTTCTGTTAATAAAATTAAAAGTGCGTGCGTACAAAGTACTCATGCCAGAAGAGAAACTTCATTGACAAACTAATGTTTAAGTCTTGTTTATATTTATAAAATGTAAAACTTAAGATTTCCGAGACTTAGAGGGAGGGAAAACGGAAGATTTGTTAGGAATTTAATTGTCATTAAAATTAATAAAGTGTCAAAAATTAATACAAATAATTTATTGAAATCTCAAATGGCGAATTGTAAATAAAAATGCCACGTGTTTCTTTGTAAATATTAAAACTACCTAAACTTCAAACGAATTAGCATTTCATTAGATAGAGATGGTGCACCTACATGAGCTGTTAGATCTAAAATCATTGTATCAATATTTGCAACAGATTATATATATTGCCGTTGCCACGTCCAGATAAGTGTATCTTTATCCTAGCGGTAGCCGTTGTTTATTCCGTACAGACGCTGCAGCTTCATCGTATGTACGACCTGGAAGCGCTGCGAGCGCAAGTGGACGCTGAAGTGGCTGCGCGCGTGGCTGCGCTGCGTACGGACTACCCGCCGCGTGGACGACCGCTGCGCATCCTGCAGCCGGCTGCGCGCAGCAAGCTCGACCAGCTGGCAGACACCGGCCTGTCCGACTTCAACTTTGACCGCATACTTTACGCGGTACATTTAAAATTCCTACTATTATTTTACACACTCCCTGTATAGAAAGAAAGAAAACTTTATTTGGAACTATACACATACCCACATATATACGTACACACATGTACATGTATACGTACACAGAAAGATAAAGATTAACAGTTTAATTTATTAAATAAATTGATTGATAATTGCGGAGCATCCAAACCACAGCAAGTAATTCGAATGCTGCGCAACCCCCACACAGCCCCAAAAAGCAAGACGGCTATATATATATATATTGTTTAAACTATCCTACATATCTAAATACGATATCTAATTTGTAGTGGGTGCTATTTGAATAACGATAAAAGTCAAAGTTATTTATATAGTCTTATAAGTAAGTTTTAACGATTTGACACAAAATTTTGAGCAATTATACACATAAACTTGCTGACTGAGATATTCTTTCTAGTCGTGAAGACCGTTTGAAAATCCGTTTAGTAGATTTTGATATTTTTTTAACGTTGTAAGCATATAACATCTGTACACCTATATCTCTAATCGCCATCGCGCCATTATTCAGAACTGCATGCACACATGACGCGACTACGTTAAAAAAATGAGCAAATTTGGCGTTCAGATTGTTTTATATAGCATGCTTTTATCCCGTGGATTTGGATACTTTCTTAACGAGTTAATTAGATGCCAATGTGGCAAAACTGTTATCTCTTCATTTAAAAAAAAATATATATTTTTTGAAATCTTAATACAAATGAAACAGCTGATGTGAGTAAGTGGCGCTGCCATATTGGCATTGACAGTGAATGTATAAAAATGGAGTCTGAACTTGATAAAGATGAAACAAATGAATAGCGGACAGAAGTTATCAAGGAGTTGTTTCAGCTGGAAACGAACATGACGTCATTATCGCTGGACGGGCTGGCGGCGCAGTTAACGAGCACGTCTCGTGCTCTGGCTCCGCGCGCCGGCTTCAGGGAGGTGGCGCAGAACCTGCAGAGTGCTGCAGAGCGCCTGGAGCACTTGCACTCCTCCGTGGTCCGCCCAATGCAGCAGCGCGTGGAGCAATTGAACGTTTGTCTATATTTATTACTTTGACTAGCGAAATTCTTATATCAGATTTCTTGATGCTTCCATACAGCGGCCATTTCAGCTAAACCGTACAGTAGACACCAGTGTGCGATAAACGATAGCGCTATCTTGCTCGCACACCGATGTCTATCAGTATCTATTTATTTCTAAAATGAAAGTAGTTTAAATTACTCACTATAACACCATTTATCTGCCTGGGATATTCCCACCAAAACCGGTCCAATCGTTTCAGCGTATAGCCAGCAAATAATTTAAAAATTTATTTTTTGAAGTGATGATCTTATACGGTATTTTGCAGGGTAAATTGCTTTGTTATGTACCACGTTTTGGCGCCAGTCTGTCTGGCTTCTCTTTCTCTCACGCAGTAGGCAGGCTCATCCTCTCTTCCTCTAATCCAGCGCTACAAGCAGTAGCCGTATTTCGGACACGCTTCCACCTCTCTCTACTCAATGCTTGAAATGAAATGAAGTTTATATATTGATCAATTACATTTCATCTTTTTTTTATTTGGGTCACTAAACTGGCAATCATCTCTAGCATTACAATTACAATGGTCATTAGATGTCTTGTGCGGGATTGTTACCTTTTTTTTTTTTGGTAAGACGGGAAAAAAATCTTCAATAGGATACCGGGACGCCGCGGACGTCCCGGTTATGCCGGACTCTTACCGGCTAAAAACGACCCGCCATCCTACGCACTGTCACAATGGCGGCGCTACAGGTTAGCTATAGAGTAAAACTGCGCGCGCCGCCGTGACTCCCCGTGAGGGGCCCCTACCTTGATCCTAAGGATCGAGCTACCTATGGGGCAGCGCGAAGGCGCGCCGCCCGACAACCTACGGAGCCTCGCTACGTGGGACGACGGCCTCCGCGGTCCGCCGTCCCAGAGGCTAGTGCTAAGGGGGAAGACGGCGGTCCTGGACCGCACGTCTTCTCGCCGGACGCCTACGACGGAGGGCGTGGGCGGCGGGATCCGCCTCCCGACGCCGCTCCGCGGCCTCTTTCAGCGACATCACCTCGTCGCTAAAGGAGGCCACCGCACTCCAACACTCCCTCCGCTCCACCATCGCTCGCACGACGGTGGGCAGAGACAGGTCGGTCGACCCTAATACGGCCACTAGGGCAGATCTCTGGCTATCCCAACTGGGGCACACCGCAAGCGTGTGCTCCGCCGTGTCCACGGCGGATCCACACTCGTGGCATTCCTCAGTGGGCTCCCTACGGGCCACCCGGCATAGATACCTCCCGAAGCACCCGTGCCCCGAGAGGATCTGCGCCAAGTGGAAAGTGATCACGCCGTGACCACGCGACACCCACTGACCAAGGAGCGGAGACACGGCCTCGATCGTCGGCGGGATTGTTACCTACTCGAAGTGATCACAGCTTGCGTGAAGTAGGCTTCAACTTAAACTAAAATTTTAAAATAAGTCTTAAAGATAAACAAAAATATTTTTGACATGCAGTTTGAAAGAGGCCAGAGTAACCATAACTACATCTCAAAATATAGGCAACGATGACAATGCAAATGTAAAAAACTATGTTACGAATGTAAACGACAATTCTTCGTAAACTAGTTGGAAAATTTTATACATTGTTTCTGTAAGCTTAATTAATTCTTAAGAATATGAAGTCTAAAACAAAATAGATTATTGGCTGTTTCAGAACACGTGTTATTGAGTGTGGGTATTGGTGTGTTTGTGTGTATGCATGTGTAATCGTGTGTGTGTATCTGGACGTGTGTTAGTGTACGATCAGAATCGTTTTGGGAATGAGTATAAGTAGTATTTATTCATTTACAAATTTCAAGAAGTTTTTCTTCATAAGGTAGCGTTTGGAGCCAAGTCATACATTGCAAATATGTATGGTTAAAGAGTAAATGCCTAGCAATTCATTTATCTTCTACACTAATATTATAAAGAGGAAAGTTTTGTATTTTTGTATGTAACGAATAAACTCAAAAAATACTGGACCGATTTTAATAATTCTTTTTTCATTAGAAAGCTACATTATCACTGAGTAACATAGGCTATATTTAGTACTACATTACTAAAGAAATCTTCAGAAATTCTTATTAAAATCAACCGAATTTAAAAAAAAATTGCCATGAAATGTCTCTCATCGCATAGGCTGTGAAGAATATTAATGATAGGACAAAAAAATGTTCGACAATATTATAGAATATATCAATATCTACAAAAAACTTCGCGAGACCATGTCTAACTATTGTAGTTACGTCACTATAACTACTTTTTTACATTTAACAAATTCATTGAAGAGCCGATCGAAATCAGACCGTCTTATCCATACCATTTATAATTTTTTATCCAAATAAATAATTTAATATTCAAGACTGTCTCAATACCTGATGATTACTTTTGGAATTATTGAAATTGGATATTCCATTCAAAAGATACCATGAGATTAAAATAAAAATAAATGCCGGCGGCGGCCGCCACGCAGCGCATCGATTAACTAACTCGGCAGTGCCCGAGAAAGGGGTGCACCATTATGAACTAGGTTACCTTACGCAGTGGACGCAAGCGACATTGAATGTTTTGAGTATTTTTAACACATTTTTATGCTTCACTTTAAAAGTTCTTTTCAGAGCTACTTAGTTTTAGTATTAGTATTAGGAACCACGCTTTTTCATAATATTTGTCAATTCATGGTCGTTTTAATTATCGCGCTTATAACTTAAATATCTGTACCTATTTATGACTACCCGTGCGAATCCAGGACGGGCCGCTGGTATTGTATAAAGGAGAAGTTAGGCTTCTGTAGTGAAGATTTAAGATTTCTGTCCATGATTTTACGCACTAAGTCTGTTGTATAAAACTAAAATTAATTTAAAAATGTAATCTGTTACAATTTGAAGTGAAAATTCTTGAAATAAAAAAAAAACACAGTATGAACAGACAGACACATAGATAAGATAGAATGTGGGAGAGACTGAGATTGGAAGCGTTTTTTATGTTTGTCTGCTTCGTGCCTCCATCTCTCGTGTCGTGGGGGTTGACTTTAAATCATTACTAAAACCAACAATTATCCTCTTGCCGATATTTAATATTCGTCTTATTATCTGGAAGCCAACATTTTTGAAGGTTTCACTTCTACCACGCGTTGATGGTACACAAGATTTTGTTTTTGAGGGAACCTTCTTTATGTTTCAGGCCACGGCATCAGAACTACGCGACGTACTCCGTTTCAACCAATCGTCGCTGAAGGAGGCCATCAACTACCGCATCAGACACACCACCGAAGTGGAGCTGTTCCTCAACACGCAGGGACCCGACCTCGTCCAGAACGTGAGGCCTTAGTTTACCTAATTCCACTAAAAATTGTGTAATTGTCGGTAGTTGTCACTGGCATAAAGCTTTCAGCTAGTCCAATATTTTAGGATGATCAAACACTAATTCCTGAAGCAAACCTGCATCCAGGTCAAATGTATATCTTATCGTTATATAGTAATTTCTTCCAGGGAATATTTGGATTAGAGACATTGTTGAAAGAGAGGGGGTGGTTTTTAAAATACAATATTATGAGAAGTAACCTATTATAAGGAAAACTTGTTTATGCAGGCTTGACTGGGAAGCAAGCTAGTGAAAGTGTGATGAAAGCGTTACGAATAGAGCGAGGCGAACGGAAGTTGAGAGGGAGATCTAAGTTAGTGAAGATAAAGAGATAGAGAGAGTTACGTTTCGTATATTTAAATTACAGTACTTTAGTTTAATATATTAGAGTAAGACCTAATATGTAAGCTATAATAACATAGATTACATACATTACATAGGTCTTTAAAACTAACAGTATTTCGTATTTGTATTTTATTCTTATATATTAAATTAGAACAGTACTGTAAGTACTTATTAAGTATGTAAAATAATATGGGCACTTTGAGGGCCTGCAATAAAAATATATTATTATTATCTACACATATAGATAATATAGTGTGTTGCAACGCCGTGATGTTCTTGAAGTAAAACTTTTTTAATAAGCGAGTTAAAAGTACATCGTTTAGTTATCTCGAGAAAGCGCACTGTTTCAGATTTCCATACAAATGAACTGGGGTATTTTGGTACCCCCGTTCGGAACACACGTTTTTTATAATTAGGGTCGGAAAGGTTAAAAACACATGTTTATATAGTTAAAAGTATAATCTCGTGTTTTTCAGCTGACCCGTGAGTTCGCCGAAGCGATGGGTGCACGTCTGCAGCAGTACCTGACCCGTGTGGTGCAGGCGGCGCAAAACGACGTCGGCAAGTGCGGCCCGTTGTCACACGCCTTTAATGCGACACGTGACTCCGCCTGCCGCGCCGTGCTCATGCCCGCCGTTAATATAACTTCTATATTTTTACTAAAAAAATCACCAACAGGCTACAACAAAATTTGTTCAGGGAGTTTAATTAAATAATTCATTCAGCATGTCTAGTAAGTCATTAGGCGTTTCTAATAATTCATTAGGCGTTTCTTATAATTATTTCCGACTTATCTGATAAGTGATGATACAGTACCAGATAGGGGCGCGCTGACTTGGTAAGTGGTTATTTTTCTACTATAGTTCCTACATTCAATTGTTGATGGAATGCCAAGAAATGTACCACTAGATAACTAGTCTTTTTTGGTACTCTCATCAAATCAGATTTAGACAAATTTAAAAAATGTAATTGCAAATAGCTGTCGCTACTCGAACCCAGGACTACTGCTAACGAAGCGAGAACACTCGCCATTTCCCTGGCGAGCCTGTCGCCTTTTATGTCATGTTATTGTTAAACTTAATTAGAGATATTAATTATATTTATTTTGTCTGTTTTTATTCAGAACGGATTCTGGGTCGCGCTGTCGTGGTGCGTGGTGCTCTTCTTGCCGCTGCTGATGGTGGCACAGAAGCTGGCGCGCCTTTATCGCCATCCCGACCCGTATCCCGGCCCGCTCGTTGAGGCGTACGTATCTAAACAGCGCTCGTATGCACACTCATACACACGGATACAGCACACACACCAATATATGTTCACACACACACCCGCACACACTGATACACATTTACATACTCATTATGACACTTATGTCATAGATACAACAATATTTCACACAACACACATATGTTCATGGGCGTTGTCACGGGAGATCACAATGAGACAGTGACTCATTTCTGAAGATCAAATTGTAGAACTTAGCTTTCCTCATGAGTCACTCTCTTCTATCAGTTTATCTCGATCAGACAAACAGAGGCGATTTTACACACAAATGATGCATTGAGTTTGAATCGAGTGGGTAATATTTTCATAATGTTTGGGGGGGTAAATACGGGTATAATTGCAGTATTTTCCATTCCCCTAACAAATATACGTTTTACGTATTTGTTTGTTTATTGCTGTACAATGGGGCACATACTCTTAGTTATGATATTAATTGTGTAACTGTAACTTAAAAAGGCGGTATGTCAAGGTTTATTACTGAAATAACAGTTAAAATTGTCATTTACAAGTTTGCAACCATAAATAAGAGATTTACAGATATTGATCGTTCCTGTTTGTGGTGAGAATATAGAGAATTCCGTTATGTATGGATCACAGACACAAAAAAATTCATCAAAATCGATCCATAATTTTTATAAATACTTAATCATGCTTAATTTATATGGAAAATATAAAAAAGGTAGAATAATTTGCCTCCTACCGTTGTATGGGCAAATCTCATTGACAGTGTCACGTTAAAGGTATATAGTAGCTAGAATTTGATTACAATTTCATATTTTAGATAGTTTTCAAAAATATCTAAATCGATATAGGCTATGTTGCCTCCTTGCCTCCTTCCCCTTGGCAATGTCCTTGATACACGCACCAACTAATGCCTAAATTACTGTACCAAACAATAATCGATCTTCCTAATATATACAAAGGGCAGTTTGTTTCTTAACGACAAAAATTTCCCTAGCACATATTGAGGGTAGTCAGTTTTTTAATTGAAATTTAGATTTACTTTTATTCTTATAGGAAGTAAAGAAGGCATTGCGAGATTAATTTAGTCACTATTTAATATAAATTAAAACATACACTAAACACATCAACGACATTACACAGGTTAATAATTAACCGAGAAATATATTGTATCTATCATGTCACAAACTACTCTGTGCATAGAGAAAATAGTTTATCTGATGATTACAAGAAGCATCACAAGAAAGTGTTCACGTTTCAATAGATACAATATATTTTGTTTTTTTTTTTTATTAATTAAATTGCACAGACTAAATATTTAATTCTAGAATTTCATAGAGCATAGACTGTACGAGTTGTCTTTTAAATTTTAGTCCCAAAAAAATTTTTTTGCAATGGAAAAAATACGATTATAACTCTAACTCTTTCTCCCTCTTTAGTGTCCTGATTTCTTTCTATCATATACGACGCCAAGTCTAACGTTATAAAGAACTTAAGTCTTATTTTTATCAATTTCAAATTTTTGTATGTTTCTGTTTAGTCTGTGCATTTTAATTTTCTAGCGGCAAAGGATTGTAATGATTCCAGATGATTTTGTCATTTTAAATCATTACAATAACTTTTTCTTAGATAAGAAGTCATTCATATACCATTATTACAGTTATTTTAAAATCGTCTGCAGTTTCTTATATTTAGTAGAGAAATTATAAAGAAATCTCGTGAGATAATATGGAATACTTTGATATAAAAAATTCTTAATTCATTCCTAATCACTGCAGACGAGTCTTATTATTATTTTTTTATTTATTTGGAATTGATTTCAATATAATTTATATGAGTTCATGTCTGTTTACCGTTCCCTTGGTTATGATGCCTGATCTTGTCGGTGTTACCTTTGGACTTGTGCACTCCTCATCCTTGTAGTGGAAGGGATCTATTGGTTCCTTGTCATTTATTAATGCACACAGTTTAGTTCTAGTTGTTACAATTTTCAGTTCGTTTTGTATTCGATAGAGCGGGAAGTACTTGCCACATATATAAAAACTTAGGCCCTTTTATTGGGTATATATATACTATTCGTATATACCCAAAAAAGTTATATATAGTATTGGGTATTGAAGTGAAAACTTATTTAGGCATAATATTCACTTTTACTTAGGGAGTATCGAATAAGACTGAGTCGTCACGCTCGGATATGTAACGCTAAAGTAAAGTGTTCTTCGACTAGATAGCGAGACAATGTAACATTACCGACAATATTTTATAATTAATCTCGCCTTGATGAAGTTTTCACTTCTTTAATTTGGTTTTAATAAGACACAAATTTGAAAATAATATAGAGGTCCTGTGTGTGATATAACAACTTTTTTTGATGAATAAATAATATATCCCGCTCTGTCGTTGAACAAACTTTTAACAAAGTTTATGTTGTCAATGCATATCGGTTTCATATGATTAGTGTACCACTGTGTGGTTGAAGAGCCAAATAACACGTTATCATTGTCATATAAAGAATTCAGCGTATTCCATTGTTAGTTAGCAGTAGGGTTTTAAATTTAGTCAGGATAAGTAAATTTGTAACGGGTTGAAGTAGTATTTTTGATTATGTTGTAGCACAGTGCCATAAAAGGGATTCCTCAATAGATTTTCCGTTAGTTATTTGAATTAATTTTCCTTTGTTTCAAACTCATCGCCATTTTAATATTAATATTCGTATAAAGTACTAAGGACCTATGTATGTTATCTCATTTATTTTTCAATGTCATGACGGCTAGAAATGTATAAATAGAGATTCGTGATGGGATTATACGTGCCTGAGATTGTGTCATATCGGTTAATGAGATAAAATAGTAAAGAAATAAAATTATGTGTCGATGGAGAGAAATCACAGAGAGATCTCAAGATAACATGATTTCCAAGCATTAGCTTCCTCAATGTTTTCTGAACAGAAAAGTCTATTACCAATTTTGAGTTTAAAGACTCGAACCCGGGATCTCATGAGGATTTAATTGAGTAATATATAAGGTGTATAGGCATAGAGGATGAGAGATTTGTGGATAGGCGCGAATCTCACGCAGTTTATTCTCACAGCGAGTGCGAGGCGCTTTGGCGGCGCGGCGCTCGGTGACGGACAAACCCGGGTAAAGTACATGCGCCGCCACTTTAGCGATCACCCTTTACATTATTGCCGATTTGGGGATTCAAATCCTCTAGATCTTAGTGAGATTAAAAACAATGTTTTATTCAATGATCGATACTGTGGTGGCAGTGTTCACTGGTGAGGCTCGGACGTGTGCTCTTCGACCCCATAGTGGCTTGCACAGACATGCTACTTTAACCCCCAAACCCCCTTAATTCGGTTTTGGCTCGTTGGAATCTGTTTCATATAAAATTATGATCAAAAACAAATATCTTCAACTATGTTGTAAAAACGATGGCATTATATAAAGTGACTTACAAAAAGCCAATATTTAAAAAGCGTTTCGTCGTTATCGTATTTAAACAATGTGATTTACACCGAAGGTGGCGCAGTCTGTTAGCTTTATCCATACTAATTACTCAGTTTATCTATGTAAAAAAAAATTAAAAGTGCGTGCGTACGACATACACATGTCAGAAGTGAAACTTCTTTGCTACACTTTAAGTCTTATTTAAACTTATACAAATCTAAAACTTTAGATTTCCGAGACTTAAAGGGAGGGAAAAAGGAATTTTGCCATTAAAATATTAATAGTATCGAAAATTTATACAATTTTATTGAAATCACAAATGACGAATTGTAAATAAAAATGCTACATATATTTTTATTTGATAATATATGAAAATATTATTAAATGTCGAGTGGCAAATGAAAATGCCACGTGTTTATTTTAAATATCAAAACTACCTAAACTTCAAACGAATTAGCATAAAAAACGCTGCACAACTTTGTGGCGCTGATCACGTTTCATCCCTAAAAATTTTACCCTCAGGCGCCTAAATAAGTTAAGGAGTTTCACTTCAAAAAAGTGTGATAATTTACTAAAAACTTAATTTAATAAACACCATATTAGATACTGCAGTAATTTATTTACTATGTTTGTATGGACACGGGTTACCAGCTGCGCCAACTTAAACGCTTTTGATTTTTATTATAATGCCATTATTTTTTTAAAGCATTACTAAATAAAGGGTAATTTCTTTTAATAGTTTTTCACAATGCATGCATTCCAATGGGTCAAACATTGAGTGTTCGTCGTTTGTTGTTGTGCCTAGGCCCTAAATGTAGTACGGGCTTGTAGATCGCTACTCCAACGCCATACATTGCTTGCGGTCTACTCATGGAACATACACATTCCCAGGAAGCTCCAACGTAGCAAAACCGTCGTATTTGTAGTTAGTACAAGCAGCACCAATAGTGATTAGGTTTAACCTTTGATAGTTTGTTTTTGGTATTATTTAATTCATGGTACATCATCATAACGAATTTATTTTTCAGTGCCCTTCTACCGACATGTATGAGTAAGACGTGATTTATTAAAACCAGTCGAAATAATATATCTGTATTATATTTATATGTATCGATTTTTTTACATCGTGTAATAATATGTAATAGGTGTGTTTAAGTGTTGTATAATATATAATATTAGATATAGACAACACGATAGTTTAAAATATAAAAAAATAGTATTAGTTTGGGACAGGTCACATCACTTCCTTAGTTTGCAATCTCAAAGTCGTCCAAAACAATATTATCCTTTTTTTAAACCTATTGCCATTTTTCCTTTGTTTGTGACCATGCGGCACCTTGTGAACTCACGAACTCGCCATGCATTATGAGACGAAATATCTATTACTAATTGTCGGAAGAGCTCCTTTTACTGTAGTGCTTTTACGGACTATAACTAACTAACGGTACAGTCACATAGATGTGTTACGTTTCGTCTGAACGAGGTACTTAAAGAATTATTAAAGACTCTTATAACTATGTAAGATTTGAATTTAATTGTAGCAAATTATTAATTCTGCTATGCTATCCCACCATCTTAGATACTTTAAATTTTTATGTCTTTGTCCCCTGGCCAAAAAACTTTAGCTGACTTTAGCCTATGGCTGAAATACGTCGTTTGATGCTCATATTTTTAAGTGACTTGGATACGTGTCCAAAAGACGTCGCTTTGATACTTATATTTAGGGTGACTTTGACATGTAGGCAAAAATCGTCTTTTTACGTGTGACGAATAACGAATTTAAAAAAAAGCACTAAAGTAGTTTAGAGAATGTGATCCTTTGATTTAGTGGGTTGGTAACATATAAAAAAATTAATTGAAAATATATTTTTAATAATGGCAACACTCAAAATGCCAGTTGTCGTCGAAAATGGTGTCAACGCCGCAGCATGTTTTTTTTGCTACAAAAATCTCCGTGGAAGTAAGGGATATTTTGGTTGTCTTTGACATATGACCACTTAATATTTTGCTTGACTTTGACACAGGGCCTAAAAACGGTCCGTGTGACGTTGTGACCTTGTCCGTATCCGTGTGACGTTAGTTGTGACTCGTTGCTAAATTATGAGTTAGATATTCGAGTTATGAGCTAGAGAGTGTGAGTTCAGGAGGATGCGGTCCGTGGCGGCTCGCGGCTAACCGACTGTGTTGTCTGTTGCAGCGAGTATTTGTATGACGCGTACGCGGACCGCGATAACGTACCCCTCGCCAAGTAAGTGCCACCGCCTTCTAGCCCTTCCACTAAGTGCCCCTCAGCCTGCGCCTCTTAGTGCTTGCATGCCTGCTAACAGCTTCCTGTGTGCGCTCCGGTTCACTCTAAACAAACTGTCATATCGAATAGTTATCCTCTTTATTACTATGGTGACTGTAGCTCATAGTTGACTGATGTACAAAAGCGTTATCGCTACTGATTTGTCTTCAGGGACTTCATAGAAGTTGGAAAGGGGCTGACTAAATAATTTAGTCCAATTAACCGTCTGTTTTGTTAATTGAAAGGTCTTATGTTAAAAAGATTGATAAAAATATGTCCTTAAAGTAAAAGATGAGATTTTAATAATAAATTGAACGTTTATACAAAAGGACACGTTCAAAGCATGGGTTTTGTACAGGTTTAATTATTCTACTAACATTCCTTAGATTTTATCTTAAGAACGAGCAGGTTTTAGTCTATTATAAGATGCAATGAATAAACGGTTCATTATTGTACTAATATAAGTGGGCATGGCTATAGATAAAGAGCATGATATAAAAGCATGTGAATCCCGCACGAGGGTACCCAAAAACAGACTGTTAAATTATGTTTAGTTTATATTTTTTTTTAATTTGTTGTTTTACTTTTTAAATGTATATAAGGATAGTATAAATTACTTTCTAATTTTAGAGAATGTTGGCTCGATTAATACTGTTTATAAAGCTATAACAAAGCATTCGATTGAGTAATATACTATTTTAGAAGTTTTTATGTATTATCCAGTCTCCAATGGATGAACGAAATCGCGCATGCAAAATTTATATTCTTGAATATAGGATGTAGTCCTACAGGGAAATTATTCTAGAATAATTAGACGTCCTTAGCGTAACAATTACAGGTCTCAATTCTGTTATAACTTTCTCAAAACTGAACATCCTTGATTTTCTAATTTTAAAGACTTGAGATTGCGTTTTCAGTTTACAAATGATATTTCCAAAACAGCGACAGGGGTTTAAAGTCTCATTTAGTTGAGAGAAATCCCATCAGAATTGACTCCATAGGGTAACTAACAAACGCACGAAATTTTATTGGTCAAATTTACTTTAGTAAATTAATGATTACCTTCGATTTTATGAAGCCATCAGCGAGATTTGGATGTGAGTTATGCGGTTATTGCATTTTACCCCTCTGTAACTCATTTGGAGATTGGCATGCGCGATTTTGACACTTCCACGATACACAGCGCGTCCAAACGCAGCACTCTGGACATCGAGGGCAAGATCGCAGAATGGCGAGGACGCAATGCTGCTGGTGAGGCAGAGGCCTCTGCAGATGGCACAGGGGAAAACGCAGCCCGTACAAGAGTTGTGCTGGAGGGCCGAGACGTAGTGTGCCAGTTGTTGGCACCACCCGCTGCCCTCATAGATGACCTGAAGACGCGTCTCGACGCCAAGGATGAGGATAACGAGTCTGGCATCCATGAGGCCGACTAGAACCCTCCAAAATGTCAACTAACCTTGTCTGACACCCACAAAGTTGTCTAGACCTGTCTGACATCAACAAAGGCGTTCAGGGCTGTCTGATATACAATAAGTCGACTTGGGCCGGTTGTATTCGACTAGGGCCAAATGTTAAATTATGTAGTTGCATTGTCTTAGTGGTAAAAAGAAAATAAATCTTCAATTTTAAGTTGTTGAACCCAGATATAATTTATTTATTACATTTGCAAGCTTACGCCCGATTTCCCCAACATTTTCTTAAAATATCTTGTAGTTATGGTAGCTTAGCTATAGAAATAATGTCCATAATTGACCCCTAAATGTACTTAGGGGATATGGAAAGCTTAGGGCAATGTGGGGAAATCAGCCATGAGACACGATTACAGCATACGCCCAACCATTTAAGCTAGATCTTTTATATGGGCATAGAAGTTTTGTCCATTACTAAATTCACCACTTCATTCTTTTAATCTTCTTCTACGTAATTCTTTTTACTACTAAGACTATGATGAAATTCTCGTGGCATTTGGTAGTTTTTGTTCTCTTTCACATCTTGATATTGCTTTTGAGCAAAATTTTTAATTGTTAAAACTTTGTCGTAAAATTTTACTCTCTCTACTTAGTAAATTTTCAAATTCTAGTTTAGGATGGTTTTGGTAAATTAAGCTATTACCGACAGCGGTTGTAGTTGCGAATATATTGTTTCGCGTCAAACGATCAATTTTTAGTAGTCGAGACGTAGTTTCGGTTCGTCTTCCACGCTTGTGTCCAGTATTGTAAATAATCATTTAAAATATTAAATTAAATGTCTTATTAATATTGTTAAGCTTATTTCGTATATTATACAGATAGGTTACGAAGAATGAATATTGAGTGTACGCTAGGCATGTAATGTATATAGTATTTCGTCCAATAGTGACCTCGGAAACCGCTTGCGTCATAAAATGACGTCACAACATATCCTGAATTAGGTGAAAACAATAGTATGCAATAGTACGTGTGATAATTTTATAATGAAGTGATATATTTTTAGTTGCGATGAACTCTTCAAAGCTATATATAACTTTCATTTAAGAAGCTTGTCTATTTTACGCACTTAAGAAGCTATACTTCTTTCCTTGTACTTACGTAAGAAGTTATACGTCTTTGATGTTGTACAAATATTGATTTATATGTTGCATTGGTTCCCCCAACATCATCACACGCTAAAAATCCACTAAGCTGTTCCTAATACTCCAAAAGAAGTCTAGCTTCGAAATATAATACAAACTAACGTAATGACTAACGAAACGATACCGTAGAAATTTTGATCAGAGTTTTCATAAAGTATTGGCATAGTTTTGATACGGGGTTTATACCGTAGTTTTACGAGATTTTTTAAACATTTACAGTTGTTCAAAGCTTTTCCGACAGGGTCACGTTTGTAGAGGTTTTCCACGTCTACAGCCACTATTAAAATTTATATGTATTTTATCGAGATCTCATTATGTATTAAAGGCTTTTTGTATTGTAAAATATACAACGTATATTATTCATTATTACCTATTATAATAGGCATTTAATTCTAGAATTGATTCTGATTGGGTTTGTAACTAGGTGGAGTAAGTATTTCGCTAATGCTGATCAATTATCAAGGAAGTTAATGTTTTTTGTTAAATTACAAGTGGCGCAGTCGGTAGGATCACACTACATGGATTTTCATAGGTGATAATATACTAGAATAAGAATATAAAATATTAATACATATTTATATAATTTAGAAAACTGATCGCATTGTTTAACAAGTACATTTATAACCAATAGAAGTAAGTGTGAGCACTGCAGTGAATTGAGTTAGTTTTAAGCGGAAAATTCAAGGGAATTTTAGATTTATTATATGTATATCTCCATAATACACTAGATATTTCCAGGCGTGGCTTTTAGCTTTTAATAAATCAAATAATATACTATCAAGTAATAATTTACCGTAGTTTAATCATTCTATATAAACATTGTATTAAATATTGCTATTTTGCATAAATGGTATTCAAGGAACTCATTAAAGGAGACTTCTAAACTGTATATACACAAAACCAGAGCTTTAGACCACACACTTGAAGTAAAACATATATTACATTTCTATAAATATTTAAATATATCATATTCGCCTCACCCGATCACACTTTTCGTAATGCACTTGTCACGCATTCACCAGCGTAACCCAAAATGTACATGTGTCACGTGGAGTGAGTGAAAATTCTTTAACTTATATTGTATTCAATTTTACATTATAATTTTATATTATTTTCCTCTTATTAAGTCGTAAGTCGTTTTTCTAAGATTAGTTTGTCTGAGTAAAGTAAGAATCCAATAGACACACATAGGTACATCGTATAACGCGTAACAAGTGTCCTTACTGCGCTATAAGAAGTTTCACTTCAAAAATTCAAGCAATTTTATAAAATATTAAAGAAGAAGTTTATATTTCGCTACAAAATAATTTTTAATAAGAAGTTACATTAAAAGAAGTAAAAACGACGTTTTCTAACTATATAATTGTAGGGCGCCATTTTGTTAACGTCTTAGTTAAGATGGCGTCCTCATATGTTTTGCATTAGGGGACGCCATTTTGTTAACATTGTAATTAAAATGGCGTCCTCATATATTTTATAATTCATCTTGATTTACTTTATTTCAAATTAAATCAATCATCTGCTAATATTGTCTACCCAAAAGAGTCACCCCAAAAATGCACAGTCTCCTTTACTTGATTAATTCCAAGACTTTATAAATGTAATCCATTTTATGAAATTGTACTTCCTTTCAAATAGTTCTTAGGCATTTAGTAATCCATTAAAATACTTGTCACGCCAAAGTAACAATGTAAAAAGCTATGCATTTGATAAAAGTGTGTATATTCTTCATATTATATATTAAACGAGGTTTACATTTGAAGCTTGTGTGTTAGCATATCATTATATAAGGTCGTAGAAGTAAGAACGTTTTGTAAATCGGATGATATAGTGTATAAGTTGACCAGGAAGGCGTAATATCTGCAGAGAACACCCTAGACAACTATGGTAACTAACAATCATTCATTTCATACGTTTCTATAACTTTAATCAGGATCTTAGTAGTATATGTGTAGAGCGAATATGTTTTTGATGCATGCAATAATATTTTATATATTTGGTGTATGGTTTGATAGTTTTAAGACTGGTTGATTTTTCGGGTGGTGGAGAGCTAGTATAAAGGTTAAATAATTTATTTCAATGCTAAAATAAAAATGAGCCTATTTCAGTAAAAATAATCATCCAACTAATGGAAAAGGCGGTCAATGCTAAAGTACTTTTATTCGAGTTTCTGTAAAAAACAAAGGTAAAATTAATAAAGAAGCTAAATTATCAGCTATTATTTAGATTGCTATCAGCTATTATTCTTATTTGTTCAAAACTATAATATAAAATAAAAGGTATGTCTCAACAAGATGACCTGTCAGCTATCATTCAGATGTTTCCAAAAATAAACCTGAAAAGAATATAGCTGCTCTTAACTAAGCTATCAGCTATCTTTCAACTTTCTTGTTAATTTGGAGCTTGAAGATGTATGAGCTTCAAAGCCACAATTATTTGTGAAGACGAACTTGCTATCAACTATTATTTTACCCACGCCTTCAATGACACTACTATCAGCTATAATTTAGATTTTTCTAAAACCACATTTCAAGTGTTCTATAACTAAATTTTATTGTTCGGATTAAGACGTGTAGCTACGTTTTCGGTTTACGAAATGGATATTATTATGCTTTAAAAAGGGTTATTTCAACTGATAAAATGACTAAATATTTGCACAAAACGCTTTAAGCCAATATATTTGATGCATGTTTTTATGTGTGTGGTACACAACACATATTTGACTCTCAATGTAATAACACTAATTGACTAAGTTTTTGGAGGTTTTATGCATAATGGTGTCGATTTTGTTGTATTTTTATTCAAATCTCTAACTTTACAGAATTTGGAGGCTCAGGGAAATTTTATTGGTATGATGATTGATTTTATGCTAGGGCAAAATCTGGACTATATCTAAAAATGTTGAATTACAGTTCAGTAATTTATCATAATTGATACCATTATTGATTGTTGGCTCGATGTAGAGTCCAAAGTATTCAAATTTTAATCATATATGTTTGTACATCTTACCTTGCCTCTGGCTACAGATCCTTTACTTGTGAAATACAAGATGATTGGCTTTTGATAATATTCTTCAAAATTTTCTAATGTCTTTCTTTCTTTTATCGATGTTGTATGTTAGGTTGGCTATTTTCTTGAATATTGCATGATACGTATCTGCTATGGATGTACTATGATTTATTAAAGCAGTATGAAGATGATAACCTTTTCTTTGTTTGTTTAACGTTTAATAATTTTGAGATATTTAAGATTTCTGATTTTATAATTATATTGGGTTTCATCTGAATTCTGCTTCAAGCGTTGTATTTATTAATTGCAATCGGAGCAAATTTTTATAATCTCTTAAACCTTTAGACATTTGTAAGATTTCAGTGTAGCTTAACTAATAGATGAGTTTATCAAAATTTTACATTTGCTCCGATTGAATGATTTTTGTTTTGCAAACTCTACATGGGTACCTTAACCTCGAAGTGGACAAAAACTCCAATGTGTTTGTCTTCGTCTTCTTAAGTTGACCTGTATAGAGTTTACAGTTTGTACTCGTCAGATGCAAACTCTCCCGATCGTTCGCAAACTCTATCGTTTATTAGGATTTGAATACTGTTGATTAACAGGATAAGTTAATGCGTTAAGAAAAATTGCGAAATATTTCATTTATATTCAGATTAATCAAATTTCTTTGCTTGTATCTACTATCATTGCGTTTTATAAAGTTATTGTTGATGTCGCAATCAATTACTGTTTATTGTATCCAACTTTATAATCTATCATTGATTTTTTAAAAGTTGTCAATTTACGTTTTTTAGGTTGTAAAACGTTAGCATTAATTTTGATTTGAGCTCGCGGTTATTTCCCGATTTTATAATGTTTGCGTCATTAATTTTGCAATGAGCTACCGTTTATTTCGCGACTAAATAATTTTGATTGCATTTGACAAAGTTATCGTTGGCTTCTTAATGCGCTCCCCCTTCATTTATTCCTCAATCAGCTACTGTTTCTGCCCGAAATATTCCGTGAACCGGGATCATTTTCTAATTGGCTAGTGTTTAATTCAGTATTATGAAATGCGTTTTAGCGTGTGTTGAGTTTGCGATCGTTTGCGGGGTGTTGCGAGGCGGGTGTGGTGGAACGGGCGGTTGGTTGCAGTGCGTACAAGGCTGAGAAGCGCGGCGGCGGCAGCGGGTCCGCGGGGGCGCGGCGCTCGCGCGACCCCGACGCTGCGACCGTGGCGCCGCCTGTCGACGCACAGCACGCGCGCAGATATAATGATATGGCGCCAAAGTGAGCATCGCCTTACACATATATAGGGAATACGCATTTCAGTTTGGGAAGTGCATTCACTCACTAACGCTAGTCTTATAACATAAAATACCAGCTGTACCCGGAAATGACGCCATGACCATAAACAGGTTAGCGCTTGACTGCGATCTCGCTTAGGGTTAAGTGCTAACCTGTATCATGTATTATTTACAACTTGTATTATTATTTTGGGCTCGCAACTGAAAATAACATTAATTATTGTATTAAAGTGGCAATGTTAATCGGGTGAGTGCAGTCGGGCTTCGACCGGTGTGGTATGTGTGATAGCCTCTAGCGATCTAATAGACGCTGACCGTGTGACAGTCTTTAGCGGTATGAGAGCCACATGCAGTATGACAGCAACAAGTGGTGTGACAGCCACTAGCAATGTGACAGCGGTCAGCGGTGTGACAGCTACTAGCGGTGTGACAGCCACTAGCGATGTGACGGCTGCTAGAGGTGTGACAGCCACGAGTAATGTGACAGCTGCAAGCGGTCTGACAGCTACTAGCGGTTTGATAGCTTCTAGCGATGTCACAGCTGCTAGCGGTGTGACAGCTACTAGCGGTGTGACAGCCACTAGTGATGTGACAGCTGCTAGCGGTGTGACAGCTACTAGCGGTTTGACAGCTACCAGCGGTGTGACAGCCACTAGTGATGTGACAGCTAATAGCGGTACGGTAGCCGCTAAGGTTAAGATAGCCACAGTCGGTGCTGTAGCCACTGTCGTTGGGGTAGCCACTAGCGGTGCTGTAGCCACTATCTGTGTGGTAGCCACTAGCGGCGCTGCGTTATCTGGTTGCAGGCACTGGGAAGAAGGGCCGCCGCGCTACCACGGCCCCACTGAGTACGAGCGCCCTCCGCCATACTACTATCCCGGACCCGCGTGAGTCTCATCCATTCATCTATTTTAATATGCGTTGTATTACAAGGATTACATGTAAAGTATTTTAGTATATCTTATTATATATTATAAATATCTTGATTACGCTCGGCATCAAGCGAGTCCCGTCTATTCGGTGTGAGAAACGGTCTTTTGTTTTCATGGGCGTTATTTATTTTCTAATCATTCTTAAGATATTCAGTCAAGCCAGCCTAATTCGCTCACGAGCTGTCAATGACTGACTACACCTGAATGACACCATTGATCGCACACACATGTGAACACACGACATAATTTTAGTTATACACACAACTGAAATCAGAATAATCTAGAATTTAGTCTTTAATCAATTCTGTACCGTAACAAAAAAAATTTGTGTGTACTTATACGCGTTAGAAGTTATACTTCTTTGGCGTAACAAGATAAAAATATTTTCAATGCATAAACTTTGTCTCAGAACTTTTAAATTATCAGTCATTATCATTGGATAGCACAAGTTTTAGCGCAATTATTTGATGTCTTGTTGGAATACACACTTGATTGCATAAAAACATGCAAAATAATATATATGCAACAGTTAGTATCTTAATTTAAACCATAGTAGTTTTGTTGCTTGTCAAATCAAATACATCCATCATTCGTTCACTCTATGAAAGGCAAAGGACAAAGATGCCAAAATAATAAACGTAGACTAACTTTAAATGAACATAAATAGTTTATAATCTGTTTTCTATAGTTCTGCCTGAAAGATATAATTTTATAATAATGTCACGTTGATATTTTCAATGTCACAGTATTAAAAAAAACTAAAATGTTGACTATAGCTAACTTCAGGGTGTCGGTTTTTTGTGACGTTGCGCGCGCGCATTGTAAAAATTTACATCATTTTCCCCTAACGCGCCAAAAGAAGTATAACTTCAGTATACAACCTTAAGTTTAATTCTCGAAGGGCTCCCATATAAAGTTAGCGTATTTGAATTGTGTCACTATTCTTGTAAAGCAGTGATTTATATTAGGTATTGTTTTTTTCAGTGATAGACAGTAAACTGGCGCTTACGGAGCTGGACGACGACTTTCTCAAATACTGAGCCCTTATTATGAGGCCACACCCATCTGTCGAGAGGTGCATCGAGAAATCTCATCGAAATCACAACGTACATTCACGAAATATGTCTCGATTATATTAAAGCACGATGATAATGTAATAATACCACTTCAGGTATAATTCCGTGCCCTAGTTATTTAGTAAAACCATGTGTCGTAACGTCAATATATAATAGCATAGGATTAGAGGAATTAAATTAACAAAAAAAAACATATTTTTCTAGTGTAATTAACTAGTATGGACATCTTAATCGCACGTTTATTTAAATAACGCCATAAAACGAAATTTTTAACTTGAATACAGCCATTATATTAATAATTCATGATATTTTCGGTATAGTTCTTTTTTTATATGTAATAAGACCCAAATGTTGTAGTTGGGTCGTTCTTGCTCTGACAGCTTATTACAAGCGGTGATAAATAAATAGGGGACACTTTTTATTAAATTTATATATTGATTTTATTGGCTGGTATTGGTTTGAATTTCGTTTTGTGTCAGTTTTTAAATAAAACTGCGATTCGTTATTTGTGATCCTTGTATACCCTCTAGTAGTTGATGTATTAAATAATTTAATTCAAATAATCGTAAACTAGAAAGTATGTTGGGGAAGGTAATATAGTTCGATTCTCACTCGAGGTAACTGCCATATTTGGACTGTCTTTTATTCTTTTTAGAGTTTGACACGTTTACACACGAATTATGTTAAAATTTCGTTTTGTGTCGCTTTTGAAATAAAAGTGCGATATGTAATTTCTAATCTATTTAGTCTCCGTGGAAATTTGTTTATGAGTATTATTATGAATTCATATAATCGAAAATTATATTACGGAGGGTGGTAGCGGGGTTCGGTTGTTAGTGACGGTAACTGCCATATTTCGACTGTCTTTTATTTTACTGTTTTTAGCCTTTTCCCTTGCTCCACGGAGCATTCGCTTTCGAACATCACCTTTGACAACGTTTTTATACGAAAATACTTTTATATTACTCTGAAAACATGACGAGAGTTCGATAATTGTCCACGAAAATATTTTAAGGCTGTGTCTAATGATTTTTTGTGGTTATTATATATGTTGTATAATTTTGTGTCAACAATGAGGTAAATTCAACTTTAAAGTCAAGGTTAAAAAGGTATACATCTCTTTTGGCATAATCCGTTTTTGTTATAAATGGTGGCAAAGCGAAAGTAATGACCTTTCCTAACTTGTTGGGTCTAAGATTCAAATCCTCTCCTAGGTATGTGGTAGCTAGACCCAATAGTGGGACTTGACTAGACTACTGACGATTTTCAAAGATCAGCTTCATAAATTTGCATTTACCTCTGTTCAGATGCAAGATGTTTATATGGTTTTTCCTCTATAGAGGTCTGGTTAGGTCTTTGGATAGTTCAAATTTGATTTGCAAAGGTGCGTAGTGTTCGACGGGGCCCGCGGCTCAATCCTAGTATAGTAGAAGTGGGGAGATTAATAGTTCTCACTAGGCATCCTAGTGATTTTTAATCTATTGCCAATAAAATTCAAAGCTTATACGCCTCGACTTAAAGTGCACAGTAAAATAGTAAATAATACCTATTATAAAGAACAATCACTGGTAACAATGTTATTCTAGAATGTACTCTAAATCAAGTGTAGTAAAGTTCAAATTGTTTGTTAACTTAAAATAACATGGTACATATTACCAATAACATGGCGTTTGTGTTAAATAACGAAGAATATCTACTGTAAAGATCAAAAACTGATCTGTCACTGTTATTTGAAAATGTACTCTAATTCAATCCATTTAAGCTTCGAATGCCTTTGCAAATAAGCGAAAACAAACCTAGTAGACCACAATATAGAAAAGTAATTGGTGCCATAGTCGTTTTAATATGTTCTCTAAATCAATGTTAGTAAAGTTTAAAATTATTTGTATGGAGTACATTTAAAAACAACATAGTATCCGTTATAAATAATGGATGAGTGATGATGAAGATGAGAGCGTTGAGAAGTATAAGTGGATTGAAACTGAGTCACAAAGTAAGAAATGGTGTGATAAGAGAACGTTGTGATATAAAGATCTAGTGACTTAAATTGAGGAAGGTATGCTTAGATGGTTTGGGCACCTACAAAGGATTTGTGAGTCAAGAGTGAACGGTAAAGTTGGAAGCGGAAGGCGAACGTTCATGGACCAAATCCAGGACATCTTAAATAAGGGTCAGGTCAAGAGTACTCTAAACCGACGAAATTGTATGAAAGGTTTAATGAGAATGAAAGAAGCGAAGGAGATATGCAAGGATCGTGGCAAGTGTAAGGACGTGGTCTCTGCCTACCCCGAAGGAAATGAGGCGTGATGCTATGTATGTATAAATAACGATCACCGATATTCTTAATCACGGGTACCGTTGTTAAAGTAAGCTGTACTTTAAGTAGAGCGACGTAAGGTTTGAATTCATTTGCCAATTAAGTTGCCTAGTTGTCTCAGTGCGGACGACTCGAGTTTGTTTCGCTGCTCCCGCACAAAACTTATATTAGCGTATTATAACTAATAGTTTTAAGTTATACTAATAGTTAAATAAATTTCGTACTAGTATCTCAATTCGCTTCTCATACTCGTGTGATGAGATTGGACTTAGGTTTCGTTTAGGTATTGCGACGGTTTTTGGGCTCGAATTGCGTTATAGGGATTTAAACATCTCCGTAAATGTTTAAGGACATTTCTGAATCTTTTTTAGGAAACTTCAGAAAAAATCAGATTAAATATCTTTTGTTAGGTAAAACGGCTCGGTGTAACGTTCTTCTTACTTGGGCGTAAAAACGTATTTATTTCAATGATGCCATTAGTGCCATATCCCTGGCTGATAATTATCTCCTTTAAATCAGTATTAGGCCATAGAGTCTTGTCATAGCCAGTCACTGACCTCAGATTGGATTAGGTGTGTCATTTCATGACAATATACCAGTATATAATTAAGAACAATATTTTGCTCCTATTTACGTTTTTGGTCAGGTTTTTGCTACCTTAAGTCTCTTGGCTTTGGATTCAGACCGCAAATCTTTAGATGGAGTTTGTGTAGAAATCGAGTCGTATAATTAATTGAGGAACGACAATCTCGTTCAATAGAACATCACGTTTCGAGATTATAATGCATTTAATATTGTGAAAGTAGTGAGTATTATGTTATGTAACTGTTCGTATAAGAAATGACGTAAATTTAAGAAACGGTGTTGTATGGACACCAGGATGGAACGGAGTTCCTTTCGCTGTATATATTTTCCAATATACACAAATACTCTTCATCACACGCCAATTAAAAACAAATATACATAGATTAACGGAGCACAATTGGCCATACCGCTAAATAACGATCTATCTTTTTTGTATTTAAAATAATTGGCCTCAATTATGTAACCTCTCTTTCTCCCATGTCTCAAACTTTTTCAAATATACAACCCGAGCAAAAACAAAAACTTTGGCGCTGAAGACATCCTTACCCTTTTTCTTTTAAATATCTCAATCTCTTTTTAACTCCTATACATCTTGTATTAAAATATAGTGGAACGAAACTCCATAAACATGTTTATCCAATCTCTTTCTAATATATTGGATAGAGCCAACATTGTTAAAGAAACCAATGAAAATTATATGTTCACTTTTTCTCTTTTGTGTGTCTATCTCATTCCAATAGACAGCCCCAACACATACTATATTTATAAATAATGAAACCAAAGTCTCTTTGGGAATGGTGACCATCACCAGCTCTCATTCGTCTCTCTAGCTGTTTCAATTATATGTTGTATTAGAAAACATAAAAGTCATATCATCTTCCATATACATTTCTTCTCTTTATCGTGTCTCTATCTCTTTTAATCTTCCAACATCCATCACACGACATAGTAAGTGTCGGTCCGAAACTTTCCCGTGTAGTCAAATAATTGTATATCGTACCTGTCTTATTCTGATATCTAAATCCAACACTGTCTTAAGACACTAATAAAGAGTACTCTTTTTTTATGCGTCACTATCGCTTTCTATATCTCCCCCCCCTCTCTCTCTCCCCCTCCCCTCCTCTCTCTCTCTCTCTCCCTCTCCCCCTCTCTGTATATATCCACAATATTTATCTATAGTATATTTTGTACAAACAAAAATCTTAGCGCCAATTACATCCTCTCCCTCTTTCTAACATGTAACTTCTATCACATGGCTTAGTAAATCTGCCAATCGGACACTTATTTTGTAGCTCCCATCCGCCTAAAGAACTTCGTTCCAACATATAATAGGGAGATTAACTTTGTATCGTAGGATATATTAAAGTAAGTTCCTTCAAAAAAATCTAAACTACCCACACATCACTATCTGCCAAGAATTACTATATAAAATACTAGTAAGGATTCACACGTCGCGTCAAAGTTTTTCTTGTGTTAGTGCTAGTCTATACACAACACTAACATTTTTACTTTATTTTAGGTTAATTGTGATTATTCTATTATTAATTGATTATTATTAGCAAGTTTCTTTTTTAATTAGGTAAGGATATCGTTGACTCGTTGAGTGTAAAATATTTTACATTATGTGTCATATCGTAGCTGAATAACGTATTATGTGGACGTAATGCCAAATGAGACGTAACATGCAGACCGTCTAACAAGGTCTCGTATGTTTTTATATATATAATATAATAAAAAACCTAGTTTGTTTTGGTGTTTTTAAATGGATTATACGCACTTGTAGTGAACGCAAGAACGGTCTAAGTGACATTTGAAAAAATGAGCTGCGGTGTCACAAATTTCGTCTAGAAACTTCCAACGAACGAACATATGCAGTTTGGTTAATAGAAACACAAAATTGATTTAACAGATATGTAGTTCTTGCTCTCAAGACTTCAATTGTTGCAAGAACTAACATTTTGTGAAAATAAAATAAAAAGGCTATGTATGTAATACAAACAGCATGCATATTCTACATTAAGAACATCGCCGTGTGTAATATCACATAATATAACATGAAATATTATTGATAAACAAGATGCCAATTAAAATAAACCACTGTAAAGAAAAGTTTGTAAAAATTTTAATCGCAATTTGAATTGACAAATACAATTAACATGACATCTATGACCTTCAGTGAACTTTCTGGAAGTTATTTACAAGATGGCGTACAATAGTTTTTTTAATATACTATAAAATTCTAGCTCTTCTATACTTTTCGTAAATATTGTTCGTAAAGTAAGGAAATTACATTAAATGTTACTTCACGTGGTACATTAATCACTGTGGGGCTTGTATCTATTGAAAATAGTTTCCAGAAAGTTCTTAAAAAAAAGTCTTAATAATATTTTCTTTACAGTATTTCGATTTAGGTCGTTCTTGCGCTCCAGTGTCCATTATGATAAAATTATAAATGGTGTAAAATTGAATTTTTTTCGTCACAACGGTTCGCGTCATTATGAACCTACGACCATTTTGATCTCTTCGTTCTAAAAGTCTTCCTAGTTCGTATTCGAGAAACCTCTTTGGCTCACTTTTCTTCGGAAACTGTTCATGAATTTAGGCTGCTCAATTCTGTTGAATTTTGGAATTTTGGTGCTAAATAAGCATCGTAGGGTGTTTAGTTTTGATTTTTAAAAAACTATATATTAAACATTATAATATAGGTGTATGACAAAATTATATATTGATTCACTAAAGGTATTTTTACGAAAAGGTTAAAATGCTTTATAGGGACTTTCCCGTGCGATTCATCAAATCCATAGACTACATAATATAAGTGAATATCGACATCTGGACGAGGCACGCATTGTTGAAACAGCACAAAAGATAGATAAAATTTATCATTTAAACTATTTATAATTATCGAAGTAAAACTATAACAGTTAATGTTATAGTTTTATTATCAGTTGGTAAAACTAAATTTGAGAAGGTGACTTTATCTGACAATCAATAACGTGATTTTGTAGTATATACTAATAATAAAAATGTGTAATCTTTTTGTAATAAATAAATACAGGAAGTTTGAAAAGAATATGTAATTAAATTCATCTCAAACCAATAACATTAAGGTTCTTAAATTGCTAGAATCCAGAGCCGTTAAACAAGTCTATATTAGAATTGCGCGGGAATATGTCTCGTATTAAAGCATTCATTTTTTGTTCTATACAAATACTCCATACTATTAAAATAACGTCGATGTATTCGATGGTCACTTAATGTAATGGGCTACATTCTGTAGCCATTAAAAAAACAATTTTTAGGCCACAAGTCTTTGTCTGACGTGACCACGTCTATAGATAACTTCGTTAATTGTAACTCCATTAAGAGTACCGTGTTTGCGTGCTGAATATGGACTGTCTCAATTGTAAAATAAAAATTTGATTATCTCAAGACAATCTTTTATTTCTGAATTCCACACTAACATATTTAATAAGATTCAATATCACGCTCGTTTTTGTAACGCTCCTGAGAGTAGAGTCGTCTTTCGTCGAGTAAAGGAGCGAGAGCGGTATACTCAATGCCTCACTGCTTTTTTAAAATTGATTATTCAATAAAACATTACTGATCACAATGTAAACACAACCAAAGTTTTTTAAATTTTATTACTTTACGGTATTCTATATTTAGAACAAAGCAATTGGCATAGAAATGATTGAGCTTTGTGACTCAGGTCAAAGCTTTTGACACAGTTAATATAACTTTAATTCTTCAGAAATTGTATGGCATGGGCGTTAGAGAAATGCCTTTCAACTATTTAAATGTTGTTTTACATTAGATCTTAAGAAATAAAATTTACTGACACATTAAGCCAATTTAATAATTAATGTCGTCACTTTTGGTGTTTCTCAGGGTAGTGTTCTTGGACCTATTGTTTTTATTTACTACCTTTTTGTTGTGTGATCTCAACTGATGGTAAGTTATAAAAAAGTGTAAGATCGCTCTAATCGGGTAATAGGTGGTTTAACTTCTTATAGCTACTACAACATTGCATCTTATCGAAACTCAAATTTTATCAGCCCCAGCTGTATTTCGGACAGACATATTTTATAATCAATAAAAAGAACACAACCTTTCCTTACATTATCACGCTACAGGGTGGAAGTAATCTTTTATAACCTCTTGGCTACGAGGAAACATAATAAAATATATTTGTTATAGTAAATCGAAAGATTCCGGGACGACAGAATCATAATTCACAATGACATTTATTACAATGCTCTTTCAAGAAATAATACAGAACCCCAGACAAAATATCTAGGTACAAATATTGATTAAAATCTTTAGCTAGAACAAAAATATGCAGAAATTAAGGAAACTCATCTTAAGCTCAGAGTTGCTGATTTTCAGATTGTCATGACGATAAGTTTTTATAGCATCAGTAATTCATCTGATCGTGAAAAGACATACGTAATGAAAGCTATGTGGACGATATACAAAATAAAACGCACAAACAACCTCGTTAGAACATTTATTCAACAAGTCATTTAGTTCTAATACTGTCAAAAAAGTAGTCCGCGATCATAATATATTACACTATTTTTAATTGTCTATCTAATTTATGTTACACATAAATATACAATACGTCTAAAATACTGTCTAATTTGTCATAAATAGATATTCGTAGGATATAACGTTATTTCGCAATTATATAATACTCTTCAAAGAATAATGACAATATTTTTAAAACATTGTTACGCCGATGTATAAAAAATTTTGATCATTATATGTTACACATTGCCTTTACTGCATCCGAGATCTTTTCTTGTCTTCTTCATGCCTTCGTTCTGTAGATAAAAGTGTCATTTAATAAATTTATCACCAGTAGAGAGCTTAACTCCTTCCGGGGGCATAATAGCCCATTTGTTTTCTTCGTTAGTAATGCCCGGGGCATAATGAGCTCTTTTACCCCCTCCCCCCATTGGTTATAGATAAATAGAATGAAATCTGGATAAAGAAAAATTGAAGTAGCCTATTTCTTTTTTTTAACACATAGAGACTCATCTTATTTATAGAGGGTACCACTATGAGATATCGTCATCTGTTACGAATGCTGAGCTGGTAGGTACTGCCGAAGAAACCAAGAGGATTTCATTAAAAGATTTGTGCGAACGGAGCCTGGCTACTTCATTTCATAGTATACATACCAGGTGAGTTGTTGTTTGGACCGCTTTTGCGCCTCCAGCAGCAGCCGTTCCAGCTCCGCGCGGCACGAGCAGTGCACGAACTCGCGCGGCTTCACGCCACGGAACACCTCCGCTATCGATGGCTTCACGTTGTAGAAGATAATCGTTTGACCACGAGCGTGGAAGTCCTCAATGAGCGACTTTATACCCTTTAAACAAAAGTTCACTTTTGTTTAAAAAACTGCTTAAGCAGGCATCTGATCTGATCTAGTACTAGAATGATTTAAGGATTTTAATGAAGTTGGAGACAAGTACTCTGTAACACTTTACTAAAACTAATTCCAATTATATTCAGAGATTCAAGAAATCTCTGGATCACTAGCACGAAAACTTTTTTTTACATTGCGGTTTATGGCAGCTTTCGACTCAGCCCATCACACTTGGGCAGATTGTGTAGCCTGGGGACTTCAGCGTCACCAGTATGGTGGTGCCGGTTGGCGGCGACCTCTCGTTGGTGAACATTTTCTTCTTTTTTGTCGCTGACAGTTTAGCGCTTGACTGTGATCTCACCAGAAGGTAAATAATCATACAGTCTAAGATGGAAGCGCGTTAATCTGGTAAGAGGTAATACACCTCATATGGTTTCTACACAGCTTCGTACTGGAACACAAATCTCTTTGGTATATGTCTTTGCCGTTAGGGTAGAAACTAGCCAAACCCGAAGCCTCTAGCAAGACCAGCACTCGCATCACTGCGCTAGCAAGGCCGCTAAGATTATTGGTGCGATGCTCTCCAGTGAGGGAACGTGGATAGGAGAGATCGTCTTCTGCGAGATCGTAGTTGCGCTTATGGAGGCCCACGAGCAAGAGTGGGTGTGGATTCTTCCCCTCTCCGCTGAAGAATGCGGGGTACTAAGCGGCTCGCGTTTATTCACCCCCTCCCGCCTCCGTGAATCCTCAGTCAGACTGATTTGGGACTCCAGGTATGACTCCTAAACTCCTGACCAATGGGTCGGGGTTTGTGCATAAAAGTATTTTCCAGAGGAAGAAAAGCTCAGGTGCTACGTAGGGTGTGTTTAATGGTAAGGCTGCTGGGGGTACCTTGGCGGCGGTGAAGTCGGCGGCCTGCACGTGGTGCGCGTCCAGCACGAGCGGCGCGTCGCCGGCCGCCTTGCGCAGCGCGCGCCGCACGAACTCCGCGGCCGGGAACGCCAGCGCGCGGTCCACCGTCGCCACGGCGTAGCGCACGCCGCCCTCCGACTACGGAACACCGTCACGCTCAAATCAAAAATATCTTTATTCAAGTAGGCATATTACAGCACTTTTGAATCGTCAAATAAAATATTTTTTGCCATACTCTGATTCTAATCTACGTCTGATGAATAATTATGACGATACTCAAGAACGGCTTAAAATCTAAAGTTACGAGGGTTCCTTCGCGCCCTGATCCGAGAAGAACCCACAACAAACTCAGTCGGGTTTTTTTTTTTACCATCATCATTACAATAACAAATTAGTTTACTATATTTTAATTAAAATTAGAGCAATTTGTTCACTCCCAAGCGTTTCTATCGTCTAGGTAATCTTGCAACTTATAATACGATTTTTCTATCAACTTTCTTTTAACAAAGACTTTGAATTTATTAATTGACATCTTTAGAACGTCTTGTGGGAGTTTATTATAGAAACGTATACAGTTACCCTTAAATGAGTTGTTAATCTTATGCAGCCTACTAGAATTTATAACAAGTTTGATTTGGTTTCGTAAGTTATATGATGTACATTCACTCTTTTTATTAAAAGAGTCAATATTTTTATGTACGTACAACAAGTTTTCTAATATGTATACGCAGTGAACTGTCATTATGTTAACTGATCACATTCAAATAATGCCGTTTCGTATCTGTGGACTTTGAAAAACCTTCTGCGAAGTCTATTAGTAGATTCCTTTTCATGAGAGAAGTCCTGCGGTGATTTTTGGAACTAAATTTGACAGGTCGGCCATGTTGTCGTACGTCGATGTTATCAAGTTCGTTTGTTGTGGTAGATTTTTGTGAGTTTTCAACTAGCTTAGTGCATTTTAAAGATTGTTTACTATGCCAGAAGTTGTAAAAAGTCAGTCTCGAAAAATTATATATAAGGATCTCCCTCTCCGGTCGTGTCGGATTGCCGTCATGTCGGACTATGAGAGTGAAGGAATAGAGAGTACACTTGTGTACTACGCCTGCTAATCCGCAGTGGAGCAGCGTGGTAGGTCTATGCTCTAAAAACCCTCTCTCATATGAGCGAGGAGGCCTGTGCCCAGCAGTGAGACGTTAATGGGCTGCTTACCTTACCTACCCCTGTTGTTTTGCTGGATGGAAGATTACTTGTGGGAGTAACACCTTAAGTTCACTTCACCGTTTGACCAAGTTAGCGGATTGTCATTATACGTTTTATTATCATCGACGTCAATTAGAATTATATACGTACGACCGCCGTAGTGACGCGTACAGCGGGCCTCGCTGAAGCATACAGGAGGAACAGCAAGTTGACAGCGATGCCCAGCACGATGCCCAGCTCCAGCCTCGTCACCAGGCACGCCGTGAACGTCACCACGGCCGGGATGATGTCCACCTCTGCGAACAGGTGTTGGGCAGGTATAGCAAAAAAAAATGTTGAAGCACCTACTATTTTACTGCGACAATAACGTATAAATGAATGGAAATGCCCTCAAATCTTGACGGGCGCAATCTCCTTTTTTATTAAACGCTCTGAAATGATATTAGTTAGTTATGCAATGGTTCTACGTTAATAATGTAAGTATGAATAACTTTTTTTTACGCTTGGAAATGCATTTACCCACCCCAATCGGACAGTCATTGGTTTGGAGTGTGAGAGTCACCAGAATGGACCAGTACATCCACCCAAACTCTCTTGATCCTTTAGTGAGGGGTCAGAGGCTCAGCGAAAAATATTCTACTCTGGCACCCCGGATTCGTTTGCCTTCACAAAAGTATTAATTTAAGATGGAGACAGCTGGCGGGCAAAACCCCGTCTTCGTCGTCCAGGCCTTCTCAGTCGGCGAGAAGAGATCAGATCAGCTATCTCCTGCGAAATGATCGACTCGCACAAGAAGGCAATTGACCTCCAGTTCGTATTGCTGGTGAATACCTGCACCAACCGGCCGTAGTCAGTCACTGCTTGGAATAATGGGGAACTTACTTTACTGCGTTTCGGTGAGTGGGAGATTCGAAAGCCAAGAGGCCAAGGGCATCGTATTAGTCCATGATATGAAATTTCTATACTGAAATGTAATATACTTACTCTTCGTTCGCCAAATGGGTTTGAAGACGTGAAGTTCCATCATGAACACGACGGCGGCGATAATCACCGCCGCCAGCGATGCCTTCGGAATGTAGTAGAAGTATGGCGTGAAATACTGCGGGAAGAGAGTCTCTATCAATACACAAGTATACACTTTAAGCAAATCGTTTCTCTTTAATGGTAAATCGCATTTGTATAATAATAATAAGTTTATACATTCTCATGTACAATACATCAATTGGAGATCTACTAAATACAAAGAGGGGGGGGGGGGGCACACAAAAATCGAGCGACTTTGGGGTCGTGGCGCTGTGACGGAAACACTGCTAAACATGCAAAGTGTGCAAGTTTTCAAAGATATCAACATATGTCTTCAGCGACATGTTGATATCTTTGAAAACCCTCCTGGTGACCAAGAAGAATTTAGCAATTACTCTGCAGGGAATACATATATTTTTTTACAAACTGGCCACTTGCTTTGAACAGAAGAAGATTTCGACATCTAGGCGCCAATGGTCAGTCTATGCTGGTGCATTTACCGATCCGATCGTGGCTCAATCAAGGTGCAAACATGGTGGGCTAACAAGCGCATTCAATCGACTCATCGCGTCGCATTCTGGCTAGTTAACACCCTAAGGGTTGGGTTTGATTACAAACAGGTCGTTGGTACCAGACGGAGCGGCATAACATAGGGCCTAGGTCATATTGAACGGGTCTCGAGGAAGAACGCTCAATAAGCCAACGCGTCGTCAAGGTAATTTTACCTAACTTTGAGGCCTAGATAGAGAGGAGTAACGTCACGTTCAGGTTCACACAGATGCTCACCGGACATGTTTGCTTCGATGAATGTCTATTTCGAATTGGATGGGTGGCAACACCTGGATGCCATCACTGTTGGCCAGACAAAGACGACGCTCAGTATAAACTTGAAGTGTGCCCAGTGGAAGAGTCTCCTTTTTTATGAAGATGTTCTACGCAAAATGGAGACTGCCGAAAGAACCCGTAAGAAGGTTGATCCCGCTCATAGGGGCGTTCATTGGACCTGCGGCGATAACCAAACTCTGATGGTGGGGAGCTCCAAATTGGCCGATAGATTTTGTACAAGGGTGGCACTGGTATATTCTGCTGGTGCCGGAACTATCCCAGGAAGCACGTGACACTACCGAGGGTTAATGGGTAAAAATCGCACATAAGCCAATTTCTTTTCCCCAAATCAGGGGTATGTTTTGAACATCTCCCCCTCCCATCAAGAAAAATGAGAAGATCATATTAAACGAGTAGCTGGATACAAGAAGCGCAAGATATCGCTTTGTGGAAGTAAGCAAGTGAATCCTACAACCAGATGATATTGAGTGAGTAGCTGCTGAATGCAATGTGCTGAAAGATATGGCCTAGTGGAAGATGACGGTAGCTGTGGAGCAGCGGGAATACCTGCAGCGCCAACAGCACAAGCGCGCCGGTGTAGAGGCCGCCGGCGGGCGTGGCCACGCCGGACGCGTGGTTGACGGCGCCACGTGACAGAGCGCCCGACACCGGCATGGACTCCACCAGCGACGACGCGATGTTGCACACGCCCAGCGCCACCATCTCCTGCGTCGCGTCCACGTACTTGCCCTCCGCTTAACGTTACACATAAAAATGTTATAAATTCTAGCAGGCTACATGAAATTGACAATTCATTGGAGGGTAACTGTATAAGTTTCTATAACAAACTGCCAGAAGACGTTACTTGATGTCAGTTACTTAACTAAAGATGTCACTTGGAGAAATCGGTCTATAGTTTGAAGGGCTACTTAGAAGATAAATAAGCTCGAATATAATATAATAGAAATAGAATAAATTAAAAATATGTATTGCAATGATGATGAGTAAAAAAGTGATAACCGACTGTTAGTTGTGTGCTCTAACATTAGATTGTAAGTCGTTGTTTAATCATCATCAGTCCTACATTGGAATAAATTTATGCAGAAAATTGTATTTGACGATTCAAAAGAGCTTTAAAAGCCTACTTGTACAAAGAATTTTTGAATTTGAATAACCTAAAAGGCTTTACTGAAGTATTCCGAGCGAGATAAATTTAGAAAATTGCCTTTCTTAATTTACGTTTCGCTGGATTGGTGGGAGGATTCTGCTAGGAGATTCCTCCCATTACATGGAAACCATAAGAAGAAAACCTCATACCAGGTAAGCATGGTTCCATCTTAGACATTCATCAATTACTATCAGATATTATTGGCTAACCTGTCAGTAATAAAAAGTCTTGTATGCAATTCCCACGTGGTAGAAGTGGTTCCTTCAAAAATGGAGCTTTTTCCTTTCATCGACTTTCAAATCAACGGTGCTGAAGAAGTTTTTACTTCAAAAATACTTACAAAATACTTTGGCTAGTGCAATGTTCTCGAGGATGGACAGTAATGGCACGACGAAGATTGCGGAGCCGAGGGTAGAAGCCATCTCCGTAAAGGAGTAGGTGTGGTTACCCACCGTGGCTGAGAACGGCGGGGGAGCCAGCTGCGGCAGACCGGCTTTTACCTCTCCTGAAAAATTCGTATTATTGCTTTACACCATTATTTTTGATGTGGTGACATGTTATAAATAAATGAAGCTAGCTGGACGCACTGCACCAAACGATAGAGAGGCGCAATCGGCCTAATGCCTTTGTTAAAAAAACAACAATTTCTCCTAAATGTTTCCTTATGATCATCTTAAATTATTGTCCATAAACCTATTTTACAGACATCTATCATCTAACTTAAAACCTTTGTATCAACTTCGCTTGCAAGTATGTCATGGAATCACTGGACTCCATCCTTGAGCACTTCAAAACTTGAATTTAATCTGAATTAAGAAAAATTTGTACTCCTTCAACTGCTTCGTTGGTCTAGTGGTTAGCATGTTTGATTACAGACATGAGGCCCTGGGTTTACTACTAAGATTTTCTCAATAGTTGCCCGAAGTTGGGAAAAATTTGGCGGTGTGATCCACCCTCACACCTCGGAGAGCACGTTAAGCCGTCGGTCCTGCGTCTAATCTCTCTCCGCGAGTGTCGGATTCCCGTCCCGTCCCGTAATGGGCTGCTACTTACCTTGTTCTCCTTATCTATTCTCGTTATTTGGGGGAAACTTGCACGATGTGGTCATACTTACTGCATGCTCTCTTCTTCTTCTTCATTTAATAAAGTAGAAAAGTAGAGAAGTAAGAATAGAAGTAGGAACCCTTTTTTATTTTAATTATAATCTACCTGTGAGTACAAATGGCTGTTGGTTCTTCGTGTCGAAGTAGTAAGCCAGGAAGGCGCACACCAGCACCACGAAAATGTTCCTCGTGGTGGAGAGAAACCATAGCGTCTGCGACACTGCGGTCTTGAAGCGAGACCTCTTGTCCTCGTTGCCTTTTGTTTCATCATTTGATCCGATTTTTATGTCCTTCACCTTCTGCAATTTAAAATGAGTATTTTGCGAGCTGCTAAGGTTAGATCCTCCTTTTGAGCAGTTTTGGTTGCGTGGAAGAGATCGCTATTTTAATGGTCAGGTTGTCAATTGTGCTCCTAAATGTTTTATATATTGGGTGTAAAGGGCTAGACTGGCAGTGCATGCTGGAGTGTTGGTGCCAACACTTATGTATGGTAGTGAAAGTTGGGTATGGCAGAAGAATCACAAAAGTAAAATAAATGCGGTAGAGATGAGAGCGTTGAGAAGCATGAGTGGATTAAAACTGAGTGACAGAGTGAGAAATAGTGTGATAAGAGAACGTTGTGGTATAAAAGAAGACGTAGTGACTAAAATTGAAAAAGGTATGCTTAGATGGTTTGGGCATGTAGAGAGAATGAATGAAAGGAGACTGACAAAAAGGATTTATGAGTCAAGAGTGAATGCGAAAGTTGGAAGGGGAAGACCGAGGCGAACGTTCCTGGACCAAATCCAGGACATTTTAATCAAGAGTACTCTAAACCGACGAACTTGTATGAAAGGTTTAATGAGAATGAAAGAAGCGAAGGAGATATGCAAGGATCGTGACAAGTGGAAGGATGTTGTCTCTGCATACCCCTATGGGAATGAGGCGTGATGCTATGTATGTATGTAATTTTATAAAAAACATCAAAACGGTACGGTACTCTCTGCTAGAAATTAGATGAAAAGAGAATTACTGATAACTCATTTTGATGTTGGTCTTGCTTAAAGCACTTTTAGTAATCTAATCTCAGAAATGGCAATGGAATTTTATAATTTCATTATTGTGGATGGTCAGTGGTTAGTATTAAAGGGAAGTTATGATCTCGCGAACACGTTACATTAAAAAAAATTCTAATTGACCCTCAAAATAATATCTGTATCATATGAGAGGGATCATCATTATTACGTAGGTTTTAAGTTAAGATGTTGCAATAATTTTCAGAGCTTATATATTGTACGTGTATGTGTGTATAGAGGACCTTTTCTCTCGACCCTAAAGCACAGTCTAGTGACGCCATTGTCTCTGAGACTTTATTGAAGTGCACAAATGAAGCCTTCTTACTCTTTAGAATATTTTGAGCTGGTTACATTTAGAAATATGGTAAAAATCAGTGGTAAGCCTCATTAAATTATAGGAGTACCAGGTTTTATACAATGAAATAACAGCTTAGGCCTACCATGTTGGATAAGCAGATGATGAATTTGAAAAGACTTAGTGAAGTTTTAGAAATGTCAGTGGATAAGCCTTTTAAAAGTTGATTAAAATATCATTATTTCAAGAATTACTAAGATAAGAAAAAAGACATGCGCGGTTGTACAAATCGACGAAAACGAAAACAGTGCCGTATATTTGTCTCGCTCTTACCGTTACCGGTATCGTGTTTGTGGGAGCGAGAGAAATACAATATCACTAGGAGACTAAAACAAAGCGTACTAAACAATTGTTTTTTGAAACGATTTGCGTTTTTGACAATAAAAAAAACAAAGGGAAAAGATTACAAAATATATGAATAGGTATATAAATCAAACCACACATATAGAGGATTTCAAAACCCACTTCGGGTTAGTTAGGTTAACTAAAATAATATCACGTAATAAGGTTGAAAAAAATGTGGTGTATCTGTGTTATGAACACGGCCGTTTGTTGTACGTGAATACGTCTCGTGCAATGTATTACAGTCCTTACTTAACGTTATAAATTCTTTGATTCTTTAGCTATCCAGTATATTTTTGAATTGCCTCATATGGATGCGATTTGAACGACGTATTCACGTCAAATAAACTCGACAGTTTGATCTGAGTTCTTCTTAAAACAAGGAAACATACATACATACATAGCATCACGCCTCATTCCCATAGGGGTAGGCAGAGACAACATCCTTCCACTTGCCACGATCCTTGCATATCTCCTTCGCTTCTTTCAATCTCATTAAACCTTTCATACAAGTTCGTCGGTTTAGAGTACTCTTGACCTGGCCGTTATTTAAAATGTCCTGGATTTGGTCCAGGAACGTTCGCCTCGGTCTTCCCCTTCCAACTTTCGCATTCACTCTTGACTCATAAATCCTTTTTGTCAGTCTCCTTTCATTCATTCTCTCTACATGCCCAAACCATCTAAGCATACCTTTTTCAATTTTAGTCACTACGTCTTCTTTTATACCACAACGTTCTCTTATCACACTATTTCTTACTCTGTCACTCAGTTTTAATCCACTCATACTTCTCAACGCTCTCATCTCTACCGCATTTATTTTACTTTTGTGATTCTTCTGCAATACCCAACATTCACTATCATACATAAGTGTTGGCACCAAAACTCCAGCTTATTTTGAATTAAAGAATAACTTATTGATATTTATACTGGATTTGAACGAGTTATTCTTGTAGCAAAATTGTATATGTCTAACAGCTAAACCATACTAACATCGCATACAGTATTGTTCTGATAATAACGAAGCATAAACAGGATGCTCTCAACTTAATACCCACGTTTAAGTTCGATAACATCTTAAATGCAGTTATAAAATGCATTATTTAACAATAAATTGTTGATATAATTGACATTTTCCGACAGAATTACGTATTCGTTATTAGACCTAACAATTAATCACCTAGACATTAACAACGGATATTTCTGTCTAATTGTGTGTGAAATACAGAATGCAAATGATTTAGCAAGATACAACTTAGTAAGTAAAAATTGTATGTACAAATGTTCTTTTTCAGGTTATATCTATAGTCATGCGTTGTTTTTAAGGTATTAATAAAATTAGCATTGATTTTTCAAATTAATATATTATAATTGACGAGTATTAAACTAAATTAGTAATAGCGTTGTGGTATAAAAGATGTGGTGACTAAAATTGAGAACGGTATTCTTAGATGGTTTGGGAACATCGAGAGAATGAATGAAAGGAGACTGACAAAAAGGATTTATGGGTCAAGAGTGAATGGGAAAATTGGAAGGGGAAGGCCAAGGCGAACGTTCCTGAATCAGGTCATGAGTACTCTCCCCTGTGGGAGCTACGGGCGGAAGCTTTAGTAATCGTGTATAGGCACAGAGTGGCTACAAGGGCGGATGGCCTGCTGCCTGATGCCGACGAGGTCCGAAGGGTCAGAGCCCTGGCCGATAAGGCTCTGGTCCAAAAATGGGGCGACAATCTCAGATCCGTCCTCACCTCGAACAACGGCTTTCCAGGGAGCACGGGACGCTTTCTTACAGATTGGTGGAGTTTCTGACCGGACCTGGGTGTTTCTTAAAGTTCCTGAATCAAATTGGCCGGGAGGAGTTACCCGCTTGTCATCAGTGTGGTGCAGCTATCGATTCATCGCATCACACTGTTGCAGATTGTGCGGCCCGGGGTCTTCAGCGTCACCTCCTAGTGGCGTTGATCGGCAGCGACCTCTCGTTGGGGAGTATTGTAGGCGCGATGCTCTCCTGTGAGAGAAAGTGGGCGGAGGTGGTGGGCGGAAGTGGTCTTCTTTTGCGAGATGGTAGTCTTGTTGAAGGAAGCCCGCGACGGAGAGAGAGAGAGAGAGATAGAGAATGCAGTGGATGCTTCCCTTTACCGCCGAAGGAGGCGGAATACAAGGTGGCGCATGTTTGAGCATCTCTTGACTGGTCATCGGTTAGGGTTAGTGCGTAAATTGCATTTCCCAGCGACAAAAAAAAGGTCAAGAGTACTCCAAGTCGGCGAACTTGTATGAAAGGTTTAACGCGAATGAAAGAAGCGAAAGGGATATGCAGGATCTGGGCAAGTGGAAGGATGTGGTCTCTGCCTACCTCGAAGGGAATGAGGCGGTATGTTATGTATGTATGAGTATTAAATTTGTTAGCTGCTCCGTTATACCGCGTATATGTCGTTGGCATTGGCGTTATGCAACATTACATTAGTTTATAACGAAGAACTCACCCTCAGCAGCAGCAGTACAACGATGCAGGATACGCCTAGCACGGTGTCCCACAATCTGGTTTCGCCGATATGCTCGTACATACCCGTCCACACCTGCAACCAACAGTTGTCTTTTACCCAGATTTGCTAGGCAATCTATACATATAGGGCCATTATATTATATGTCGGAGAATAAGAGAGAAGGAAGGAAGCATAGGGGCGTAGGGTTCTCCGCGGACATCATTAATAGCATCAATAATTCAATGTCCATATTGTGGGCGTTGATGGGTAATGTTGGTGCAATCAAACACTTTATTAATTTACTCAAATTATAATGTTAAATCACTTAATGTTCCCTATATTTACACAAACTCAATAATAGCTAGGAACGCGACAGTTTCAAAAGTCGACCGCACCGGCGGGCCGTCACCCGAGAACTACTCAGAGACGCGCGCCGGATTGTCACTTATTGACTTTGCCCTACGCCGATAGATGGCGCCAGCGTTCCACAGTTTTTTATTCTGCGTATTACGACTTTCAAACCGGTTTATACCGGAACTTCTAGATAAAAAGTTTTTTAGGTTCAAAGCAATAACTGACTCTAAAAAAATACTATAGCTCCGCTGCGTATCCTAGAAGATTCCGGAGCCAGTCGCCACAGATACGGAGGAAAGCTACCAAGGGATTTTAGTAGTAGTCAGCTTTTTTCCGACTCAGGAAGTAAGTTATGTTCTCAAGATCATGGAGTACGACGCAAAATTGAATGGAAAGCTCTTCATTGAGGAGTATATCATACGCAGCATCGTAAAAGAACGTAAACTGTTTCCTTAGTGGCATCTTTTTTCTGATAGACTAGCAACTCGCTAATGCCGAACCCTCCCACCTGTCCTGACCCAAATCAATTAGAAAATTCAAATGCTGGGAATCAAAACCAAACTACCTCTATCTAAACTTCCTCCCCCCTCCCCTTTTTAAAGTAAAGTTTCTTTACGCACGTTTGCGAGCGAGAGAGAGAGAGAGAGAGAGAGCTGCGATTTTCTTTAAACGTATGGTCTAAAGCACACTTATTTTTAAAGGTTCGTTAAGGAAACCTAACCCCGTCTCGGTTGATGTTTCACTATTCGTAAAGTGTAAATATATAACAATATGTCTGTTTGTCTTATCAGTGAAGAAACCTGCCTGCTGAACAACGCCTGGGTAAATTTTGACAATTCTTTTTCTTAAATGGTCGTTGAAGTCCAAGGATATACCTAAAACAGCCCTTTTCTGTTTACCATACAAACGTTTTCTAACTTAAATGTAGAGTCAATTTGACCTTTAGTGCTATTCAATAAAGTTCATAATAAATGACAAGTACTCACTGTTGTCTAAGCAATGTAGGTGTGTTCCTAACGTCAAAGTGTCAATTTGCACTTTATTACCGCTACACAAAGTTCAAAATCAATTGAATAGTCACAAAATGTAAGAGCTATAGATATTAAGTACTGCTGTAATTTCATTTCGAAAATCATTCGTCAAACTGAAATCTGCCACACTTCAAGTCTTTACGACAGAACGAAGTCTGTCGGGTCTGCTAGTCTTAAATAAACCAATAGTCTTCATTCTAAAGAAAACTGATTCAGTTTTTAATCACATTTTTGCATTCCTACGACTACGTTTTAAGTACGTGACGTAATTATGAAAGTTGAATAGATTATAACACTCTTTATAATAATGTATTCGTTTCACTGGGTTATTTGATAATTGTATCTAACCCGTATTTTAAATTAATTACATCCAATTAAATTAATTACGTTAAATAACTGTATACAATTTGGGAAGGAATGTGTTCCCTTTTTAGGAGATTTAGTACATATATTTATAATCTATCTATCTAACTGATTTCAAAATGTATTAAGTAATATTTTTCGCTTCATATAATAAATTGGCAACAGTTAAAAAATCATGATTAAATAACAACATCAAACTATATTTAATATAGTCCATTGAAATGTTACAATTTATGGTCCGAATATTGCATTTGTTGGGACATGTGTGGGGTTCAATGGAAGCTTAACCCCAAGTTTGTGGGGTTGACAAAAAAAGTAGAGCAAAACCGAATTTATAACTTCTTTATTTTTCAAATTAGGGCAAAAAGTTACACGAACATATTTGCAGGCAAAGCTCTTTGCTACAAATTATGTTTTTACAAATTTTATTTAGGACGCACAGTTCCTGAGATATCGCGATGGCGGCCGGGGGACAAGAGCGGCAACCCCACAAACTTGGGGTTAAACTTCTATTGAACCCCCAAACAAGTCCCAAAAATAAAATTGCGTCCTCTTAAAATGCAAAGCTCTTGTAACATTTATAACGCTTTTATTCTGGCAGCTTCTTAGTTTCTTGCTCAAATTTCTTGGTCCTCTGAGAAAAAATAAAAAAGCCTGCCTTGGAAAATGTAGAAACGTGATCAAACAAACAAACACTTAAGCTTTATATATTAGTATAGATATAGATATAGGTTGTTTACCAAGTGACCCTATGAAGGCCGATAGAAAGTATATAAGCAAAAAGCAAATCAATCTGGAAAAAACGAATGCCGTTTGAAAAAAAGGGTCGACAAAGAGAATTAGTACCATTTCAACTAATCAAACTGTAATAAAAGGAAGGTATTTTTTAGCCTTTGAGATCTATTTTATTGCTGATAGATTAGCGTTTCACTGTAATCTCAATTATGGGTGATGATAGTCACAGATGGAAGCGCTTTAACTTGGTAAGAGGCAATTTACCTTTTATGGTTTCAACACAGTTGCGTACCGGAATTCGTGTATTTTGCTTTGCGGTACATCTTTGATGGCAGGTTGGTAACTCGCTACGGCTGAGGCTTTCTACTCAGACAAATTAGAAAATATAAGACCCAGAGATATTAGACAATGCAATATTGAGTCGAATTAGAAAATGCAGACTCAGACTGATTGGAAAATGTCAAACTCAGACAAATTAGAAAATGCAAGACTCAGAGAGATTAGATAATGCAAAATTGAGACAAATTAGAAAATGCAGACTCAGATAGATTGGAAAATGCAAGACTTAGACTAGCTGGAGAATGCAAGACTTAGACTAGCTGGAGAATGCAATACTTAGACTAGCTGGAGAATGCAAGACTCAGACAAATTAGATAATGCAAGACTGAGACGAGTTAACAAATGCAAGACTCAGACTAATTAGAAAATGCAAGACTTAGATTAGCTGGAGAATGCAACTCCGACAAATTAGATAATGCAAGACTGAGAGGAATTAGAAAGTGCAGACTTAGACTAGCTGGAGAATGCAAGACTCAAACAAATTAGATAATGCAAGACTGAGACGAATTAGAAAATGCAGACTTAGACTAGCTGGAGAATGAAAGGCTCAGACATATTAGTTAATGCAAAATTGAGACGAATTAGAAAATGTAAGACTCAGACTGTTTGAAAAAAGTCAGACTCATACAAATTAGATAATGCAAAACTGAGACGAATTAGAAAATGCGAGACTCAGACTAATTGAAGAATGCAAGGATCAGATAAATTAGAAAATGCAAGACTCCGACAAATTAGAAAATTAATCTCCTAAATTGATTCCACCGGGGATCGAACTCAAGCCCTTAGCAAAAGAATCACACCATTGCGCCAGCTAAGTATATGTAGGCTCAAGGTGCGAATAAACCCTAGTATCTTTCGATTTTAAGTCGTTCTCTAATATCTGAAAAAAGGAGACCCGAATGGGTTTCTAGTGTATTCTTCTCAGAACAGAACTAATCTTCGTAACTTTAAACATTAAGCGTTCTTTATTATCATCGTACATGTGTAAGTAGAATAAACGATTTTTGATTCAAAAGTGTTGTAAAAGATAAGGAATTTTGTATTTAAAGCGATCTATTCTACACTTGATACAACATTTTACAACACTGTATGATGTTGCCATGCTTTAGAACCAGGGGCGACTGGTAAAATCAATAGTAACGCAATTGAAGTAACGGGTAAGGGGCTAGATTTTACCCATCTTCGATTGCTCCGATAAAAATAAGGTAAATACCTGTAGGAACTTTCCGCCGGGGAAGCTGAGGCCCAGTATGTCCTTGACCTGCGTTGTGGCGATAATGATGGCCGCTGCCGAGGTGAAGCCCACCGACACCGGCCCGCTTATGAAGTCGATGAGGAACCCTGACACAGGAGACAGTTTTTAACAAACAAAAAAAAAGTTAAAACAAAGTACACATGTCAGAAGTGATTCTTCTTTGGAAAAATAATTTTTAAGTCTTGTTTATATTTACACATATATAAAACATTAGATTTCCAAGACTTAGAGGGAGATAAAAAGTGTCGAAAATTAATACAAATAATTTATTGCAATCCCAAATGACGAATGGCAAATTAAAATGCTACTTGTTATTTGGAAATAATAAAACTACCCAACCTTCAAACGAATTAGCATAAAAAACGCTGCACATCTTCGTGACGCTAATCACACGTTTTATCTGTAAAAATTTTACTATCAAGGGCTTAAAAAGTTTCATTTCACTTCACGTCACGCAATTGCTTTCCTTTGGGAGATCGTTGTTGCTGAAGGGGGTAATGGCTGATGCCGTCCCTACCCATCGAAGGAGGTTGGGTGAAAGCAGGCGCAAATATACGCTTCAGGCTTCACCCCCATGGAATTGTAGGTCTTCATAGAAACCTATAGTGATCTCACTCATGGATAAGGAGAGATCTGCTGGGTTTGGGTAGGCATTCTGATTTTCAGCGAGTCACACTCCCATAAACTGAAGTAGAAGAAAACCACGAAGATTTCCAACACAGGAACTCTATAAGGGAACTAATTTACTTACTGTACAGAAATTATACATAGAAATGTGTGTAATCCGCTCCCATAAAAGACAAATAATCTCAGAAGCACCAACTATACAGACAAGAAGACATCCTAAACACATACATGGACAAGAAGCGCTTCTGCGATGCGACAATTTCCCTACATCTCTCAATTACTGTACAAAAAAATAAATAAAGCAGTACATATTATAAGATTAAACAGCCACACACACACCCATCCATACATACACACACCCATCCACACATACACACACACAACCATTTATATTAATTTTATATATGATATTACGGATTAGTTTTAAGTTTTAATTTTCTCTTAAATAAGTAGGTTAGGCGTATAATTGGGAAGACACTGACCCCTAAGTCACGGGCCTTTCTAGTTTAGGGGTTCAGGGTATTTTAATTATGTATCATTCTTTTTATGCCCAAATAAATAAAGTTATTATTAATTTTGTTTAGAAAGGTCTACATTACAAAAGGAGCGAAACACACAATTTTAAATCAAGAAATAATAACAAACTTTTAGAGTGAAGAAAGTTCAGCAATCATTTGTCGGTTTGAGCATACGAATTTTTAATAAGACCCGAGTCACTTCTGAGTCTGCCTCCACATAGTTTTAAGAATTATGTTGAAAACGTCCTATTACAAAAAGTATATTATAATATTGAAGATTATTTAAATGACAAAGACGTTTGGACTTGATTCCAGTTGCACAAGAAAGCTAAACACACTTTAATGTACAAAAACTATGTTTAAAGGAGTAACCATTGAGTTATTATTGATATGAGATGAGTATTGGGAAAGTGTGAGTGATACGTTGAATGAATGTGAACCGAATGAACGAATAATTATGTTAGGAGATTTTAATGGATGGGTAGGTGTGAAACGTGATGGATATGAAAGGACTCTTGGTATGTTTGGTGACAAACGGGTGAATGAAAATGGACGAAGTTTGCTTGGAATATGTGTGGAACATAGTCTTTTTGTGGCAAACACTATGTTTGAGCACAAGGGGATTCATGTGTATACAAGGGAAGAAGGGAATGCTAGAAGTATGATTGATTTTGTAATTGTGGACGAAAAACTGAAGAAGAAAGTTCTAGATGCTCGAGTATACCGCGGGGTCGACATCGATACTGACCACTACCTGGTCGTTGCCCGAATCGGTGGTCTTTTTAATCGGTGGCGCCATAGAAAGAAGGAAACCTCGAGCATTCTTGAACGAATAAAAGTGGAGAGATTGCAAGAAGAGGATGTTAGAGAAGAATATCTGAAAAATTTGAGTGGGCGATTCAAGAGTGAAGACGAAGGAAATGAGATTGAAAGTTTATGGAATAAATTTAAAGATGGAGTGGTTGGTGCTGCTATTGATGTATGTGGCGTGTCTAAAAGGAGGAAAGGTAAGAAAGAGAAGAATTTGTGGATGGACAAAAATGTTCAAGCAGCTGTGTGTGAAAAGAAGAAAGCTTGGTCCGATTGGTTGGCTACAAAAGCGAACCAACGAATGCAAAAGGCAACGAATGATGACGTAAAAAAGGCAAGAATGGAATACAAAAGGGTGAAAGTAATCGTGAAAGAAGCTGTAAGAAAGAAAAAAGAAGAATACAGTGATATGTATGATAGGAGACTTTCTGATGATTTTCAGTCAAACAAAAAGTTTTTCTGGAAATCAATACAATTTGCCCGAGGGAGATCTACTTCCTCGGAGCTTTGTAAAATCAGAAGTTTAGATGGAAGTTTAATAAAAGGAGAAGAATGGATATTGAAGAGATGGAAGGATCATTTTGAAAGTTTGTTTGAAAGAAATGAAGCAGAGGTAAATATGGCCTCTGCGGATAGCAATGAATGTAAGACAAGTGATAGCGAGATTAGTATGGATGACATCATGAAAGCGATAAAAGGTATGAAATCAGGTAAGGCTGCTGGGTATGACAGAGTGTCAGTCGAGATGCTGAAGGCTGGCCGCGGGATTGTGGTAGCTCAGCTGTACTGCCTTTTCAATATATGCTGGGAGAAAGGTCAAGTCCCAAGAGATTGGAGCAAGGCCGTAATTGTCCCTCTATATAAAGGAAAAGGGTCACAGCAGGAGTGCAAAAATTACCGCGGTATCAGCCTTCTTAGTGTCGTCGGCAAATTGTATGCAAAGATATTAATTGAAAGGGTGATTAATGAAACTGATGGGAAAATATGGGACGTGCAAGCGGGATTTAGAAGAGGAATGGGATGTACGGATCAGGTCTTTTCTTTACGGTGCATAACTGAAAAATGTTTGGCTAAACACCAAAAAGTTTATTGCGCGTTCGTAGATTTAGAAAAGGCCTATGATCGAGTGGTGAGGAATGAGCTGTGGTCAACGTTATCTACGTATGGGGTGAGCGGTTGTCTGATCCAAGCATTGAAGTCTCTCTATGAGGGTTCTAGTGCCTGTGTCAGAATAAACGGAGCGTACACGGAGTGGTTTCCTGTCGAAAGAGGTGTTCGACAGGGATGTGTTGCGTCACCATGGCTGTTCAACCTTTTCATGGATAAATGTTTGACAGATTTAAAAGAAAGTATGTATGGGTTAAGAATGAATGAATTACTCATCAAATGTTTACTCTACGCTGATGATCAAGTAATACTTGCGTCATCCGCTAACGAGCTACAGGAGATGCTAAATATTATGAATGAAGCTTTGAAAGGGAAAGGAATGAAAGTGAATGTAAACAAAACGAAAGTTATGCTTTTTGAACGAGATGAATCTATGATGAATGGCAATATTTTGATAGATGGGGAACAAGTGGAAGAGGTGAAAGAATTTGTATACTTGGGATCTAAATTTACAAAAGATGGAACATGTGAAAGTGATATCGAAAGGAGAGTGAATGCAGGGAATATGGTAAATGGTGCTCTGCATGCTTTTATGAATAGCCAGATGGTGTCTCAAAGGGCTAGACTGGCAGTGCATGCTGGAGTGTTGGTGCCAACACTTATGTATGGTAGTGAAAGTTGGGTATGGCAGAAGAATCACAAAAGTAAAATAAATGCGGTAGAGATGAGAGCGTTGAGAAGCATGAGTGGATTAAAACTGAGTGACAGAGTAAGAAATAGTGTGATAAGAGAACGTTGTGGTATAAAAGAAGACGTAGTGACTAAAATTGAGAAAGGTATGCTTAGATGGTTTGGGCATGTAGAGAGAATGAATGAAAGGAGACTGACAAAAAGGATTTATGAGTCAAGAGTGAATGCGAAAGTTGGAAGGGGAAGACCGAGGCGAACGTTCCTGGACCAAATCCAGGACATTTTAAATAACGGCCAGGTCAAGAGTACTCTAAACCGACGAACTTGTATGAAAGGTTTAATGAGATTGAAAGAAGCGAAGGAGATATGCAAGGATCGTGGCAAGTGGAATGATGTTGTCTCTGCCTACCCCGAAGGGAATGAGGCGTGATGCTATGTATGTATGTATGTACCATTGAGTTTCTTGCGGGTTTCTTCTCAGCGGAATCAACTTTCCAAACCGGTGGCAGATTTGTTACCAATGACGATTCAAAAGAGCTTTATGAGTCTCCTTGAATAAAGACCATATTGATTTGATTTGATTACAGCAACATAAGCTAAACGTATCCCAGGAGTAAGGCTGGGATCATATTCAATCCAATTTATGGATAATTATCTGGTCTATTTTTGTTTGTATCCATTTAAAACTACATTAATAAATAATAAATTAATAAATAAATAGAAAAGTAATAGGCATAGGTCACTTACTAAGTCGCAATTAAAAAGTAAAGTAAGTAAGTAGCAGCCCATTAACGTCCCACTGCTGGGCACAGGCCTCCTCACTCCGAGGAGCGAGGGTTTTAAGAGCATAGACCCACCACGCTGCTCCACTGCGGATTGGCAGGCATAGTACACAAGCGCACTCTCTATTCCTTCACTCTCAGAGTTCGACACGGCCGGAGAGAGATCAGGCGCAGGACCGACGGCTTAACGTGCTCTCCGAGGCACGGGGGTGGATCACATCGCCAATTTCCCAACTTCGGGCAAATATTGAGAAAATCTTAATAGAAAACTCAATATCGAGTTATGAATTAGCCCGACCCGTGACTCGAACCCAGGACCTCATATCTGTAGTCGAAAAATGCTAACCACTAGACCAATGAGGCAGTTAAGTCGCAATTATTTTATTAAAATTCTCTTTTGCTTTGTTCATGGAAGAACTTAAAAGAAACTTTTCTATCATCATCTTCGAAACAGATTCAAATCCTTCAGCCTCAAGTTTTTTAACAGCCGAGTAACCATTCTTAAAAAAATATTAGTAAATTTTATGGTATTTTCAAATGGAGGGTAATCATACATCGAAACCTTTCATTAATGATGAAGCGGAAATAAAGAATTACACTTTAATAACAGTACTTCAGTGTGAGTCGTGACATCAAGTCATTAATGATTAAGTGGCACTACGTCTTGCGAACAACCTGACAATTGACCACTGTATGTGGGCGTCATAGAAGTCTATTACTTAATGGCAATTACTGCCTTAATACATGTGTCTGAAACCCTCTTAATGAATGCCTAAATTCAATTGCATAAAATCTGTTTTTCAGCCTTTATCCACATGACCCTTAAATTGCTAGTTCTGTCTTAACTCGGGCAATCAGAAATAGAAGCATTTATTTCTTTTTAAGTCAAAATGTGTATTATCTATTTCGCTTTTCGGTAACGTATTCGTACCAAAATATGCGAAGCATAACACCAGTCCATAGATAAATCAGATACAAAGTGACCGTTACTAACGGTGTATGTTGCGTCGAATGTCGTTAAGTTTTTTTGTGGTATTTTATAAACTATGAGTATTTATTGGTGATTAATTATGTTTATGATTATATAAGTGATGAGAATAACAATGAAAACTCTTGAGGTAAGTTTTCATTTTCAAAATATAAGCCTATAAATACAAGACGGACTTTTTTCACTATCTCAAAGTTTAGCGCAACATGACGCTACACCAGAGTCTTAATTTAATAAACAAACGATAACATTGTATAGTTTAACTATTAGAAAATATAAAAATCATAACATTTGGTAGTATTTCATGAATATTTAAGTTCCAAAACCCAAGAGTGTCATTCGGGCCGCGATTACGTTGGACAAATTACTCATCATATTCTTCTTTTTTTGGCACAAAGAAAGAACAAAAAAAATGTTATTTTCGGACAAACGAAAGGTAATAATATAAAATATCAATACCTGTCCTTGAAATTTGTATATTAATATGAAATATATAATAAATTATACGTGGACGAGTAACTGTCTGTCCAAGATAAATGTCCAATGTCTGAAAACAACTGAACTTTACCATTGTTATTAATGATAATATAAAACTAAATTTATTTGGGTTTGTTCAAGGCTAATATAACCTCCATTAGTCCAGCATTGTACAGAATTCTTTGCATATTTGTCAAAGATAACAAACATTCGAAATGATTAAAAGAGTTATGCGTACGCTATTGACTGCAATGCAAACATATTTACAAATGACGTTGTAAATAAAACTATAAAATAAATGTTAAGTGCGTGTCTACAAAGTACACATGTCAGAAGTGAAACTTCTTTGGCATCCTTCTATGTCTTGTTAATATTTATACAAATGTAAAACTTTACATTTCCGAGATTTAGAGGGAGGGAAAAAGGAAGATATGTCAGGAATTTAATTGTCATTAAAATATTAAGTGTCAAAATTGAATCCGAAATAATTTATTGAGATTTCAAATGACGAATTGTAAATTAAAATGCCACGTGTTATTTGTGAATATTTAAACTACCTAACCTTCAAACGAATTCGTGTAAAAAACGCTGAATATCTTCGTGACGCTAATCATGTGTATCATCCATAAACATTTAACCTAAAGAAGTTGCACTTCAAATTTTCCTTGCATTAATATTCGCATATTATATACACATATATAGTATCAAGCCTCATTCCCTTCGGGGTAGGCAGAGACCACATCCTTCCACTTGTCATGATCCTTGCATATCTCCTTCGCTTCTTTCATTCTCATTAAACCTTTCATACAAGTTCGTCGGTTTAGAGTACCCTTGACCTGGATTTGGTTTAATTTGGTCTAGTTTTCGTTGACCTTGGTCTTACCCTTCCAATTTTCCCATTCACTCTTGACTCACGAATCCTTTTTGTCAGTCTCCTTTCATTCATTCTCTCTCCGTGCCCAAAACATCTTAGCATACCTTTCTCAACTTTAGTCACTAAATCTTCTTTTATACCACAACGTTCTTTTGGAACCTAAGGAGGTGAGCCATAATTCGGACTTATCTAGGACACCAGGGATTAATGCGCAAGTTAATCTCCTCTAGTGTCTCACTTACGAGGGTTCCACTGAGTTTTGGTAGGTATTGGGAAGCCTCAGAGTCCCATATTCCAGACCGAGGATCAGGGTTTGTGCCTAAATGTATTTTCCAATAAAGGAAAAAGAAAGATGGGGACATTGCCGAACCGATTGTGAAGGAAAACGACGTGGCGACGCTTCAGATATTTCACAACGAAAATGCCTCAGTATAAACACTTTTTTGTCGTTGAACCTTAAACTTGATTTCCATCTAGACGGAAGCGTCGTGACCTTACCGTATTCAAATGAGATGAAACAATAAAGCGGTGTTATTATTTGCGAGTATCTGCTGCCATATTGTTTGCAAACAATATACAAATGGCTATTTTGTCACACACGGACATACTTGGGTGAAAGATACGCATTCTTATTATACGTTTGCACAATATGATGAATGCTTAACACCTCGTTTTGTTTTATTATCATATCGGCGCTGCTCCGAGGTGTTATCCACGTAATTTTCCATCCCGAAGGAATATAGGGAGATAGGGTAGAAATCACGAAGGAAATGTGCTGCTCAATCTATTCGCAATAAACTCAAAACTTCTGAACTGATTTTCATGGGGTTACCACCCAATGATAGACTGATTCACAAAGAACATTTTGGTATAAAATTTGTCAAGGTTTTGTTTAAATTTATTAAAATACAACGATAACTATTTGAAGGGTTAAAAAAGTTATTTACAAAAAGTTCTAGATTGGCATATATTTGTCTCGTAAGATTAAGTTTTATAATACACGTAAGTCTGTCTTCATAAACTTACCTAATTGAAGAATCCCCATGATCAGCTCAACACATCCGGAAAGAAAAGACAGGAGGACTGCGAACTCAGGTCCTAAGCCATGTAGGTTCTCCCTGGTGAGTATGGCGGCTATGGCGGTGGGTCCAATGGCGGAATCCTTCACGGAACCGAACACCGTGTACACGAAGCACGCCATGAACGAGGAATATAGTCCATACTGTGGAGGCAGTCCAGCTACCCCAGCATAGGCAATAGCTTGAGGGATCACAGTCAAACCGACTGTTAGACCTGTAAAAAAATAAACTTTAAAGTGATTTTTATTGCTGACAGGAAGAGCTTGACTGTATGTTCCTGAACGTAAGTGATAAAAGGGAAAATTTGGGAGAAAACGAACCTTTTAGCATAAAAATTACCGATTTCATCAAGTATCATTCCCTTCGGGGTAGGCAGAGACCACATCTTTCCACTTGCCACGATCCTTGCATATCTCCTTTGCTTCTTTCATTCTCATTCCTCGGCTTAAAGCAGTCTTGACCTGACTCTTATTTCAAAAGTCCTGGATTTGGTCCAGGTACGTTCACCTTGTCCTTCCCCTTCCAACTTTCCCATTCGCTCTTAACTCATAAATCCTTTTTATCAGTCTCCTTTCATTCATCCCTTCTACGTGCCCAAACCATCTAAGCATTTCTTAACTTTAGTCAATACATCTTCTTTTATACTACAACGTTCTCTTATCACACTATTACCTATTTGGATATGGTTTAATCTAAATATGAACAACTTGCCCTTAGGATAGCCGACCTCCAGTAGGAGTTGACCTTAAGAAGAAGTAACGATACAGTCTCAGATGGATACTGGTAAGAGGCAATTTACTTCTGTGGTTATGGTTTTATAGGCGGCTTCTTGCTAGGACAGTGTTAAATAGCTACGAAACCACTCCAGACTTAGAATTAGTAAATGTAATCGAACCCAGGTCCTCTGTTTGCGAAGCGAGTACTCGCACAATTGCATCAACACAACATTAGCAAATAGGATACCTTTTAATTTATATACAAGTTGACGAAGTTATCACTGGACAGCGTTGCAGGCGCGCTGGTTTCTAGTGCGAGGTGCTGGGTAGGAGCGGCCCTCTTCTGTGAGACGATCATCTCACTGAAGGAAGCCCACGAACGAGAGAGGGAGATTGCAATGGATGCTCCCTTACACCGCCGGAGGAGGCGGGCTACAAGGCAGCGTCTGTTAACGCAAGTCCTTCCGTCGTTGAGAATCTTCACCAGGGACACCAGGGATGAATGCGAAAGTTGAACCTTGGTGCTTCATTCATGGATGAAGACGGTTCTGCTGGGTTTAAGTGGGTATTGCGAGGCCTGCTTGTTCGCCGAGTCCCACACTCCTGACACACGGTCGAGGCCAGTGAATAAAAGCGATAGCCATTAAAAACCAATCCCCTACTGCTGGGTAGAGTAATAGAGAGTTGGTTTGGAGTTTAAACCCACTACGCTGTTGTTACCGAGATAAACAGATTTGAGAAATAAGGAGAACTGGATTCAATTATTAGAGGCTGTCAGCAAGAATCTACATACATACATAGCATCACGCCTCATTCCCATAGGGGTAGGCAGAGACAACATCCTTCCACTTGCCACGATCCTTGCATATCTCCTTCGCTTCTTTCAATCTCATTAAATCTTTCATACAAGTTCGTCGGTTTAGAGTACTCTTGACCTGGCCGTTATTTAAAATGTCCTGGATTTGGTCCAGGAACGTTCGCCTCGGTCTTCCCCTTCCAACTTTCGCATTCACTCTTGACTCATAAATCCTTTTTGTCAGTCTCCTTTCATTCATTCTCTCTACATGCCCAAACCATCTAAGCATACCTTTTTCAATTTTAGTCACTACGTCTTCTTTTATACCACAACGTTCTCTTATCACACTATTTCTCACTCTGTCACTCAGTTTTAATCCACTCATGCTTCTCAACGCTCTCATCTCTACCGCATTTATTTTACTTTTGTGATTCTTCTGCCATACCCAACTTTCACTACCATAAGTGTTGGCACCAACACTCCAGCGTGATGTGGCAAAGATTCAGACCTTCAAATAACTTGTTGCTTGGTCACGAATTAGACATAGATTTCAATACAAAGTGACATATCATTACAATATCTACGTGATCGTATTTAACTATATAAATTTTATTGTTGTTTATTAATCAATTTTTGCAATTTAAACTACAAAAGCCAATATGATCGAGGTCAGTCATTGCCAAATATTTAGTACAGACAATGGCATACAAATATTTCTCATTTCTCGCTTCGTTAAGCTCACGTTTTTGAGAAGTTTCATGTTCAACAATCTGATCTGGTGATAGCATTGATATCTTAGTATTCGTAAAGAAGACAAACATTTGAAAGGGAATTTACACCATATAATTATAGATTCTTCTCCATAACTTATATCATCGCTAATCTTATGGTTTTTATAAATAAACCAAAATAAAACCCATACAAAAAGGTGGTTAAAAGGGATCAGAATTGTTCCAGTTCTTTTGTACACGTTATGGGTTCTCAAAAGCAGTTATAAACCTTAGGACAAGATACTTCTTTTAATGAAGTGGAGTGGGACTTTCTACAACACAGTATCAGCTGAAAGTCAGCAGAAACTTCTTCAGCTATTGAGCTATAGGTTGTATTACACACTCCACTCTAAGAGACTTCAACAAAAGGATCAAGAAAGGAGGAGCAGTTGTACATCAACTCACACTAAGGGGGTAAATTTAATAATTCCCAAGAAATTAGCTTCCCAAGCTTCGATTCTTCCAGATCTTGTACAGACGTGTCATAGCATTCTTGGCAATTAAAATGCGTCTCATTATCTCCGGCACACAGCTGCCATCACTGCAAATCTGGGATCCGAGGTATGTTGGTGTAGTTTTGTCTTGCTTCTGTTTACACTTAAACCCAGCTCCTGACTCTCTGCTTCCAGTTGTTGCAAGAGATCTTTCATATCCTTCACTGGTGTAGTAACACTTAAATGAAAGCCTTCCTCCCAGTTCTCTACTGCGTATCATATATTCTCCATAAACGTTGAAAAGCAGTGGTGAGTGAATACAACCGTGGTTTCTTAATTGCCAACAATTACTGAAGCAACCATGTCCAGTGTGTCTTTGCTTTTCATTTTAGACCGCTGGGGATTGTCTTTATATATCTACGACAGAAAATTCAGTGAAACCCTCGCAAAATCACCCACACCTCTATTTGGAGCACTAGATTTCAAAGCATTCTTTTTAACAAGCAATGCGCCTGTTATCCATCAGTTTTCCTCTAACAAGAGATGGGGGTGCCACTGAAGTCTTTAAGCTAGATCCTTTGGTGGAAACATAAAGTGCATTTTACTCGTGGTAGAAGAAAATCTACGTTTATCTAAGAATCTGAACCAGCTTGATGGAGAAAGATCCTTGCTTCTTAGACGTCCAACTTTCTAGATAGGAACTAATTATATCCACCGTGATCAGATTTGGTGTTAGGTACCTATATCCGAAAACCTGCTACTCGAGGTTCTATCTTTTAGGAGCCTTTCCTTTGGAAAAGGGCTCAGTTTTATCATATCTGTATCCTTTCGATTGTCTGTGTCAACTACTGGTCGTTATGATAGTTCTGTCTCAACTCGGGCAATCAGTAATATAAGCATCTTTTTTTAACTTATAATTTGTATTATCTATTTCGCTTCTCGGTAACTGTGGTAACAAAATATGCGTAATCATAACACCAGTCAATAGAAAACACAAAAATAAATCAGTTACAAAGTGACAGTTACTAACAGTACGTGTGTCGCTTCGTTATTAGTGATTATTTGTGTTTTTTTTTTATTAGAAAAGTGATTTGAATAATAATGACAACTCACGAGGTAATTTTTAATTTTTAAGATATGAGCCTATAAATACAAGAAGGACTTTTTTCACTATCTCAAAGTTTAGCCCAAGATGACGCAACACCAGAGTCTCAATTTTATAAAGGAAACAGTATATAGTTTAACTTTTAGCTACCATAAAAATCATAACATTTGGTAGTCTTTCACGAACGTTGAAGTCCCGAGAGCCACTTTAGCGTCATTCGACAGGGCAAGCGACGGTTATTTCCGTTTAAAAGCGCGGACAAATTACGTGTCTCTTCTTTTATGCGTTCCTGCATGGACTAGCTGCTTCCATCTCTCTCTACCCTCGGCTTCGTTTAGGGCTGTTAGAAGCGTGAATTTCGTTATTATCTTTAATTGGTCGTACCAAGGGGCTAGTTAGCTTCCCCTTGGTCTTTTTTCTTCGACTTTTCCTTCCACAACCAGTTTCTCCAGATTATCTGGCTGTTTTCGGGCGATATGACCAAAATAGTGGAGTAGCAACACGTTCAAATTGCCATAAAATTCCCATAGGGGTAGGCAGAGGCAACATCCTTCCACTTGCCACGACCCTTCCATATCTCCTTCGCTTCTTTCATTCTCATTAAACCTTTCATACAAGTTCGTCGATTTAGAGCACTCATGACTTGGCCCTTAACTAAAATGTTCACCTAGGTCTTCCTCTTCCAACTTTCGCATTCACTCTTATAAATCCTTTTTGTCAGTCTCCTTTCATTCATTCTCTCTACGTGCCCAAACCATCTAAGCATACCTTTCTCAACTTTAGTCACTAAATCTTCTTTTCTACCACAACGTTCTCTTGTAAATTTAATTGTAATGTGATAAAAGGTGGAGTTAAATTACGTTCCAACAGCACAAATCAAATTATTTACGAGTGCTTTGAATATTTGAAACTGATAACAGTAGAAAACGTTTCAGCGAAGTATGTCGAATTGTTTGTAATCGTGGAGATAACTAAGCGGTCGGCCAAGCGTGTCGCACACGCGCCTCCGCAACTCTCCACTGCACTACGTAATGTCCCTTCTGGTATTATTTTGTGCTGAATGCTGCCTAAGATTTCATTTATATACAACTAATACTTAATACTGCATCATTATTTTATAAATAAACAGACACATATCATACGCTTCTCCTGATATTACTTGAAACAGAACCCACGATAGTAATAATGGGACTGCAGTACGTAATGTCCCTTCTGGTATTATTTTGTGCTGAATGCTGCCTAAGATTTCATTTATATACAACTAATACTTAATACTGCATCATTATTTTATAAATAAACAGACACATATCATACGCTTCTCCTGATATTACTTGAAACAGAACCCACGATAGTAATAATGGGACTGCAGTACGTAATGTCCCTTCTGGTATTATTTTGTGCTGAATGCTGCCTAAGATTTCATTTATATACAACTAATACTTAATACTGCATCATTATTTTATAAATAAACAGACACATATCATACGCTTCTCCTGATATTACTTGAAACAGAACCCACGATAGTAATAATGGGACTGCAGTACGTAATGTCCCTTCTGGTATTATTTTGTGCTGAATGCTGCCTAAGATTTCATTAATGACAACTAATACTTAATACTGCATCATTATTTTATAAATAAACAGACACATATCATACGCTTCTCCTGATATTACTTGAAACAGAACCCACGATAGTAATAATGGGACTCTACCATTGTTTGGACTGCAGTACGTAATGTCCCTTCTGGTATTATTTTGTGCTGAATGCTGCCTAAGATTTAATTTATATACAACTATTACTTAACACTGTATCATTAGAAACATGTATAGAATTAATAACATTTATTTAGAAGACGCCAAAAATGCTGTTTCGACAAAGCTACGTTTTCGTGGGTAAATATAGTTTAAATTTGTCTTATAGGTCACATTTATTGCTTTAGCAAATTTCATCAAAAATGGGTGAATAGAGTTATGACCTGTTGCAATTATATTACATCTACTATGCCGGAAATTTTCAAGGCTTCCGTATTACTCTGCGAAATTGTGCTATCAAAGAAATTGTATTGCAAAAACTTCTCGGTTATTGTTATAATAATAAACTGGCTCATTTTTATTGTCCACTTTTTATAGGGCAATCAACTTTTCCGTTTTTTTTCTGTTAATTATTCGGTTTAGAAAAAAACGCCGAAAGAAAATATAGATGGGATATTTTTATGGCTATTTCAATTTTATCGGGACAACTAATTTGTAACTTATTCTGTAGAAATCTATCGTAGACCTACGAAAAGGTGTCTATTGAGCTACTTGCCGGTTTTTTGAACCGAGCCGGTGGTAGATTTGTTAACAACAGACCGACTAAAGAGGTTTGTGAACCCGAAGACTACAATCAAAGAGAGGAAATCAAAGAAGCACATACAGCAGTATTTTTTGGTCTTCAAATAGATGGGTAATTTAATGAAGGGGCGCACATATTGACTATTTATGTAAAAAACTTAATAAGCTTTCGTATTCATTGTTCTGCCTCATTGGTCTAGTGGTTAGCATGTTCGACTACAGACATGAGGTCCTGGGTTCGAGTCCCGGGTCGGGCCAATTCAAAATTCAATATTGAGTTTTCTGTTAAGATTTTCTCAACATTTGCCTGAAGTTGGGAAGTTGGCGGTGTGATTCACCCCCGTGCCTCGGAGAGCGCGTTAAGCCGTCGGTCCTGCGCCTGATCTCTCTCCGGTCGTGTCGGATTCCCGTCACATCGGACTATGAGAGTGAAGGAATAGAGAGTGCACTTGTGTACTATGCCTGCTAATCCGCAGTGGAGCAGCGTGGTGGATCTCTGCTCTAAAAACCCTCTCTCATATGAGCGAGGAGGCCTGTGCCCAGCAGTGGGACGTTAATGCTACTTACCTTACCTTTTTTATTTATCGTTTAGATTATCCAAGGTTAATCAAAATACAGTACTCTTGACATATTATGCACATGTGGGATCGATCTTGCGCTTTGGTATTATATATTGGGGATATGCTACTGACAAGGAGTTAATGATTACAGAAGTGGAAAATTAAATGTTACTTCACTTTGTAACGCTGGAAGTTTTTAAATATAATTTTTTTAAACGATTTGCGTTCCGCTGCGATCCTGTATATCCATTAGATGTAAATTATCTCTTTCTAGCGTAACATGCTTTCAACTTAGACTGAAATATCAGGTGATATCACATACATATCATCACGCCTCATTCCCATAGGGGTAGGCAAAGACCACGTCCTTCCACTTGCCACGATTCTTGCATATTTCCTTCGCTTCTTGCATTCTCATTAAACCTTTCACACAAGTTCTTGGGTTTACAGTACTCTTGACCTGGCCCGTACATAAAATGTGCTGGATTTGGTCTAGGAACGATCGCCTTGGTCTTCCCCTTCCATTCCTTCCTTAATTGCGTTTTCTTTTATAGTGTTCTTCGTATTCTTATATTTGGAGTCGGTGTCAGCTGAGGTGGGAGCTGCCAAGTGGACTCGCGGGACACACCTACTTTGACACTCATAAATTCTTTTTGTCAGTTTTTCAGGACACTTTTATTCATATGTAAAAAAGTAGTTATAGTGGCGTAAATACATTAGTTGGACATATGGTATCTCAGACTTTTTTGTAGATATTAATACGTTCTATAATATTGTAGAACATTTTTTTGTTCTATCTTGAATAGTTTCTGCAGCGCACGCGATAAAAGATTTTATGTTTTACACCTTGGGTTACATTAATGCACTTTTTAGGGATCCCTGTTGTTTTTTGCGAAAATAATATAGCCTATGTCGCTCATTGTGAAAACGTTACAAACATACATACATACAAAAACACAAATGTTTCCGCTTTATAGTATTAATATACAAATACATGACGTTGTGATATATAAGTAAGTAGCAGCCCATTAATATCCCACTGCTGGGCACAGGCCTCCTCACTCCGAGGAACGAGGGTTTTAAGAGCATAGACCCACCACGCTGCTCCACTGTGGATTAGCAGGCATAGTACACAAGTGCACTCTCTATTCCTTCACTCTTATAGTCCGGTGTGACGGGAATCCGACACGACCGGAGAGAGATCAGGCGCAGGACCGACGGCTTAACGTGCTCTCCGAGGCACGGGGGTGGATCACACCGCCAACTTCCCAACTTCGGGCAAATATTGAGAAAATCTTAATAGAAAACTCAATATTGATTTTGGATTGGCCCGAACTGGGACTCGAACCCAGGACCTCATGTCTGTAGTCGAACACGCTAACCACTAGACCAATGAGGCAGTCATATAGTTGTGATATATAAATCCTTTAATTTGCAAACTAAAATAAATATAAAACCACTTTGTGAAAACAAAATAATTTAATTAATAATGTAACCTTGTATCTAAGAGTGTATAAAATAATATGCAAATAAATACATTTCAAATTGTTAATAATAAATGAAATGGGGAAGCTGCCATATCTATACACGGATTCAAAAGAAACTGAACACACATCTAGTTCAGTAGAGAACGGGAAGAAGGAGAAGAGGATTTCAATCTTGAAATACACGAATGGTAATTTAAAAAAGAAGAAATGCAAAGTCCACAGCTCCGTTAGGTCCGGTTAGAAAATTGATGCATACTGAACGGGAGTCCTCAGAGGATGATGAAGAAAGCGAAGGAACGGAACGAAGCCTGGTCGAGGGGGTGAACATTCATCCTCGTGGATAAAGCATTAGTAATTTGTCATCACAGGACAGTTCAACAAGCAGCACCAAGAAAAGAAGATAGAAAAGACTATCAAGGTAACGTTTCTTTTAACTGACCCGGACTTTAATGTTTTATCAATTTGCTTATAATAAGTAACAATTACCTGCTATGATATCCGCCAAGCCGCTTCGAAACGAATAGTTAGGGAGCCACGCCAGTATTGGAATACGTCGCAGAAGGGTTTTCTTTGAACAGCATGCCCGCAGTCTTCGAATGACATCGCCCTTCCATTTATTATTACTTGTGGGGGTGTATGGTGGGTAACCGCCGTTGGCACCTGGAAAAAAAAGCATTTATTAATAACTATGCAATACGGGTGAGCGTATTTACGAACTATTCGTTCTGAATCGAAAGTTAATATTAGATTCGAAACTAGAATCGATTAATTTGATAATTTTTAAATTAAAATTTAGCAGTCTAATACGGGGGTACCGTACAGTGTCATGGACGGCAACAACACTCCTGGCAGGTGATCCTCCATGGGAGTTTAGGGCGGAAGTTCTCACGGCTGCTTACCAGGGCAGACGCTGACGAAGTCAGGAGAGTCGGGTTCTACCTAACAAAGCTTTGACCCAAAAGTGAAAGGAGGATCTCGGGGCAGGCGTGGCCCATAGTAGGGGCGATCCGCCCTCATCTGGATAAGTGGCTGGGCAGAGAGCACGGATCGTTCTCCTACAGGTTGGTACAGGTGCTTAACAGCCATGATTGCATCGGCAAATACCTGTACCAAACTGTTGGCTGTGAGCCGTCAGCTAGCTGTCACGAGTGTGGTGCTTACTGAGACACATCCCACCACACAGTGGCATAATCTCCCGCTTGGGGTTCTCTGCGACTCACATGACATCGCTAATCGGTACAAATCTCTCACTGGCTGGTATTATAGACGCAATACTCATCAGTGAGCAAGTCTGGAGAGCGGTTGACTCCTTTTGCGAGACTGTCATCTCGTTTAAGGAGGCACGGCAAAGGGAGTAGGAAACAGGAGGCGGAGGTTCATACAGATCCTCCCCCCTATATATATATTTCAAATTAGTACAAACACATACCATCACGCTTCGATCCCTTCGGGTTAGGCAGAGACCACGTCCTTCCCCTTGCTACGATCCTTGCATATCTCCTTCGCTTCTTTCATTCTCATTAAACCTTGCATAAAAGTTCATCGGCTTAGAGTACTCTTGACCTGATCCAGGAATGTTCGCCTTAGTCTTGCCTTTCCAACTTGACTATTCACTTTTGGCTCATATATCCTTCTTGTCAGTATTCTTTCATTCATTCTCTCTACATCCCCAAACCATCTAAGCATACCTTTCTCAATTTTAGTCACTACGTCTTCGTTTATACCACAACTTTCTTTTATCACATTGTTTCTTTTTCTTTATTTCTAAATTAGAATACTTTAAATAAAAGAAACAAATGATAAATGCTTGTGTAAAGATGACCTCCTTTGGAAACAATATTTTGGTGTTTTGACAAATGACAAGTGACGTCAGCTGAGAAACAGCTGTGAACTGTTTTAAACTCGCAGTCACACTAAAGTGTAACTAATCGTATACAATCATCATAACACCTTTCCATCATATCTTTGATTTGAATACAAAAATAAATGACAAAATAAGTTATTTTAGCGGATTTATATTGGGTCAAACGCCCTTTCTTCTATCCTGATCGATCCTGATTGGTCAGCCGCCAGCGTCCCCCCTCCCTCTCCTAACTCAGCACCCGCAATCACCATCGTGCCGAGTGGGAGAGTAGTATAAAAGGCTTCTCCAGAGTTTGCAAGGACGTTTCGCCTTAGATTTCCGATCGGAGTAGATCCTCATTAAGTGCGAACTGTGACGCACTCTGAAAAACCGAACCAAGCACCGAACCACAAACACTGAAACCCGAAGAACCGAAATCTGAAGACACAAGCCTGAACAACTGACGACCGAACCACCGAATCCTGAAGACCCAAGCAACAAAGAACTGAAGATCCGACCCCTCAAGAACCGAATACATGAACCTGCTAAAAACGAAAATCTAAGCCCCAAGACAGTCCACTGAACCCGGAGGGATTTGACAGATCCTGAATTCCTCTCGAACACTGATAGACTAAGTTAAAAAAAAGTTAAGTATTCGTAACATTGCGCCAACGATGCCGATATCTATGAAAACTATACAAATACGTTGCAAAAGAAAACAAAACAAATGTCGCACTTGAATTTTCTTACAATAACACACGTTCTATTGACTAATTTTATAGACGTAATTATCTTTGAATGTCACGTTTCTAATTAGATACTATCTAGAATTTAATAAATATTAAGTAGGCTAAGGTATAGGGAGGTGAAACCGGTTTCAAATTATCACGTGAACTTGTCACTGGCGTGGTGATTCATCACATGAATTTTGGTTATAAGTGACCTCTATTTTAGTTTACTTGTTAAGGTCTCGCATAAAACAAAGGCTTCCGATTACAAAGCTACTTATTAAACGGATATTTATGTGGCTTTCTCCATTAGATACAACGAGTCTTTAGGAAGTTTTAGATGTATAATCTGTTGAGGTATCACATGTATATTTCAATACACATCAATAATATAAGTACCTCAGAGAATGCAGACGGTATTCCTCCTCCATTTTCCCAATTCCCGATATGATATCTATCTACAGATCACTTAACAACCATTCATTGCTCCACAGACCACTTAACAATCGCTCAATACGCCATAGACCATTTAACAATCGCTCATCACTCCACAGACCACTTAATAATCCCTCATTACTCCATTGATCACTTAACAACCTACCATCACCACATAGAATACTTATTAATCGCTCATTAATCCACAGACCACTTAACTATTGCTCATTACTCTATAGATCACTTAAAAAACTTTCATCAGTACTTAGGAACACTTAACAATCTTTCATCACTACAGAGTGTACTTATCAATCGCTTATCATTACATAGAACGCTTATCAATCGCTCATCACTCCACAGACCACTTAACAATCTTTCGTCACTCCACAGACCTCTTATCAATCGTTCATCACTCTATAGACCACTTAAAAACCTTTCATTACTACATAGAATACTTACCAATCGCTTATCACTCCACAGACCATTTAGGAACTATTCATTACAACACAGATCACTTAACAAACTTTCATCACCAGATTGAACACTTATTAATCCCTCATCACTCCATAGACTACTTAACAATTGCTCATTACTTCACAGACTACTTGACATCCGTTCATCATTTCACAGACTAAATATTTTATCGTTATAATTTGAAAATACATACATACATACATAGCATCACGCCTCATTCCCTTCGGGGTAGGCAGAGGCAACATCCTTCCACTTACCACGATCCTTGCATGTCTCCTTCGCTTCTTTCATTCTCATTAAACCTTTCATACAAGTTCGTCGATTTAGAGTACTCTTTCGTTTTGTTTACATTTACTTTCATTCCTTTCCATTTCAAAGCTTCATCCATAATATTTACCATCTCCTGCAGCTCCATTAGCGGATGATGTAAGTTTTACTTGATCATCAGCGATGACTAATTCAGTCATTCTTAACCCAAACATACTTTATTTAAATCTGTCAATATCACTTTCACGTGTTCCATCTTTTGTAAATTTAGATCCCAAGTATACAAATTCTTTCACCTTTTCCACTTGTTCCCCATCTATCAAAATATTGCCATTCATCATAGATTCATCTCGTTCAAAAAGCATAACTTTCGTTTTGTTTACATTCACTTTCATTCCTTTCCCTTTCAAAGCTTCATTCATAATATTTAGCATCTCCTGTAGCTCATCAGCGGATGACGCAAGTATTACTTGATCATCAGCATAGGGTAAATATTTGATAAGTAATTCATTCATTCTTAACCGATACATACTTTCTTTTAAATCTGTCAAACATTTATCCATGAATAGGTTGAACAGCCACGGTGACGCAACACATCCCTGTCGAACACCTCTTTCACACAAGCACTAGAACCCTCATAGAGAGACTTCAATCATTTGATGAGAATTAATCTAATCTATTTTATTAACCTGTAACCTTTTTGAGTTGGTAATATGAATGGGCAACGAACCCGCCTTTGTATTGTACATACATAAAAATATTGATGTAAAACTTCATTAGGCACGCTTTACTTGGGGAGTAAGCCGGTGAATGCGTGACGAGAGCGTTACGAATTTGTGAGAGTGTGAGAGAGATTAATTTTCAAAGACGCGTGGTCTTAAACAAGTTTTCTTTTAATAAATAGCATCACGCCTCATTCCCATAGGGGTAGGCAGAGACAACATCCTTCCACTTGTCACGATCCTTGCAAATCTCCTTCGCTTCTTTCATTCTCATCAAACCTTTCATACAAGTTCGTCGGTTTAGAGTACTCTTGACCTGGCCGTTATTTAAAATGTCCTGGATTTGGTCCAGGAACGTTCGCCTCGGTCTTCCCCTTCCAACTTTCGCATTCACTCTTGACTCATAAATCCTTTTTGTCAGTCTCCTTTCATTCATTCTCTCTACATGCCCAAACCATCTAAGCATACCTTTTTCAATTTTAGTCACTACGTCTTCTTTTATACCACAACGTTCTCTTATCACACTATTTCTCACTCTGTCACTCAGTTTTAATCCACTCATGCTTCTCAACGCTCTCATCTCTACCGCATTTATTTTACTTTTGTGATTCTTCTGCCATACCCAACTTTCACTACCATACATAAGTGTTGGCACCAACACTCCAGCATGCACTGCCAGTCTAGCCCTTTGAGAGATCTAGTCTATTATATATTGGTCGCCATTTAATTTTAGCAACGTAACGTTTGCACAAACGAAGTAAACACTGTCACGTCAATATTAGACTGTTAATAACAAAAAAAAAAAACAGTTGTCGTCGGGTTTTAATTATTTACTAGGAAGCTGTGTTGTAATCTCGTCATTTGTAAATCGGTGAGAATCGATACAAAAAACAAGAAGTCCTTGCAGAATACTGAACTATTGTCTGTCTCTGCATTAGATAGTTATAAAGCGTTTGTATTTTAGGTCTAGGTTTCATATAATTGAAATCACCTTCGCGTTCCCATGAAGTGTTGAGTGAAATTATGCAAGGATCCTTTGTAATGAAAAGAAAATACGTTACAGAATAATTCAATTTAAGATTTTCTTCATAACCTCCTTTTGTTTCTATTTGTCTATAAATCTACAAAACTTCTGCACAGAGTTATTTACAAGACAATCCAAAGTGGGTATAGAAACTGTATGTTTTCCTGTATTCCCATTCGTAATGAGCGTCTAAGTTGCGATAGGTATATGTATAATGAATTTGCAAATATCATTTTTAGCCCAGTTTATGATAAGGAACTCCTTAGTCCTTGGATTAAAATGTATGAAATGCCTTTAAGATGAATGAAAGAATCAAATTCATATAATTAAAACTACTTAAAAAAGTAAGTAGCAGCCCATTAACGTCCCACTGCTGGGCACAGGCCCCCTCACTCATAAGAGAGAGGGTTTTTAGAGCATAGACCCACGACGCTGCTCCACTGCGGATTGGCAGGCATAGTACACAAGTGCACTCTCTATTCCTTCACTCTCATAGTCCCATTTGACCGGAGAGAGATCAGGAGCAGGACCGACGGCTTAACGTACTCTCCGAGGCTCTCGAACCCAGGACTTCATGTCTGTAGTCAAACATGATAACCACTAGACCAATGAGCAATAAATCAGTATTATGGACACGGTCGTTTGTTTAACGTGAATACGTCTCGTAACGAGGCTTCCCCCATCCACCGCGTGCAATGTGTTACAGTCATTACTTGATCCTTGAGCTATGCAGTGGTGTAATGGATGCCTTTTATAAATGTTAAAAATACTACGCGCAGAACCCTCCCTATATATAATAAACTTAATAACATATTAAATATATATCCCTTAATAAGAGCGAAATTAAAACGCTTATTATCTGAATTCGTACTTACTAAAAACTACGACGAAACAGAGTGTCTATTGGAAAATTATCAATTGTAATGCTCACCATCACTGGCACAACACACTCATAGACACACACTATAATCACTGTCACCCCTCACGTACACCTACACACATATACACACACACACACACACACACACACATACACACACGCATCCTTATGTATAACATTTTTAATTAAAAAAAAAATTTTGTTTTTCTTTTCAAATCAAAATATTCTTTATTCAAGTAGGCTCAAAAAGCACTTTTGAATCGTCAGTAGTCTCTCCGTTGGTAACAAATCTACCACCGGTTCGGAAAGTTGATTCCGCTGAGAAGAAACCGGCTAGAAACTCAACGGTTACTCCTTTTAACATAGCTTTCAAGTGCAACTGGAATCATGTCCAAACATCTTTGTCGCTTAAATAATCTTCCACATTATAATATGCCTTTTTTATTAGGACATTTTTAACATACTTCTTAAAACTATGTGGAGGCAAACCCAGAAGTGATTCAGGTATCTTATTAAATATGCGTATGCTCAACCCGACAAATGACTTCTGAACCTTTTTCACTATAAAATATGGCATTACAAGTTTGTNGAACAAAAATTGGCTTTTGCACCACGATAACGCCCCTGCTCACACATCGTTGCTTGTGCGCGACTTTTTGGCCAAAAACAACACACTAATGATGCCGCAGCCACCGTATTCCCCAGATCTAGCCCCCTGTGACTTTTTCTTGTTCCCTAAACTGAAGAGGCCCATGAAAGGACGACGTTACTCTTCTCTTGACGAGATAAAGACGGCATCGAAGGAGGAGCTGAACAAGATAAAAAAAAAATGATTTTTTGAAGTGCTTCGAAGATTGGAAAAACCGTTGGCACAAGTGTATAATATCTCATGGGGATAACTTTGAAGGGGACGAAATAGATATTCATGAATAAATAAATAATTTTTGAAAAAACACAAAATTCGCGATACTTTTTGAACACACAGCGTATGTAGGTACAACACCATTTTGATATCAATAGGTTTTTTGAATTGGCTCCATTAAAGACGTATTCACGTCAAAACATGTGTAAATTTCAAACAATACAAGAATAACTACATCTAGAAATGCATTAACAGTTCCTCAGGAAGACAGAAGAGAAGAATAAAGATTGTTAAAAACATGTAATTGTAGATACTGCATAAACCACTTTTTTTGAAATTCCAATGGGATTTAAAGTAATAACTTTCCTAACCAGTGATAGATGTGTTACCAATGGACAGATTAGTGACGATTCAACACTTTGGAATCGTCACTATAAATAATTGAATAAAAAATAAAAATTTGAACTTGAACAAAAAAGAACAGCCGTCAAATCAGTCTTACAAATATATTAATATGCTCTAAAAGGTAAGAAATAATTGCGTATTCTTTTATAGTGTTCTTCGTATTCTTATATTCGGAGTCGGTGTTAGCCAAGGAAGATGTGTCCACTTGGCAGCTCTCGCGTCTCTCCCACCTATAGCTACATATGTAGGTGCCTCGGCTGACAACTCCAAAAGTAAGCCGTTGAGGAGATCCATTGATCTTCATATTTAACTACGACTAGCACTTGAGCATACCGAAGTTAGGGCAGGTAACTCAAATACCTGGATAGCCTATAGAAGATTCTGTCGAGTATCGTTCATTTGCTCCTACGAAATGAAGAGTTCCGTCACTTTGTCATGGATTCCATCATCAGAACCTAACCAAACTATCACAAAACAACCCTTGAAGTATATCCTTTCCAATAAAAAAAGAATCATCGAAATCGGTTGGCGTGATCTTGAGTTATTCGTCCATTTGTCGCGCACATGCTAACGCAAATTTAAAACTTATCTAGTTTTCTTATGGATGCCATCATAAGAACTGGATTTTAAAAAAATGAGACCCTATAAAGAGCACCACCTTTCATTTAAAAAAAAATCATCAAGATCCGTCCACCCAGTCGGGAGATATGAGGTAAAATACAGACGAATTGATCAAAGTGAATAAATACCCTCTTTCGAAGCGTAAAATTTAATTGCAGGCTCTGGTTCAAAGTTTTTTGACACATGAATAATTTATCAAACAACCGTATAAAAACAAATGATTTGTCTGTCGCTCAGTGTTTCATGGTACAGTTTTTGTTTTCATAAAGAAGTGAATATTAATAACGAATAATTATTGCAAGTTATGTCTGTCTGATTACCATAAAGGCGCTTCCTTTATACAGACAAACGAAATCCTGTCTTGGATTGTTCGTCGAAATTTTACGCCAAAACTACTGAACCGATTTAAATGAAATTTGATAAACAGATAGTCTAGAGCCTGAGAAAAGACATCGAAAACTTTTTTAAGTAAAAAAGGGATTGTAACTTTTACCCTGGAAAGCGTTAAATAGCAATCCCTCTTCTTACGAATATTACAAATGCGAAAGTAACTCTGTCTGTTTGTGGCGCTTTTATGACTAAACTACAGAACCGATTTAAATGAAATTTGGTACACAGATAGTCTAGATCCTAAGACAGGACATAGGCTACTTTTTAATTTTAAAAAGGCTTGTAACTTTTACCCTCGAGAGCATTAAATAGCAATCCCTCTTTGTACTAAAATTATAAATGCGAAAATAACTCTATCTGTTTGTGGTGCTGTCATGACTAAATTACTGAACCGATTTAAATGAAATTTGGTACACAGATAGTCTAAAACAGTGGTTTTTAATGTACGTAGGTAAGTTATCTTTGTGACCTAACTACGATCACTATTTTCACACTTCCTCCCAACGATGAACCCAAACACCCAAACAACACGTGTTCATTCACATACGCAGACTTTATTAAACTTAAAAGCAATTTTACTTGAAAAATTAAGATTTTTTTCTCTTTTTTGTAATTTTCTGTACTATATGTTTTATGGATATAAACCTTCGTCGTGAATCATTCTATCTATAGTAAAATTCCCCATAAAATAAAATGTATTTATCATTTCGTACGGCGTGCTTATCGAAGTACGGCTGTCGAATTGATTTATCGTCACCTCATGGATGTCAAAGCAATAATGCATAATTATGTTATACTTATTACACACTAGACCATGGCAAGTGTTGCTGGGGCTCGGCCTGATATTACTTACTTCGAAATTATATAGCCTGTAGTAATTATAACGAGAGGAATATACAGATCAGTGGGGAAAGCAGCGACTTTCTGCTTACGTTAACAAAACATAAACAAATTAAAAAGAGATGAGCTAATTAACAAAACTCGAGCAAACTAGAAAAATACCTGTGGCTACCGAAAAGATATCTCTTATATATTTAATCTTCTCCATCTTGCTGAGGCTGCTCAATGCTGAGGCATGGACAATCCCAACATCAAGGCAAAAAGGAGCATTTGAAGTGTGGTATTGGTAAAGGAATTTTTTTTTGTCGCTGGGAAATGCAATTTACGCACTAACCCTGACCGATGACCAGTTAGAAGTGTGGGACTCGGTGATGGAAGGTGTCACAATACCCACTAAAACACAGCGGAACCCTCTTCATCTATTAGTGAGGAACCAGGTGATCAGCTTTCGCATTCTGCCCTGGTGTCCCGGATGAGTCCGACTGAGGATTCACGGAGGCGGGAGGAGATGCGTAAACATGCCGCCTTGTATTCCGCCTCCTTCGACGGTGAGGGGGTGCATCCATTGCATTCTCCCTCTCCCTCTCGTGGGCCTCCTTCAGCGAGACTACCGTCTCTCAAAAGAAGGCCACTGCCACCCACTATCTCTTGCTGGAGAGCATCGCACCTACAAGGCTTCCTAACGAGAGGTCGCCACCGATCAACGCCACCACGTGGTGACGCTGAGGTCCCCAGGCCGCACAATCTGCCACAGTGTGATACGCTGAATCTATAGCTGCGCCACACTGATGACAAGCAGGTGACTCCTCCCGACCAAAGTATTGGTAAAGGATGCTGCCGTACACTATGCACCACAAAGACAACAAATAAGTTTATTTTAGAGTAGCTTCGTGTTGATAAAGTGCTCTTGACTAATTGCTTCCAAAATATCTTCAGGTACCTTGGTCACATTGCCCGACACCAGTCCAGTGACTGGTAAAGTAGTAGGCAAAATACTATCTGGTCCATCGCTTAACCGCTGGTCCAACTTGCAGAAGGAGTAGAGGAGAGGAGTTGTCAGATGTACCAGTTTGCTCTCCGTTCTTTAAACCTTTGAAAGGGATTCATACGGAGTGCCGCTAGATTTTAGTGGGTTTTCTGGTATCCCGCACTCCCGGATCATGGTTAATTCCATCCGAAGTACACAAAGACATTTCCCAGCGAAGAAAAAACGATCACAAATCTTTCATTTGTTGTTCAAGAAAAGCCCAAGATCAATCGGGTTGGAAGCTATTGGTGAAGAAAATGACGCAGGCACACAACTATTAAGCATGAAGAGACATCCTCTGGGATTTACCCATTGCTGGTGTGAAAGAAGTCACCTTGTACATATATATATTAAGATATCGATGCCACTCTCTCATTTCCATCGCGTATACTTGAACGTGAAAATTGCGGACTAGTTCCCATATACCATTCCTTATACTGATAACAGGTTTCTGCTTCACTGTGATTTCACCTTGTCTGACCTGATAGTTAAACTAGCAACCCGTTCTGGCTTTGAACACAAAGTAAAGCACAATAAATGAAATATTTTAATGTATGTTTTTATACAGGTACTATAAAAGATACACTACAGAACTAATATATCTTTGCATAAACAGAGGATAAAAGAAGGGGCACATAAAGAGAGTCCAATTTAAATATTAGTATCTTAACTTAACATTTCAATTACATGATGTAATGGATCCAAATAATGTGCATTGAATGCTTAGGGAAACTATGGTATGTAAGTTATAAAAATTAGGAATATATCCATCTTTATAACTTACTAATTACTTCCACCTATATCCTCAAGTAGTCCCCCAAATCCTGCACATTGGAAAAGTAGTTCAATTAGCCCACTAAATGACTTATTATCACGTTTATCCAATTTAGGCCTTAGAAGTTACGAGTTTTCTTTCGCAACCTGTTACTATCATCATCATTCGTATTGTTGTTGTTGTTTTTCTTGCCCTTATCCCACTAGGTGGGGTTGGCACAGCATGTTTCTTTTCAGTCTATCAGCTGTTCCTCTTTCACACAATTCATCCACATTTTTTTGGTCGCCTTTTCCAGGCCCTGCCTTTTTTAGGACCCTCTTGCATACATGGCTATCCTCCCTTCTCATTACATGTCCACACCACACTAACCTTCCACTCCTTAACTTCTCGGTCACTGGTGCTACTTTCACGCCTCCTCTAATATATAATATATCATTCGTATATAATATTAATTTATTATAATTAGATTAGAGTAATTTATCAAAAGTTATCCGTCAGACATTGTTATTAATACAAATAACGATCAATAACTACTGAACTATTACAAGTGTATTTTGTATTTGAATTAAAAGAATTTATTAAGAAAACTTTCAGGTTTTTCATAAGTTACTACATTAGGACATTCTTTTACTTGCATTTTGTATTCCTTGATTGTAGTAGGATAAATTTTCATTATTTTATTAATTAAATTATACAATTTAGACCTCAAAATATAGTTTTAGCGGACAGGAAACGATCCTAGTATGTGACAGGTGGCGACTACTTCTGATTGGCCAATTTCCGGCGACAACCCTCCCGCACCTCCCTCAGCACCCGCGATAGTCTATCCCACTCGTCACGCTCGTATATGCGTGCCGGGTGCGAGTAAACTATTTCAAGAGAGCTATTAAACATAAGAACCCGCTAGAGGTTAACGCGGTCTCCTACAAAGCCTGTCTCACCATTCTGACTAAGAAGAAACGGCCGGAAACGGGAATGTCCTTAAGGACCCAATTCCCCCCCCCCCTCGACCCAAATACCCTTGGAGCAGCGTTCCCATAAGTGTATGCCATTTTGTGGCGACTGCCTTAACAGCTCATCCTTTTCTCCAGTGATGCTGTAAAAGCAGGACTAACAGCTAAAGACATTCCGAACGGAAAACAAAATTAAGAATCTCTCTTCGCCTTAGACTCTCAAACAATGAGAGAGAGTTAGATTAAGATCAATATACAGTCTACTGAATCTGGAGGAATTTATACGTCATTTTAAAGCCCTCCCCTACGATAGGGCATACTGTATTATTCCTGCTCTTCGTTTCATCGATTATATCATCTTTTATAGTTAAAGATTTATGCTTCTACGGTTTTATAAACTCTACACAGAAAAAGACACATTATTCGAGGTATAGATAATGTATTCTTGTTAAGTCACGTTGATGTGAGTGTGAGTTATTCAGTTTGTCAGTTCGAACAACATGACTGATTTGTAAAAGCCGCTAAAATCGAGTTCCGTGTATCAAATTGTGTCAACAATAAGAGACAATCGCCTTCTCGAATACCACTTTAACTATAATCACTGTGTCACACAATACAACAGCTAAAATAAACTTTACAATACGTAAACCCTGGCAAATGTATATTAGTTATAGATAAATAGATATACCCTGTACATAGAGTTTCTTATAATCAGATAACGTTAAAAAAACGAACTTGTGTAAAAGTAGGGATGAGTGGTGGTTAAAATAAATATAAATTTACATTTACCTTGGTTTGATACGGAATCCGAATATAAGAATACGAAGAACACTGCAAGAATACGCAATTATTTCTTACTTTTTAGAGCATATTAATATATTTGTAAGTCTGTTTTGAAGGCGGTTCTTTTTTTGTTAAAATTTTTATTTATTTTTTGATTTTTAGTGAATCTGAAGTAAACGTGTTGCAATGCAGCAACGAACGTAAGCTCATTGCTATTTGATTACAGACACTTATATTATCTGCCATAAACCGCACCCTTACTGTAAGCCGTTGAGGAGTTCCATTGATCTTCATATTTAACTTGACCATACCGAAGTTACGGCAGGCAACTCAAATATCTGGATAGCCTATAGAATATTCTGCCGAGTATCGTTCATCTGCTTCTAAGAATTGAAGAGTTCCGTCACTTTGTCATGGATTCCATCATCAGAACCTAACCAAACTATCATTAAACGACCCTTGAAGTATATCCTTTCCAATAAAAAAAGAATCATCGAAATCGGTTGGCGTGATCTTGAGTTAAAAATGATTAAATTTATGACTTATCCGGTTTTCTCAAGGACATCATCAGAACTGGATTTAAAAAAAAATGGGACCCTGTGACGAGCACCATCTTTCGTTTAAAAAACTCATCAAGATCTGTCCACCCAGTCCGGAGATATGAGGTAACAAAATACAGACGAATTGATAACCTCCTCCTTTTTTTGAAGTCGGTTAAAAACACAAAGCCTCATGAAAACGAATATGTATAAATAAAATAGGGGTGCCTGTTTGTAATTTCGATGTATCAGCTTTTCACAAAATGCACCTGAAACTGTAGACAATAAATACTTATAAAAAAATGTTTTCTAATTTCAATGACGTTATAAAGAATAACTTTGGCTACTTTTATTCAGAAATTTAGAAAAAAAGGTAAGTAAATAGTAAGTAGCAGTCCATTAACGTCCCACTGCTGGGCACAAGCCTCCTCACTCCGGGGAGCGAGGGTTTTTAGAGCACCACGCTGCTCCACTGCGGATTGGCAGGCATAGTACACAAGTGCACTCTCTATTCCTTCACTCTCATAGTTCGATGTGACGGTAATCCGACACAACCGGAGAGAGAGATCGGGCGCAGGACCGACGGCTTAACG
>JACTOM010000870.1:2125632-2139283 GCA_015832385.1 Elymnias hypermnestra | reverse complement strand
GGAAGACCGAGGCGAACGTTCCTGGACCAAATCCAGGACATTTTAAATAACGGCCAGGTCAAGAGTACTCTAAACCGACGAACTTGTATGAAAGGTTTAATGAGATTGAAAGAAGCGAAGGAGATATGCAAGGATCGTGGCAAGTGGAAGGATGTTGTCTCTGCCTACCCCTATGGGAATGAGGCGTGATGCTATGTATGTATGTATGTAATGCATTAGCTTTGATGAGGAATAACAATGCATTGTATAAACTAGCTGAGTAAATAAGACACATTTTTTTGTAATATGTAAAAGATAAAAACTGTTACTATGGGTTATCTTTTAAACAAAGATATATCCCAGTATAGGTTTTTTACAGATCTTCATAAGATATACAATTCTGTAGCACATTATTTTGATGTATCTCGTAAGGTTTAGCCAGCGTTTGCGATTTAAGCGCACAAAAATATGTTTGTCCACGACATCACATTACGGTCCTTTAAATTTTTCGGGGTTTTTAGTAATTTAATATGTATGTATTATACATATAAAACTTCCTTTTGAATCACTTAATCTATTGCTGTAAGCTGCATTAAAATCTTAGCAATACTTTAAAAGTTCTAAGGGAACAAACTTCATTGTAACAAATTGGTATTACGAATATAAATGTGTGAACTTTAAACACTTTTAAATTATTGTATGTAGCGTTTGTAATCACGTACTGTTGATACAACGGGATAGATATCTGATGACTATCAGTATGGGAGTGATGTCATCAGTCGGCACTCATCCGGAACACGTTTCAAGAACCAAAGAATGGCACATTTATATTTAATGACAGATTCGCTGAAACGGTAAATCGACAATGCGATATAGACACAATTCACGATGCATAAGTCCGTTTAATTTTTATATATTACTAGTTTTTGTGCGATTTTTTGTTCTTATACTGTTTAATCTGTTATTCTTATATCAATAGATATATACTGATCAATATTCTGATGAAACTGATAGATATATGCTGATGAAAATTGTCAATCGTTGACAATTATGTTATCCGCAATTGAAAGGGTTTATATTTTCGAAATCTTATATATAAACTTAGTCACTATAGTGTGAGGAGTTCAAAAGGTTCGGAAGGTCTTCCTAAACGGTGTTGAGTAAGCATGGGATAACTAACAGGTCTGTTATTTGCTACTTTACTGATAAAATAACAGCTAACGAAAATAACGTCTATCCAAAATAGAGTTATTAAGTTATTATCAATATTTTAAAATGAGTGAGCGCGTCAACTTCTTAAGTGCTTACCTACGGATCGGAAACGTGGTCGCTGACTATGAGCCTCATTCGAAAGCTCAGAGTCACTCAGCGTGCGATGGAGAGGACTATGCTAGGAGTTTCTCTACGCGATCAAATCAGAAATGAGGAGATCCGTAGCAGAACCAAAGTCACCGACATAGCCCTACGAATTGCGGACCTAAAGTGGCAATGGGCGGGGCACATAATCCGACGAACCGATGGACATTGGGGCCGGAAGGTGCTGGAATGGCGAACCCGCACCGGACGAAGCAGTGTAGGAAAACCCCCCACAAGGTACACCGACGATATAAGGACGATCGGTAGCCGCTGGAGCCAGGCGGCACAAGATCGGGCCTTGTGGGCATCATTTCGTAACACCTATGTCCAGCAGTGGACGTACATCGGTTGAAGCGACGACGACGAGCGACGAGCGCGTCAACTAGTAAAGAAGCAGTTATGTAAAAAAAAGTAAGTAGCAGCCCAGTAACGTGCCACTGCTGGGCACAGGCCTCCTCACTCCGAGGAGAGAAGGTTTTTAGAGCATTGACCCACCACGCTTCTCCACTGCGGATTGGCAGGCATAGTACACAAGTGCACTCTCTATTCTTTCACTCTCATACTCCGGTGTGACGGGAATCGACCAGGAGAGATCAGGCGCAGGACCGACGGCTTAACGTGCTCTCCGAGGCACGACGGTGGAGCATACCGCCAACTTCCCAACTTCGGGCAAATATTGAGAAATCTTAATAGAAAACTTAATACTCGAACCCAGGAAAGCAGTTACATATTGATATATATTTCTTAAAGATGGTCATTGTTATTTAATATATATCAATAAAATAATGTGTTTTATTCATTACTTTGTTGGACACTATATTATAATATAAATGTATTTTCCACATAGTACAATATTGAACTTCACATAAGTATATCTAATACTTTCTTTTATATTTTATCATAATTTCAAAAGTATAAATTTAATGAAACCGGTGATAAACCATTTCAATATGTAGTTTATGAAAAAATAACAGTCAGAAACAAATAACGTGATAATAGTTATTTGACCTGAAATAACGTTATTGCTATAGTTATTGAAAAAAAGCAATAACTCCCATGCTTAGTGTTGAGTCGTTAGGATTACCCATAAAAATGGGTGTCCCACAAGGTTCAATACTTGGCCCTTTTTTGTTCTTAATATATATAAATGATTTACCGTACTATCTGAAAGACAAATGTGATATAGTCCTATTTGCTGACGACACTTCGTTGCTGTTTAAAGTAGACAGAAATGTAGATAATTATGACGATGTAAATAGTACCCTGTCACATATTTTACGTTGGTTTTCTGTTAATAATTTAATATCAAACTCGGTAAAGACTAAGGGTATTGAAATCGCTTTGCCAAATGCAAAAGCGGTCTGTAAAAATATCCAAATAGATAATAGTCTTCTAAAGAAAATTAAATCTACAGACTTCTTAGGAATAACCTTAGACTCAGGCTTCAATGGAGTGCCCATATAAAGACTCTGGTAGGCAAACTTAGTTCAACTGCATTTGCTGTTTGGAAAGTAAGGCAATATATATTTAATAATATCTTATATATCCGTGATAATATTCATTTATATAGCAAAAGGAGGGAAACACATAATTTTAATACAAAAAATATAGTAATGCCATATTTTAAAGTGGAGAAGATTCAGAAATCATTTGTGCGTTTGAGCATACGCATTTTAATAAGATACCCGAATCACTTCTGAGTTTGCTTCCACATAGATTTAAGAAATACGTCTCAACTTGCATTGAGGATTACGGGCCTCGGGGCTTTTGTCCCATTACCCGGGCTAAGCCTCGAGCATCGCGCGGATGCTCGGTAATTTATTTTTGCCCGTAGTGGCAATCGGGCTGGTTCCCGCCGGCGACGCCAGCGGGCCCATCCAGGTCTAGTCTAGTGAGGTCAATCCGGGTGTAGCCACTGCCGGCGCGTCGTCTGTGCCGTCATCACCCACGTCTGATGGTAGTGACAGCAGAAGCTCACGGGGTAAGGGGCGCCCAGTGTTTGCCACTCTAGGATGGTGGCTGGCAATCCCATGGAGGTGTGTATGCGGAGAGTTATCAGCTAGGCGGAACATCCTCCTTGCCAGCTGGCGGACAAACACCTCCACGGTGGGCGTCCTGGTGTCGCGGTGTATTACGTCATTGCTGACGTACCTCACAGCTCCGACTATTATACGTAGGCTCTTGTTCTGCTGGATCTGCAGCCTTCGCCTTTGGTACCTGAGCAGAAGAAGTACCAGGCAGGGGCTGCACATGTCAGTCTGGAGCGGACGTAGGCTCCGTAGACCTTCAGCTTCGCTTTTGTTGGAAGACTTGAGGTAAAGAGTGGCCATAGCAAGTGACAAAGATGTTTGGGCTTGATTCCAGTTGCACATGAAAACTAAACACATTGTAACATACGAACACTATATTTAAAGGAGTATCCGTTGGGTTTCTATCCGGTTTCTTTTCAGCGGAATCAACTTTCTTAACTACTGACGATTAAAAAGTGCTTTTTAGCCTAGTTGGATAAAGAATATTTTGATTTTTATGTGCAGCGAGCATTCTGTTAATCGCTGATCATTAAACACCACAGAGTTCCATGAAAAGGGTTTAAATTCTCTAAAGCAGTAAAAAGTTAAGTCAAGCTCCTATGTAGATGTAGTCAGAAATTTAAAAAAACATCCTCTTAATGTTATCCTTCACCGAAAAGCACAATGATATATTTGAAAGAACAAATACATAAGCTTTAGTGCATGTCCAGAACTCCCTAATCTCCTCAATAGGCCATCATGACTTATTGTTAGCCTGGCAGCAATGATTTAAAAAATCCAGCACCCCACAGTCTCGTATGCCTTCAGAGAGCAAATAACAATAAAAAGCGAATATAAAACATCGGTCGTTCAGTAAAAGGAAGGCGCACTCCAATGGCTGCCTTGAACCGGCAATTAGCTCATAAAAAGTTAATTAGACTCCAATCAGGCGCAGGAAATCGAGCATCTCAAAAAAAAAAAATAAGCTACATTTCATGCATTCACATTTTTGCATTAAAATTTTGATTATTGCATTTATCAGGTGACTTCGACTGCGTGGAATTTGTAATCACGTCACTGACGTACCAATTTTTTTCCTATTTCTGACAGATTAACGCTTGGCTACGATTTCACTTGATGGTAGATAGATGAATTGGAAACTAGGTTTTAATTTAAGCAGCAATGTTCTACTGACGTATACAGGGCTTCCTACTCAAGGTTGAGGGTTACACACATACATACATAGCATCACGACATCCTTCCGCTTGCCACGATCCTTGCATATCTCCTTCACTTCTTTCATTCTCATTAAACCTTTCATACAAGTTCGTCGGTTTAGAGTACTCTTGACCTGGCCGTTATTTAAAATGTCCTGGATTTGGTCCAGGAACGTTCGCCTTGGTCTTCCCCTTCCAACTTTCGCATTCACTCTTGACTCATAAATCCTTTTTGTCAGTCTCCTTTCATTCATTCTCTCTACATGCCCAAACCATCTAAGCATACCTTTTTCAATTTTAGTCACTACGTCTTCTTTTATACCACAACGTTCTCTTATCACACTATTTCTCACTCTGTCACTCAGTTTTAATCCACTCATGCTTCTCAACGCTCTCATCTCTACCGCATTTATTTTACTTTTGTGATTCTTCTGCCATACCCAACTTTCACTACCATACATAAGTGTTGGCACCAACACTCCAGCATGCACTGCCAGTCTAGCCCTTTGAGACACCATCTGGCTATTCATAAAAGCATGCAGAGCACCATTTACCATATTCCCTGCATTCACTCTCCTTTCGATATCACTTTCACATGTTCCATCTTTTGTAAATTTAGATCCCAAGTATACAAATTCTTTCACCTCTTCCACTTGTTCCCCATCTATCAAAATATTGCCATTCATCATAGATTCATCTCGTTCAAAAAGCATAACTTTCGTTTTGTTTACATTCACTTTCATTCCTTTTCCTTTCAAAGCTTCATTCATAATATTCAGCATCTCCTGTAGATCATCAGCGGATGACGCAAGTATTACTTGATCATCAGTGTAGAGTAAACATTTGATAAGTAATTCATTCATTCTTTACCCACACATCATTTCTTTAAAATCTGTCAAACATTTATCCATGAATAGGTTGAACAGCCATGGTGACGCAACACATTCCTGTCGAACACCTCTTTCGACAGGAAACCACTCCGTGTACGCTCCGTTTATTCTGACACAGTTGAGGGTTTTTTGACCATAAATCCACCACGCTGCTAGATTGAGCGTTGGCAAGCTGCAAAATGTATTACAATCGGTTGAGTAGTTCCGAAGTCCATTGGTGACAAACCTCACACTACATTTATATATATATAGGAACATATTTTTAATAATTTAATGACACGCTTGAGAAAATTGCTCGTAAAGTCATTAGAACAACCTTCCATAACACACCAGTATCTTTAGGTATGGCATTGAGAATTCCTGCTTTTTTTTCAACGAATTAAATTGCATTAATAAATCTAAGTCATGTACAGAAGTATTTTATCTTATTCAAGTCGTAAGCAAACGTGGTTTTTTGTACCTTTATTGTTACGTAAGTTTTATAACCTCATTGGTCTAGTGGTTAGCATGTTCGACTACAGATACGAGGTCCTGGGTTCGAGTCCCCAGTTGGGCCAATAACATTTTCTCAATATTTGATTGCACCGTCATTACCCACCAACGCCCACAGTATGAAAATTTTATTATGAATGCCATTAATAACGATGTCGGTGGAGAACGTCCCTATGCTTTATGCTCCTCCTCTCCTATTTTCCGACATATATTATATGCATCATTGGTCTAGTGGTTAGCGCGTTCGACTACAGATATGAGGTTCTGTGTTTGAGTCTCAAGTCGGGCCAATTCAAAAATCAATATTGAGTTTTCTATTCAGATTTTCTCAATATTTGACCGAAGTTGGGAAGTAGGCGGTGTGATCCACTCCCATGCCTCGGAGAGCACGTTAAGCCGTTGATCCTGAGCCTGATCTCTCTCCGGTCGTGTCGGATTCCCGTCACATCGGACTATGAGAGTGAAGGAATAGAGAGTGCATTTATGTACTATGCCTGCCAATCCTGAGGAGGCTTGTGCCCAGCAGTGGGACGTTAATCGGCTGCTACTAACTAACTAAGTTTTATAACAATAACTTTAAACCGCAACTTTGATCGTGTTAGAAATTAGCTTGAAATCTTCTATACAAAGTTCAACCAACCTAGTCATTTTCCTCCATAAAATCGCAAAAAGCAATCGGTATAGCAGCCAAGGCCAACATGGCGGCAGCCATGCTATTTTTTTTTCTAGATTGCTAAAATAATAATGTCAGTCATTCGATTTGGTTTATAATGATTATATTTACACACAATCGCCAGCTTAAATCAATTTACTACGCCATTGGAAATAATCCAACACAGGTAACTGTTATTTATTACGGTGTAAATAACAGTTATTTTATATTATAGTATAACTAATTCTAAATGCAATTGACTTTAGCGAAAAAGCGTAACCACCATTGTAATGGTAAGGTAAGCAGACTATTAACGTCCCACTGGTGGGCACAGGTGTCTTCACACGTAGGAGAGAGAGATTTTAGAGCATAGACCCATTACTGCGGTATGGCAGGCTACACATACCTCAAGGACGTACGCGAATGAAGAGTATTCCACCGGGTTATAATGTAATGGATATTGCGAGGCCTTCTCCCTCGCTGAGTCTCTCATGAGTCGGGGTTTGTGCATAAAACTTGCTTCCAGAATATGAAGGTTTCCAAATGTTTTCCATCATCGAAAAGCCCAGTGATGAATTTCAATGACGATTGCTTACAGATTAACGCTTGATTATAACCTTATCTGACGGTAAGCGATGATAGTCTAAGATGGAAGCGCGATAACCTGGTGAGAGGTAATTTACCTCTAATGGTTTCTATAAAACGTCGTATTGGAAGTCATATTATGTGCATTAGCTCTGCGATTTCCTAAGTTTCCCTAAAGAACCCAGAACTTTTGCTCACGAAGAGGATACTCGCAACATTGCACCAGTTAAGCCTTCAAGCTTCTCTTTATAAACAGAGAACTAATGCTTTCTGCCCAAGAAGTGAATTCGCAAAGTCTCTCATGACACTAAGACTAATTTATGCATTATTCTATATGAGTCAGAAGTCTGGACAGTCAAAGCTACTGATAAGTTATGGGTGAACGCTTTTGGAATGTAGAGTTGGCGGCAAATGTTGCGTATCCTCTAGACTGTACAAAGAAAGTCTTAATTTTAGAAGAGATAACCTTCCATCAAAGGCTTAAAGTTCTTTGGACATATCCTGCTAAGGTCTAAATATAAACTAGAGAAACTCAAAGGGAAAATGGAAAGCAAAAGACACAGAGTTCGAAGCCCTAAACGGTGGTCAAATCAGGATGAGGAACAACTTGATACAAGAGCCAGTCAGATAATACACTTAGCTACCGATCGATAGAGATGGCATAACCTGCTATGTCGGGAGCATCATGATACTCAGCAGTGAGCTATGGCCAAAGAAGGAGGATGTGCTATTACTAAACCAAGTGTTTATGTTTGTGTTTTCATATATGATGACATGTGAAAGTGATATTGAAAGGAGAGTGAATGCCGGGAATATGGTAAATGGTGCTCTGCACGCCTTTATGAATAGCCAGATGGTGTCTCAAAGGACCAGACTGACTGCATGCAGGAGTGTTGGTGCCAACACGGTAGAGATGAGAGCGTTGAGAAGTATGAGTGGAATGAAACTGAGTGACAAAGTAAGAAATAGTGTGATAAGAGAACGTTGTGGTTTAAAAGAAGATGTAGTGACTAAAATAGAGAAAGGTATGCTTAGTTGGTTTGAGCATGTAGAGAGAATGAACGAAAGGAGACTGACAAAAAGGATTTATGAGTCAAGATTGAATGGGAAAGTTGGAAGGGGAATGAATGAAGCGAAGAAGATATGTAAGGATCGTGGCAAGTGGAAGGACGAGGTCTCTGGTTACCCCGAAGGGAATGAGGCATGATGCTATGTATGTATGACATGTGTTAGTGCTTTATTTATAAATAAGGGTTCCTTATTTGTGAATATAAAATACGTTTTGCAAAAAAGAGTATGTAATTCTAAGAACATTAATGCCCAAAGGCGACTTTATCATTCAAGTGATCTCTTACAGGCAAATTATGTTAAAATGTTGAATTATAAGAATTCGGTCTGCTGCACAAAGTATTAATACATAAACGTTCATACACTTAAATTAAAATAAACACTTAAATAGGAATATAACAGCATATAAAATATACACTAGCGGCCACTCGCGACTTTGTTTGCGTACAGGTATACGATTTCATTCAGGGAGGTTCAAAAAACATTTTTGATTCGTCAGTAGTCTGTCCGTTGGTAGCAAATCTACCACAGGTTCGGAAAGTTGATTCAGCTGAGGAGAAAACGACAAAAAATCTGTAAAAGTGCTCGTAGAGATTGATCGGTTTGGGCTCGTAGAGAGAATAAATGAAAGGAGACTGACAAAAAGGATTAATGAGTCAAGATTGAATGGGAAAGTTGGAAGAGAAGCACCAAGGCGAACGTTCTAGGATTAAATCCAGGACATTGTAAATAACGGCCAGGTCAAGAGTACTCTAACCCGACGAACTTCTATGAAAGGTTTAATGAGAGTGAAAGAAGCGAGGGAGATATGCAAGGATCGTGGCAAGTGGAAGGATGTTGTCTCTGCCTACCCCTATGGGAATGAGGCGTGATGCTATGTATGTATGTATGTTAATCGGCTAGATTGACTTTAACGGGAATTTCACTGGCAGATAGGTTTTTCACCATCATAAGACACTAACTTAATTGTTTGTTTGTTCCTATTCATCATTGTGCTTTTGGGTNAAAGTTGGAAGAGAAGCACCAAGGCGAACGTTCTAGGATTAAATCCAGGACATTGTAAATAACGGCCAGGTCAAGAGTACTCTAACCCGACGAACTTCTATGAAAGGTTTAATGAGAGTGAAAGAAGCGAGGGAGATATGCAAGGATCGTGGCAAGTGGAAGGATGTTGTCTCTGCCTACCCCGAAGGGAATGAGGCGTGATGCTATGTATGTTAATCGGCTAGAATGACTTTAATTGGAATTTCACTGTCAGATAGGTTTTTCACCATCATAAGACACTAACGTAATTGTTTGTTGGTTCCTATTCATCATTGTTCTTTTGGGTTAAGGGAAATGTCTTTAAGACACCTGCATATTTTCGAACTCCTAGCAACAGTTTTTCCGCAAGGTTATAACTTAGAGATGTTTAAGAGGCAATTAAACTCCTTTTTATTAGATCGGCAACACATCAGTGGTCCCTATGGCACTGCAGGTGTAAATGGGCGACGGTAATCACTTAATATCAGGTGACCCGCAAGATCATTTGCCTATAAAAGTAGTTCTGGGATATGTGTAGCCTTTTTCCCGATGCGAAAGGTTTTTACGCAAATCTGCAACCAATCAGGCAGTGTGGGACTGAATAGGTCAGGGCACCCACTAAAACCCAGCGACACCCTCTTTAGCCTGAATGGGGGTGGTACTGGCTTCCTTGCGCATTCGCTCTGACACTCCCGGAAGAAACCGACTAAGAGTGTTCAAGGAGCAGACAAGAGGAGTTATAAAGACTTATCCTTCGAAGGGAAGGGCATCTGCTGCAGCTCACCTTTCTCGCACCATTGTCTCCTTCAACGAGACGACGGGTGTATCCCTTTTTTTATCGCTGGGAAATGCTTTTACGCACCCCGGAAAAATAAGAACTCTTCCAACCTGAAGTGTGAGACTCGCTGAAACCAGAATACCCACTAAAACTCAGCGGATCTCTCGTCATCCTTGGATAAGATCACTAGAGGGTCACATTTCGCATTCCACTCTAGTGACCTGGATGATACCGACTATAATAGTCTACAGTTTACTGAGGGGAATAGTGGAGCGCATAGCTGCGACTATTGCCAACCAGCTTCCTCCCTTTGCTTCTCATTAGCCTACTTTACGACGGGTGTAGCCTGCCAAAGTGCAGTGGTGGGTCTATGCTCTTGTCTACCTTAAGCTAGGAGGCCTTACAGGTTGTTACCTCAGATTATCTATAATTTCTAATTCGATAAACTTCAAATAACATCGCCACATCCGGATACCTAATGAGGCATCGACATGGATTCAAAAATATCACTCTTCAAAAGGTGTTGTGTGTTTGTTATGAATATAAATATACAATGCATGTTGTAAGTTTGTTTGCCATTTTCATAACAAATAAACATTCATGAAATGTAACGCTGGATTAATTTAATCATCTACATTGTTATTATAAAGAGAAAATATTTGATTGTATGTTCTGGACAACTCAAAAGTTAAACCTCTTCAAAATGTTGAATGCAAGTTGCCATTTAATTTTGGCAATCCCGATAAATAGTCAGAGGGTGTATCATAGGGCCAGACCATGATAGTGAAAGTTGGGTATAGCAGAGGAAGCATAAAGTAAAATAAATGCGGTAGAGATGAGAGTGTTGAGAAGTATGACTGGATTGAAACTGAATGACAGAGTAAGAAATAGTGTGATAAGAGAACGTATTTGGGCACGTAGAGAGAATGACTGAAAGGAGACTGACAAAAAGGATTTATGAATCAAGAGTGAATGCGAAAGTTTAGGGTAATAGCAAGACGAACGTTCCTTGACCAAATCCAGGACATTTTAAATAAGGGCCAGGTCAAGAGTACTCTAAACAGACAAAGATAAGATATGCAAAGATCGTGGCAAGTGGAAGGACGCTGTCTCTGCCTACCCCGAAGGAAATGAGGCGTGATGCTATGTATGTATGTAGCATATAGATAAAAGAACAGGTATATTTACAGAGAGTTTATAGTAATAAGAATAACTAGCATATATATATAAAATTGGCATTAAAATGTAAAAAAACCCGTTAGTTCGTAGATCGCTACGTCAGCGCGACGTCGAGAGCACTGACTCCATCGGCAAGTGCTAGATACGCTGGAAGGTCAGCGATCTTATCAAAAGGTTTCGCGAATAGGAAACGCTTTACTTGTTGATAAAACGAATTTAATGCAACGCGAAAAGGAAATAATGCGGAAATATTCTCAGCGATTTGTCACGTTGCGATTGCCTTTCATAAAATGTCAAACAAGCGATTTCAATGTTTACTAGAACTTTTACATGCAGACGAATGAAATGAAACGTATGCAAGTATTAATATCTTCATCTTCTTAGAATTAGTGTTTACTCTATAAATATGTTGTTAATTATTCAATTTGTTATTCAAGTAGGCTTTTATAGCGCTTTTGAATCGTGATGTATCATTTCCAATGTAAGACTGATGATTATATTAGAGAACGACTTAGAATCAAAAGTAACGAGGGTTCCTTAACACCCTGCCCTGAGAACAACCCACAACATTTATCCATGTCCATGTTTGTTAAATTTTTGTAATACAATTAGCTTGTAACTGCCCAATTACCTTGCCTTGCCTCACTACTCGATTTTAGCTTTGGAAATGAATAGAAATTTTAACAAAAAAAGAACCGCCTTCAAAACAGACTTACAAATATATTAATATGCTCTAAAAAGTAAGAAATAATTGCGTATTCTTTTATTATGTTCTTCGTATTGTTATATTTGGAGTCGGTGTCAGCCGAGGTACCTACATATATAGCTATAGGTGGGAGAGACGCGAGAGCTGCCAAGTGGACACCCGGGGAACATCTTCCTTGGCATAATTTTAAAATTCAGGTGTCCTCCAGAGTGGACTTAAAATTATTTTGTACCTGGGAACCCAGCAGGCTGCCCCAACACAGCTATCAGGAGATAGCTTTGATGCATCTGTATCTATAAGAAGGGAGTTAGACCAATTCTGAATTAATTCGTTTCTGTAATTTGATATTATTATCTAGAGCTGCTTTACTGAGACCTAGATCAGTGATAATAGGAGGGTTGTAAATAAGGGCTATAAAGGGAAAATAAGGAGTAGGACTAGCAATAAAGGGGATTTATCGAAAGAGATATTAAAGGATGAGGGAGAGAGGTAAATTTGAGGAAGCTGCCTAGTAGGACAGAAGATGAATTCCGATTACTAATCGGTCACAAAGATATTGTCGACGGATGAAAAAAGGAGGATCTACACATTCAAGCTGCAAGGCGTCAGTTGGGGAGGATTTCATTGCGCCCAGGATGATTCTGAGGCACCTGTATTGGATTTTGGACAGTTTTTCCGCAGCAGTTTTATTAAAAGGTTCTAAAACAAACAAACAATAATCCATGAAGCTGCGTACTAAGGCATTATACAATAATTTTAAGTTTTAGGGATGAGCTCACCACCACACCCCAGAATTTAAGTAACCTTATTTCGTTTCCATTGACAGATGTCAATCGCTGACAGTTATGTCAGTTTATATAGAGTATCTACTCTATATAAACTAAGTGTCGGAAGTTAAAAGAGGTATAAACTTTTTGCTTAACGTATTAATGTATAAATTACACCAATTCCATTTCAATATTCATATACTTAAGCCAGGACAAAGTCTGTCCTAGTAATAATATGAATCATATATATTTCGACACCAGTGTGCTAAAAAAAATAATTAAAATGTACACATTATTGAGAGACAATGTACGCGGTTTGTGTCATAAGAATTAATAGTCACGTATTATATAACGACACATCATTTGTGCTTCTGTTATAAAATGGCTCTTGGATATTATACAATACATGTGGTCAACGTTATCTACGTATGGGTTGTCTGATCCAAGCATTGAAGTCTCTCTATGAGGGTTCTAGTGCCTGTGTCAGAATAAACGGAGCGTACACGGAGTGGTTTCCTGACGAAAGAGGTGTTCGACAGGGACGTGTTGCGTCACCATGGCTGTTCAACCTATTCATAGATAACTGTTTGACAGATTTAAAAGAAAGTTTGTATGGGTGAATGAATTACTCATCAAATGTTTACTTTACGCTGATGATCAAGTAATACTTGCGTCATCCTCTAAAGAAGAGATGAATCTAAATATATTATAAATTAGATATCCCCTTTTGCAGCTCACGGGCGTATGCCAATTCATTTACAGCTAAAGCAGTCAGGTTATGGAACGCACTTCCTGTAGAAATTCGCAACTGTCAAACATTGGGCAGTTTTAAAAGACGCGTAAAAATATTTTATCTGTCTGGTCGCTAATTTTTATTGTTTGTTTTTACAGTTATACATTTATAAATATGTAGTATATGTGTATTTGAATGTATATGTGTATATATATAT
>JACTOM010000870.1:2086980-2099832 GCA_015832385.1 Elymnias hypermnestra | reverse complement strand
AAGTTATGCTTTTTGAACGAGATGAATCTATGATGAATGGCAATATTTTGATAGATGGGGAACAAGTGGAAGAGGTGAAAGAATTTGTATACTTGGGATCTAAATTTACAAAAGATGGAACATGTGAAAGTGATATCGAAAGGAGAGTGAATGCAGGGAATATGGTAAATGGTGCTCTGCATGCTTTTATGAATAGCCAGATGGTGTCTCAAAGGGCTAGACTGGCAGTGCATGCTGGAGTGTTGGTGCCAACACTTATGTATGGTAGTGAAAGTTGGGTATGGCAGAAGAATCACAAAAGTAAAATAAATGCGGTAGAGATGAGAGCGTTGAGAAGTATGAGTGGATTAAAACTGAGTGACAGAGTGAGAAATAGTGTGATAAGAGAACGTTGTGGCATAAAAGAAAACGTAGTGACTAAAATTGAGAAAGGTATGCTTAGATGGTTTGGGGATGTAGAGAGAACGAGTGAAAGGAGACTGACAAAAAGGATTTATGAGTTAAGAGTGAATGCGAAGGTTGGAAGGCGAAGACTAAGGCGAACGTTCCTGGACCAAATCCAGGACATTTTAAATGAGGGCTAGGTCAAGAGTACTTTAAACCGACGAACTTGTATGAAAGGTTTAATGATAATGAAAGAAGCGAAGGAGATATGCAAGAATCGTGGCAAGTGGAAGGATGTTGTCTCTGCCTACCCCGAAGGGAATGAGGCGTGATGCCATGTATGTATGTACGAGTATGTATGCAAACTTCAAATTATTCATCACATTGGGAATTGTCATTTAGCAACGAGTTAATTGAATTCAGAGAACGCAACAATCCAGAAAAGACAAGTAAATCCATCGTTTTAAGAAATCTTTCGTTAAATATAGAGTTACTGTCTAGATTATATAGTATATAGAAAATATGATAAAATCCATGTATCTCATTAGAAATTGTTATAGAACACAAGTTTAATAAAGTTTCGTTTTAGAGACATACATACATACAAAGCCTCATTTGCATAGCAGGAGGCAGAGACCAAGTCCTTCTACTTGCCACGATCCTTGCATATCTCCTTCGCTTCTTTCATTCTCATTAAAACTTTCATACAAGTTCGTCGGCTTAGATTACTCTTGACCTGATCTAGGAACGTTCGCTTTGGTCTTTCCTTTCCAACTTTCCTATTCAGTCTTGACTCATAAATCCTTTTTGTCACTCTCCTTTCATTAATTCTCTCTACGTGCCCAAATCATCTAGGTATACCTTTACTTCGTCACTCAGTTTCAATTCACTCGTAACGCTCTTATCTCTAGCTCATTTTTTTACTTTTGTGTTCCTTCTGCCATACCCAACTTTCACTACCATACATAAGTGTTGGCACCAACACTCCAGCAAGCACTGCCAGTCTAACCCTTTCAGACAGCATCTGGCTATTCATAAATGCGCGCAGGGCACCATTTACCATATTCCCTGCATTCACTCTCCTTTCAATATCACTTTCACATGTTCCATCCCATTTAGATCCCAAGTATACAAATTCCTTCACCTCTTCCACTTGTTCCCCATCTATCAAAATAATGCTATTTATCATAGATTCATCTCTTTCAAAAAGCATAACTTTCGTTTTGTTTAAATTCACTTTCATTCCTTTCCTTTTCAAAGCTTCGTTCGTAATATTTATCATCTCCTGTAGTTCATTAGCAGATGATGCAAGGATTACTTCATCATCATCTTAGTTATTTGTTAAAACAAGAGAGGCTTTATGTATTATATACTGTATAAAAACACAATCATCACATTGGGAATTGTAATTCAACAACGTTATTCGAGGTCAGGGGACGGACAGCCATAGAGCGGTCAGCGATGTGGAAACTACGAAAAAGTTATATGTACATTGTAATGAAAGGGCATCGGCCTAATTTCAGCGATTTGTACAGCAATTATATACATAAAAACGTGGGTGGCAATACCATACTTTCGTCCCGTGGTGCGTACACAATATTTATCAGACCGGGATTGAGAGTTCGATAAAAATATTTAAAATAAAGTTAGAGATTGAATCAATAGCTCGGATGATTCTTTATTTCTGACAACTTTCAAACACCAAATATATTATAGTATAAACGAAAGTATTAAATGAGGAAATGTATCAAGTGAATTACGCAGCAAATCAAATTCGACACGTATTTTGACATATAAAAGAAGCGTGTATGCGTCGAAAATCTAAAAGCATGCGTACTAAATTACGCATTTATTTAAACGGAAATCGATGTGGCACTTTCTTCATTCAAAATAGCGGCAAAAATACGAAATTTGGATATAGGTATGATGAACATATATTTTTCATAGCTATCAGTGTTGTCACCCAACTATCTATAGTCTAACACTAAAAAGTCCTATTTTTGAAAGGCTTTGTAAAGAACACACCGTCGATTTTCTATGCGACCATTGGTTTCGGAGATATACTTGAAACAAAGTGAAAACGACTCAGTTTCATTAAAAATTCCACAGTGCAGCGAGAAATGGTCGCATCAAGACAAAAAAAAACGAAATCAGATACTTTAAGAAAACTTAACCACTATAGAAACTTTTCTAATGGAACCTCCTTAGTGCTTTTGACAATATAAACTTTTTTAATGTAATCTTATGACGTTTGACATAATTGACAGCGATTGATATACATACATACATACATACATACATAGCATCACGCCTCATTTCCATAGGGGTAGGCAGAGACAACATCCTTCCACTTGCCACGATCCTTGCATATCTCCTTCGCTTCTTTCATTCTCATTAAACCTTTCATACAAGTTCGTCGGTTTAGAGTACTCTTGACCTGACCCTTATTTAAAATGTCCTGGATTTGGTCCAGGAACGTTCGCCTTGGTCTTCCCCTTCCAACTTTCGCATTCACTCTTGACTCTTAAATCCTTTTAGTCAGTGTCCTTTCATTCATTCTCTCTACATGCCCAAACCATCTAAGCATATATTTCTCAATTGTAGTCACTACGTCTTCTTTTATACCACAACGTTCTCTTATCACACTATTTATTACTCTGTCACTCAGTTTTACTCCACTCGTACTTCTCAACGCTCTCATCTCTACCGCATTTATTTTACTTTTGTGGTTCTTTTGCCATACCCAACTTTCACTTCCATACATAAGTGTTGACACCAACACTCCTCCATGCGCAATCAGTTTAGCCCTATGAGACATCATCTGGCTGTTCATCATCAATTACCATATTTCTTGCATTCACTTTCCTTTCAATATCACTTCCACTTGTTCCATCTTTTGTAAATTTAGATCCCAAGTATAAAAATTCTTTCACCTCTTCCACTTGTTCCCCACCCATCAAAATATTGCCAGTCATCATAGATTCATCTCTTTCAAAAAGCATTACTTTCGTTTTGCTTACATTCACTTTCATTCCTTTCCCTTTCAAAGCTTCATTCATAATATTTACCATCTCCTTTTCCTTTTCCATTTATTCTGGCACAATCCCTAGAACCCTCATAGAGAGACTTCAATGCCTTGAATCAGATTACCTCTCACCTCATACGTAGATAACGTTGACTACAGCTCATTCCTCACCACTCGATCATAATAATCGATAAATATAGACAAATAAAAGTCAATTGATGCGATGGTATTACTATAAATATTCGTAAATATATCTCAACAAGTACCTGCGGAAGTATAAATAGCAAAAAATTGTTGGATAAAAAAAAAATTGATTGAGCGATCTGAATTTTAATACAGTAGAAATGACTGAACAATGTCACATTACACTCGTATATAGATTAGGCAAGGATTATTTAAAACTAGTTTAGTACTCCGTCAAGAATAAGTCCATTTGTTGCCTATTAACGTCCCACAGCTGGGTGCCGGCCTCCACACTCATATAAGAGAGGCCTTTTAAAGTATAGACCCACCACACAGCTCGCCTACACAGGTTTCCTCGCGATATTTTACTTCACCGAAAAATAGTGACATACAGTGGAAACTTCATACAAATCAATGAAAAGAATGTCTGATAACACATTATTAAGAGATCCATTTTCCAACACACGATGTATGTACTGGTTTATTTATGTACGTATATATTTCCCTAGATATCCCTTCCTTTCGTCTTTGCTGCTACATCACCTGGAGTAAACTCACACCCATATATTGTTTCTCACAATATCATTCACAGCGAACCCTCTTTTTTCACAGTGCCTCTCATTGTATTCCTCTCTCTCTATCAGTCAATATCAGTATCTATCTCTGACAGTATCACTCATAGCATCACTGTCTGTTGCTCACAATAACACATCCTATTCCACACAATATCATTCTCTGTTTCTTACATAATTACTCACAACGTCACTTTCAATTGCTCACAGTATCACTTTCTGTTTTCTACAGTATTACTCATAGCCTGAAAATCTGTTTCTCATATTATCAATCATATCATCACTCTCTCTTTCTCGTAGTATCACATCTTGTTCCTCACAATATCTCTCTCTGTTTCTTACATTATTACTTACAACACCACCCTCAATTGCTCACAGTATCACTCTTTGTTACACACGGTATCACTCACAGCATCAGACTTTGTTTCTTACAGTATCACTCATAACATCACTCTCTGTTTCTCACAGTATCACATCCAGTTCCTCACAATATCACTCTCTGTTTCTTACATTATTACTCACAATGCCACCCTCAATTGGTCACAGTATCACTCTTTGTTCCTCACGGTATGACTCACAGCATCACACTGTTTTTTACAGCATCACTCATAGCATTACCCTCTGTTTCTCATAGTATCACAACCTGTTCCTCACAGTATCACTTTCTGTTTCTCATAGTATCACATCCTGTTTCTCACAATATCACTCTCTGTTTTTCACGGTATCTCTCATAGCATCACACTCTGTTTCTCATAGCATCATTCTCTGTTTCTTACATTATTACTCACAACATCACCCTCAATTGCTCACAGTATCACTCTCTCTCTGTTTCTCACAGTATCACATTTTGTTCCTTACAATATCACTCTCTGTTTCTTACATTATTACTCACAACATAACCCTCAATTGCTGACAATATCACCCCCCTTTCTCACAGTATGACCCCTTTGTATCAATCTCTGTTTCTCTTAATAAAACTCTGTTTGTTTTTCAAACCACTTGAGAGTTGTACCCAGGGCTTGAAGTGTTTCATCAGTTGGTGGTTCGGATAATCGCGATTCTTTAATACCGCGGACGGTTTAATCGAGTTCATACTGTATTAATATATATTGTATTATATTAACTATGTAATACATAACTTAGTAAAGCGTTTCACTGAGTTACGTATTACATATACACGTGTGAATCTAATATCATCGTTTTACGAGTTACACTCCTTAACCGAAACAATTCATTGTCCACGTCCACGCCTTCCCAAAGTTATACACACTATATTGCGATTATTATGTAATAACAAGTGAGTGTACAAGCGTGAATAAATTTAATTTCAATTATCGTACTGCAATTTAAACTGCCTCATTGGTCTAGTGGTTAGCATGTTCGACTACAGACAAGAGGTCCTGGGTTCGAGTCCCAGGTCGGGCCAATTCGAAATCGATATTGAGTTTTCTATTAAGATTTTCTCAATATTTGCCCGAAGTTGGGAAGTTGGCGGTGTGATCCACCCCCGTGCCTCGGAGAGCACGTTAAGCCGTCGGTCCTGCGCCTGATCTCTCTCCGGTCGTGTCGGATTCCCGTCACATCGGACTATGAGAGTGAAGGAATAGAGAGTGCACTTGTGTACTATGCCTGCCAATCCGCAGTGGAGCAGCGTGGTGGGTCTATGCTCTAAAAACCCTCTCTGATATGAGGGAGGAGGCCTGTGCCCAGCAGTGGGACGATAATGGGCTGCTACTTACTTACTTTTTACTGCAATTTGAACTTTAACGATAAATAAAGCGTGACAGTAAAAGGATTACTTATCTTAAAAATGATGATTATAAATACATTTTAATGATGTTGATGAAAAAAGGACACCCATCTGAATTTGTTGTGGGTTTCTCTTTAAACAGGGAGCAAAGAAAACCATATTCTATTTTTAACCGACTTCAAAAAAAGGAGGAGGTTATCAATTCGTCTGTATTTTTTTTTATGTTTGTTACCTCATATCTCCCGATTGGGTGGACTGATCTTGATGGTTTTTTTTTAATTGAAAGGTGGTGCTCGTCATACCACCCCACTTTTTTAAATCCAGTTCTGATGATAGCATCCATGAGAAAACCGGATAAATGTTAAATTTGCATTAAGCATGTGCGCTACAAATGGACGAATAACTCAAGATCACGCTGACAGATTTCGATGATTCTTTTTTATTGGAAAGGATATACTTCAAGGGTTGTTTTGTGATAGTTTGGTTAGGTTCTGATCATGGAATCCATGATAAAGTGACGGAACTCTTCAATTTTTAGTAGCAAATGAACGATCCCGGCAGAATCTTCTATAGGCTATCCAGATATTTGAGTTGCCTACCGGAAGTTCGGTATGGTCAAGTGCTAGTCGCAGTTAAATATGAAGATCAATGGATCTCCTCAACGGCTTACAGTAAGGGTGCGGTTTATGGCAGAAAATATAAGCGTCTGTAATCAAATAGCAATGAGCTTACGTTTGTTGCTGCAATGCAACACGTTTTTAGGTGTACACATATTAATATGCTCTAAAAAGTAAGAAATAATTGCGTATTCTTATATAGTGTTCTTCGTATTCTTATATTTGGAGTCGGTGTCAGCCAAGGACACTGTAAAAGAATAAGCAATCATTTCTTACTTTTTAGAGAATATAAATATATTTGTGAATTGTTTTGAAGGCGGTTCTTTTAATAAAAGCTTACTCCAATAAAGAGTTTCTGATTTAATTCGATTCAGTGAACATATTACCTTTAAATGAATGCAAATATATATGACGTAATAATAAGTTATTATTACAATAGGATATTAGCATTGTACGGTATTAATTTAAATATATTCAAGGTTTTACTGTTGATAGATCAGCGTTTGGAAGTTAAATGATGATACAGACTAAGAGGGGGGTGATCTAACATGCAAAGAGGTCCTCAGGAATCAGAAGAAAGGTTAATAGGCTGCTACTTAGCTTTTTCTTATTACTGACAGATTAACGCTTGGCTGTGATCACACCTAATCTGGTAAGAGACAATTTAACTCTTATGGTTTCTACACAGCATCATACTAAAACCCAAGTCTCTTAGCCAGGCAGTACGTCTTTGCTGGTCGAATCCGAGAACTCTGCCAGTAAAGCGAGTACTCGCATCACTGCGACAACAAGGCTTTCAATAATAATATGTAAGCCTAGGAGTAACTAACTGACTGAATTGCCATTGTCAACAACTAATTGACATGATACGCAAGTTCTGTCTCAACTTGGGCAATCAGATATATGTATAAGCATCTCTTTCTTTTTAAGTCACAATGTGTATTATTTATTTTTTTTCTCGGTAACTGTCGTATCAAAATATGCGTAAAGATAACAACCAAATAATAGAAAAAACAAAAAGTAAGTCAGTTACAAAGTGACCGTTACTTACTACTACTATATAAGCGATGTGAACAACAATGAAAACTCTCGAGGTAAGTTTTAATTTTTAAGATATGAGCCTATAAATATAAGACGGACGTTTTTCACCATCTCAAAGTTTAGCGCAACATAACGGTACACCAGAGTCTTAATTTAATAAACTAAAGATAACATTGTTTAGTTAAACTATTAGCAAACATAAAAATCTTAACATTTGGTAGTCTTTCATGAACATTTAAGTTCCTAGAGCGGCTATAGCGTCATACGACCCGCGGGGCAATCGACGATAAAATGTCTGTGCGACGCGGGGCAAGCGAATATATTAAACTCGATTTACGTCGGACAAATTACTCATGACTTTTTCCTTTTTTGGGACATGTTACTTGAAAAAAAAATGTGTTTCCAGACAAGCGAAGGGCTAAGCTATTAAACCGCTTATTGTCCTTTATCCTTTTAAGTTTAACTGTAAACTGTCCCTTAAAATTGCAATAAAATGTATAAAGAAATAAATAACTTGAAGTTTAAATATATTACATGCATATTCGTCTGTGGTAATGGAGTTAGCCAAAAAAACTCACCCTTTTGCAGACCGTCAAGTTGAGGATGGCGTCCTATGAGATATATGGAATTCTTTAGCTAATAATGATGGGCTAAGTAGGGTCTTCTCCGTGGGAATTGCGCGCGGAAGTTCTTACGGCCTTCCAGAAGTTCAGAGTAGCTGCGAGTACTCGCGGCCTGCAGCCTGATGCCGATGAGGTCCGGGGCATCAGGGCCCGTTTCGACCGGGCTCTGATTGTAAGGTGGAGAGAGGATCCCAGGTCCCCAGTAGCGGGCAAGACCACTGTGAAGGCGATCCGCTTCCATCTGAAACAATGGCTTTCCAGGGGGTATGGGTTGCATTCTCACAGACTAATGAAGGTGCTAACCGGACACGGCTGTTTGGGAAAGTTCTTGCACCGAAATGGCCGTGCCGCTGTTTGCTCAGCGTACCATATTTCAGCAGAATGTGCAGCCTGGGCACCAGATGGTAGCACTGATTGGCGTGGATCTTTCGCTGAAGAGCGTTGTAGGCGCGATTCTTTTCAGTGAGAGATGCTGGGCGGGAGTGGTCCTATTCTGTGAGAAGGTCAATGCTCTCACTGCCGACGAAAGCAGGGTTCCAAGCGGGGTATATATGCACCCGTCATGCCGCCTTCGTGAACTCTCAGTCGGACTCATCTGGGACATCAGAGAAGCATGTGCCAGCGCTCCTTGGATGTTCCACTAATTGATGAAGAGGGTTCCGCTGAATTTTAGTGGGTATTGCGAGATCTCCTTTTCCGAGACCAAAGTTGGGGTACATAAATGCAATCCTCATTCAAATCTTCCATGGTCACAATTCGCACTTAATCGCAGGATCTACTCCGATCGGGATTGTAAGGCGAATGGTGGTGCAAAATCTGATATAGGTGAGGCCTTTTATACAACTCTTCCACCCGATACGCACATGCGACCGTGACGAGTGGGATAGTGTGTGTTGAGGTAGGCGCGGAAGGGGTATCGCCGGCGGTTGATCAATCAGAATTAGTCGCAGCATGAGCAATTTGACTGGAAGCATGAGCAACGGGAGTCGCGTGAAAATGTTTTATTTAATTTTTTAAATTTTCCTCAAAGATCTAGCTCAACCTTAGTTGTTTTAGTCGTAGAAGTTATTTCTGTACGTCTCATTATTTACATACAAATTTCCTTAACCAAGTTATTTATATATAAATAATAATTACATTTATATATTCGGCTTAGAATAATGTCGAAGCTGCTATACTTATTAACAGGTTCGTGCTTGGCTATGATTTCACCAGATGGAATGTGATGATACAGCCTAAGATGGAAATATACTCGCACCTTTTGGGGTTTCTACACAGCATCATATCGGAACCTAAACTCGCGTTGTGGTACGATTTTGCTGGTGGGAAGCCACGAATTTGACAAATTAGATGAAGCAATGTCTAAATATGTCTTGTCGGGCATCGAACCCAAGAATTCTGCTAGCGAAGAAAGAATTTGTACCATTGCACCACTGGGCCGTTATTTTGGCCGATTGGTCAACCGCCGACGACCCCCCTCCCTCTCCTACCTCAGCACCCACAATTGCCCTTTCTCTCCCTCGCCCGGCCGCATGTGGCTGTCAGGTGAGAGATTTATATAAAAGGGCACTGCCATGGTTTGATCGGACACTTTTCGCCTTAGACTCCCGAGCGGAGGTGATCTCAAGCGCGACTTGTGACCATCGAACAGAAGCACGAAAACGGACGACCGAACCCTGTAGACCTCGCATCAAATATTGAAGAACCGAAGACCCGAACCCTCAAGCAACGAAGAACTGAAGATCCGAAACTGCAAAACCTGAAGACCGAAGCTCTCAAGAACTGAACACCGAATCCGCAAGATCAATGCACCTGAACCACATACAGTCCACTGAAGCCCGAGGGATTCGTCGGAACTTGAATCCCTTCCGAACAGATAACATTGTCTTTTTTACCACAATAAGAAGAACCCATTTCGAAGTCATTCAAATACATATTAACCATCACTGTCATTCGAATTTCCCACATTTTTAAACGCCCTGGAACGGTAAAAGGTATATTACATCTTGTGGATTCTACGTTTTTGCTGGTAGGATGGTAACTAGCCACAGGCAAAGCCATCCACCAGTCCAAATTTAGACAAACTTGAAGGTGCAATAAATCTCTCTTGTGGGGAATCGCAACCAAGACTTCTTCTAGCGAAGAGAGAACTCGTACCATTATACCAACGAGCCCGTCAAATTTATGGCATCTTTAAATGATAATATTACCTTTTTTACAATATGATAAGAAGAAACCCACTTGAGACCCATTCCAATCCTGCTATCAACCGAATTCCTCACGTCTTTGCAAGTAACTTCTCTGGGAAATGCTTTAATATACTCCGACCAAAGAGTTGGGAATGTGGGACTCACTGATGAGACAGAATACCCACTATAACCCAGCGGTCCCTCATTATCCTGAAGTCCAATATCGTGTCCTGGATGAAGCCAAATCAAGATTCAAGGCTGTAAGACGAGGAGGAATAAATCCACGCCTTCTGCACCACACACTGGCTCTCCACCCTGCTTCATTGCAGGTGCAATGCTGGTAAGTGAGAGGTCTCCGCAATTCGAAGACATCAGTAGACGCCGCTAAAATACCGACGCCTTCAAAGGTTAGCCAAGAATCGAAGCCAAGTCTTCAGCTAGCGAAGAGGCCTTTGCTCTTTTAATTATTTTATATTTATTTTAGAGGATACGGACAAAGACGTTGTCTGAAAGTTATTTTTTAAATTCTCCTTTCTTGGATGAATCCATTTTGCTTTTTTTAAACTTATTTAGCGTTAATCTCGTTTCTATGATTGAGTTGCCGACTCCTGTATTAAAAAATTGAATATATACAACTACATTAGACTGCCTCATTGGTCTAGTGGCTAGCATGTTCGACTACAGACATGAGGTCCTAGGTTCGAGTCCCGGGTCGGGCCAATTCAAAAATCAATATTGAGTTTTCTATTTAAGAATTTTCTCAATATTTGCTCGAAGTTGGGAAATTGGTGGTGTGATCCACCCCCGTGCCTCGGAGAGCACGTTAAGCTGTCGGTCCTGCGCCTGATCTCTATCGGGTCGTGTTTGATTCCCGTCACATCGGACTATGAGAGTGAAGGAATAGAGAGTGCAATTGTGTACTATGCCTGCCAATCCGCAGTGGAGCAGCGTGGTGGGTCTTTGCTCTCTCTTCGGAGTGAGGAGGCCTGTGCCCAGTAGTGGGACGTTAATGGGCTGCTGCTTACATTTTACTTTTTACAACTTCATTTTATATTAACAAGTACAAATTTATCTTACAACGCAGTAAATACAGGCTTAGATATGCAAAACGTATGGGTACCCAAACGACGCAATTTATCGATATTTTTTGCTTTACTTTTCCAATTCTGTGCATAAATTAATATTTTAAACCATTACATAACAAGTACTGACTTGATTTATCATAAAACCAGTTCATCAGAAATATAATGTACGAAATTAGAAGACTTAAATAACTTTGGACAAAGGACAAAGGACCCAATGTTATATAGGACCCAAAAATAATCTTATATTTCTATATTTAAAGAAAAAAAGACCAAAACTCGTTCGCCGAGCTGGACGTACGTATATTTAATAAAAAAAAGCTAATCTTGGACTTACCTTTACATAATTATAAGCTATATTCATTCATACCCACCGTATAACAAAATCCTCTCCATCTCTTTGTCTGTTTTCGAGATTAACTCAAAATCTACTGAACTGATTTCTATTTGAATTACACCATTAGATAGAATGATTCTTAAGCAATATAATTTGTCAAGATATTGTGTAAATTTCTCGAAATATAGCCATAATTGGAAGAGTCGACCAATCTACCCCCCTGAAAGTTTTATTCCAAAACGCTGCTTAATCCCTTAGAGATATAACAAAACAATACACACACTAACAACTCATTTAAGGGTAACTGTATACGTTTCTATAATAAACTCCCACAAGACGTTCTAGAGATGTCAATTAATAAATTCAAAGTCTTTGTTAAAAGAAAGTTGATAGAAAAATCGTATTATAAGTTGCAAAACGCCTGGGAGTGAACGAATTGCTCTAATTTTAATTAAAATATAGTAAACTAATACATTATTGTAATGATGATGGTAACAAAATAAAAATACCCGTCTGAGTTTGTTGTGGGTTCTTCTCGGATCAGGGCGCGAAGGAACCCTCGTAACTTTAGATTTTAAGCCGATCTTGAGTACCATCATCAGACGTATATTAAATTTATTAAAAAATACGTATATTAAAAAATATAATTTGACGATTCAAAAGTGCTGTAATATGCCTCCTTTATAAAGATATTTTTTTTTATTTTAATATTCTATAGCTTAATTTCTGTTTTAAAGATCTACAAAAAACTCTATCATAGCGTCCACCTATCTCCTAAGGATAACTCACTATAGCCATTTCACTTTCAAAAAAATGGTCACGTACAGTACCTACAGTAATTTGAAAGCTATTCAGATTGATACAGCATAAATCAGTATTTAATTGATAGGTTTATCACGATTAATTGATAAATACTGTAGTTATTATAAGTATTTTATATACATTATTATGATCTCTTACAGTATATAATTAATATAAATGAATAAATCAAATCAAAAATATCTTTATTCAAGTAGGCATATTACAGCACTTTTGAATCGTCAAATTAT
>JACTOM010000870.1:2074907-2086310 GCA_015832385.1 Elymnias hypermnestra | reverse complement strand
TACAACAAGTTTTCTAATATGTATACGCAGTGAACTGTCATTATGTTAACTGCCTTGAATTTGTTTCTTAGCGACTCTCTTGGACCCATATTGTAAGGCGATAATAATTTAGGAGATATCGCAAAATAATTATAGCAGGAAAAATAAATTTAAATGCCAACGAACTTATTAATGCTTTAGTTTATGTTCGATAGTAGTTTATGCGTAGGGTTCTCCGCCGACATCGTCATTAATTGCATCCATAATTTCCACACTGTGGGCGTTTGTTGGTGCAATCAAACGCTTTACTAATTAACTCAGATTATAATGTTACCGATATCAATATACAAAAACTCATTAATAATAATAACTAGGAGCGCGGCAGTTTCAAAAGTTGACCGCACTGGCGGGCCGTCACCCGAGAATTACCGAGAAACGCGCGCCGGACTGCCACTTATTAACCCTGTCCCACGCCGAAAGACAGATGGCGCCAGCGTTCCACAGACTATTGCACTCCGATATATTTAATAAAAGAAATCAAAAGAAAGAACGAAATACTTCAAGTAGTGAAAACATTAGATCTTAAGACAAAAAAACCACTGCAAGTAGCTAGCAAATATACATACATACATGCATAGCATCACGCCTCATTCCCATAGGGGTAGGCAGAGACAACATCCTTCCACTTGCCACGATCCTTGCATATCTCCTTCGCTTCTTTCATTCTCATTAAACCTTTCATACAAGTTCGTCGGTTTAGAGTACTCTTGACCTGGCCGTTATTTAAAATGTCCTGGATTTGGTCCAGGAACGTTCGCCTTGGTCTTCCCCTTCCAACTTTCGCATTCACTCTTGACTCATAAATCCTTTTTGTCAGTCTCCTTTCATTCATTCTCTCTACATGCCCAAACCATCTAAGCATACCTTTCTCAATTTTAGTCACTACGTCTTCTTTTATACCACAACGTTCTCTTATCACACTATTTCTCACTCTGTCACTCAGTTTTAATCCACTCATGCTTCTCAACGCTCTCATCTCTACCGCATTTATTTTACTTTTGTGATTCTTCTGCCATACCCAACAAATATACATGTTTCTATAACCCGACGCGTAATATTTTTTAATTCACGATGCAATTTAAACAGCTGTTGGAGTCAGCCATATTGATCTTGCCAGCTCTGTAGAGAGCTTCTGGCCTTGTCCCTACTCCGGAGCTGGTTATAATGCGAAACGCGATAGATAGTCGTTAAAGTAAGACGTCAAGGAAAATTCTATCGCAATTTACCATTAGGCTTGATCAAGTGCTGCCCTATCACTGAAAAAAAGTCCTCAGGCTCTATAGCTCGTTCGCGTTAAGAATGCAGTGAGTCCTCATTGTTCGCCGGCCCCTATGCAATCAAATCTTTTCAAATGACCTTATGCGTAATTTTTTAAATCACAATGCAAGTTAAACAGCTGTTAGAGTCAGCCATATTGGCCTTGGCAGCTCTGTGCAGAGTTTTTTATCTTTAACCCCATTCCGCTGCTAGTTGTTATGCGAAATACGATACGAGCACACATTGATCAAGCACTGACGTGTCACTGATAAAAAATGTCCTCAGACTCTATAGTTCGTCCGCGTCAAGAATGCAGTGAGTCATCATTGTTCTCCGGCCTAACCAATCAAAACTTTTCAAATCACAAGGTCAAGTTCACAGCGACCAGTTGAAGGCATAATTGTTGACATTTCTATAATCCAATGTGTAATTTTTGAAGTGAAACTTCTTTAACTGCAGATTTCCAGTGCTTCTGTGCTAAATCGTTTGAAGGATCGATAGATTTAATATTTACAAATAACATGTGGCATTTTAATTTGCCACTCGTCATTTAATCATTTAATTTATTATTTTTCATAAAATAAAAATACTTTATATACTCTAAATTTTAAATCCAAAAATAAAATTTCATTAATAAATTGTAATATTGACAAAAATTACAATTAAATTCCTGACGTATCTTCCTTTTTCCAATCCTGTAAATCTCGGAAATTTAAACTTTATGATTTGCATAAATATAAACGAGACTTAAAAATTTTGTTTGCCAAAGAAGTTTCACTTCTAATACGTGTACTTTAAACGATGGAGCTGATGGAGTCTGCCATATTGATTTTGGCAGCTATGTCATGAGATTTTGGCTTCACAGCTAGCTGTAATGCAACATACGATACATAGATGGAAAAGAAAGGGTTAAATATGTTATTATCATATAAAGAAGCAGATATAATACTTTTATTTGTATATACAGATGGCTAGATGGTTGGTAACGCGAAGGTTGTCCTAGTGAGGCCACGGGCACAGTCCACGCCCCATTGACGTAGTTTGCACTTCATGGGAAGCACTCTATTACAACGATCGACGGTAATGAGTCTCGTGGCGACTCATAATCGATGGATATTGCTTACTGGCATTTGTTTTTTTCCTGTCTTACTACTTATTGCTTAGGAATTGACTGTAATCTCGCCTGATGATTGATAGGCACACAAATTATTTCGTTGTGGGCGCGATTTTATCAGTTTTCTTCTGTGAGATGGTCGTCTTACTGAAGAAGGCCTATGAGAGCCTATGAGATGATAATTAACGGTCTCTCAGTTGGACTAATCAAAGAGGAACGTGCGAGAGATCATCAGATGCCCCTGACCTGTCGTCATGTATGGATCAGAATGCTGGGCCACCGAAGAGAAAATGAAAGGAAATTGCATGCAGTAGAGATGCAAATGTTGAGATGGATGTGTAGAGTAACAAACTTAGACAAGATTAGGAATGAGTATATTAGCACCAGGGACCGAGAAATTAAGGAGTGGAAGACTACCCTGGTATGGACACAAATTCAGGGGCAGGGAGAGGGCGACCAAAAAAGTATGGATATGTGTGAATGTAGAAATGATAGTTGATATAATGAAATGGCGAAAGAAAACATGATGCGCCTACCCCACCAAGTAAGATAAGGACAAGGAAATAATGATGATCAGAAGTCACACTCCTGATCCTAGTTGAGGTGCGTAATAGCATTTCCCAGTGTAAAAAGCAACGTATATGCTCTGGTGTACTTTATAGCTTCTAGCTTGGTAATCAGCCAGTTAAAATTAACAATACAGAATCATAAACCACATTAAGAAGGAGAATTTATAAAAGTAGCAGGTAAGGTATGAAAAGAACTGGTTGGTGGTGTAAAATGATCTAAGGTCATAGGCTTCGTTGGAAGGAAACATGAGGGCTTTAGTACTATTTAATGAATTAAGGGACATATAAAAAAACAGACACTGTTTCATAGACATGTTTGCAATGCTCTCTTAAAAGAAGTCCCAGGTTTGCCTCCGAGTAGGGTTTTAGAAACTTGCAGTTTCTAATTTGTCTGAGTCTGCCCAAACACTTATCCATGACCCAATGAAGTGTGTTCGTTGCTCAGTAGAAACTAGAAGAGGTAAATTACCTTTTACCGCTTAGTAGCATTTCCAGCTTTGCCTGTATCATCACTTAGCATCAGATTACCTTAAAGCGCTAACCTATCAGCAGTAAATGCTATGATCTTAACACCCTTAAATTCAATATTATTGACTTTTGCTGTATCATTTGACATCACAAAATAAAATATTGTATTTTTTTTTTATTCTTAGATTTAGATTTTGAGTATGTGTTCGCCTTTGTGAATTCTTCATTTATATCTAAGTCTTTATCAGTAAATTGGACAAGCAATTAAAAATTTTCAACGAGATTATATCCGTGTACTATTTATTCATTTTCGCATATTTTAGTGGCCTTCTGTGTTGAGAAATTTCGGAAATTCAGAATGAAAACTTCATTAAATTCAATTCAATTAATTTGTGAGAAAAGCGAGCAAAATTCGGTATCGGAGTTGTCAGGAAATGCCTAGATATAAAAAGCTAAACAAAAAAAAACGAAGAAACATTTTGTGACCTAGAGGACTACCTACAAAACATTTTTAAAAACTTGCTTACAGGTTATAAAAACGTGGTTATCAACAAGCTACGACTCAGGAAATGCAGGTAGTACAATTGATTCCTAAAATATAAACAAATATCTAATGCCCGGCATGCTTTGCAGTGCCAGTGTTAGCAAAAAATCTTATTTGGCAATGGAATGGAAACTTTTATTCAAAAGACTAGCTGATACACTTATCACATACTCTAAATGGATTTTACCTTCATCTTCCCGGAAATACGCAGAACGAAATGAAAGGTAATTGCGTAATATTGTATACAGACAAACAAGAAATAACATTTTAATTATTTAAAAGTATATTTACGTCATTTTTATTTTAAACATGGTGTAAAAGTTTATCACTTATGATAAGATACTTGAAGAGGCAAAAATTATGGCTGCCTGTTACACCCGGTGCTTTGTTGGAATCATTGGTAATCATTTCCAGAATAGTTGGGGTCCTTTCTTATCCTCATTACATATCCATTGTTCTAAAGGAACTGATACACTGGATAGAACCAGATATTAATCGGCCGGTTCATAAGCTGAGACCTGAGATGCTTCTTCTTGGCCAATGTTGCGTAGTCCCTTTTGACATCAAAGAACTCGAAATGGATCGCCAATTTGGTTCTGTGATTAACTATTAAAAGTGGAAAGTTTAAGGACTTTGAAATTTTGATACACCTTACCAGAAATATCATACGCAATAATATGGCCCTGTTTACCTTGGAAAGTTTTGGGTAGAAACCCATTACTAGATAGAGAGTCTTAGCAGCTGATACAGAAGTGTTTTATCTCTTCACCAAAATAGCATTTTCCCTTTTGACGTCAGGAGGCACGGATCTCTTTCCTATCCACTAGTGCAGGTGCTGACCGGCCATGGTTGCTTCGGAAAGTACTTACACCAGGTCCTTGGCCTTGAAGAAATGCCCCCCATTCATGAGTGTGGTGCTCCTGTAGATACGGCGCGCCTTACTCTGGCGGAAGGTCTAGCGCGGGCACCCCAGCGGCTTATCCTGTTGTCGCTGGTTAGAGATCTTTCACTGGAGAGCATAATTGGGGTAATGCTCGCTAGTGAAGTTGGGTGGAGAGCGGTTGTCTTCGTTTGCGAGACTGTCATCTCACTGAAGGAGTCAAATGAGAAGTTACGGGAGCAAGCGGCTGAAACCCTCCCTCGCCCTCAGAGGAGACTTTGTGGCAGAAGTCACACGTATGCGCTTCATACTTCACCCTATTGAGTGGTAAGTCCTCATAGGCAGTGTCATTCGGGTCACTTAAGTGGAATGCGCTTAGGGAACGTCCAGTGATCTCACTCATGGATAAGGAGGGATCCGCTGGGTTTTAGTGGGTATTCTGTTATCTCCGAGGCTCACACTCCCGATTGGAAAAAAATCTTTTATCGGGGTGCATAAATGCGTTTCGCAGCGCAAAATGTGATCCTTTTTGACGTAGAGAAATCCTGAACACATATTTCAAAGCATAACGGTGATGAAAGCAGCGGTTAGATTCGAAATATCATCAGTTCATACCCACAGTTTTTGACATGTTCGCCAGAAGAAGAGGGTCCTTTTTAATTAAGAATATCCTGACATGATTCTTACTGCACAACGGAATTGAATGCGGCAGATAGAATCGGACTATCATCAGCCGATACCTCACAGTTTTGTATATCTTTAACAGAAGAGCATGGCCTTAGTTATCGAAAAATCCTGATTAGATTTATGGATTTCATGGAGATGAGTAATAGATAGAGTCGTTTCCTCATCAGCTGATGCTATACCAGAATAGCAAAGACTTGTTTGTCGGGAAATCTTGATTGAATTTTTTTGGTTAAATTCGAACGGTCATGAGCTGATGCCCCGCAGTGTTTTCCAGAACATCATGATCTTTTTACGTAGAAAACGTTGTGGTATAAAAGAAGATGTAGTGCTTAAAATTGAGAAGGGTATGCTTAGAGAATGATTCATTCATACTCTCTACGTGCCCAAACCATCTAAGGAGACTGACAAAAAAGGATTTATGAGTCAAGTGAATGGGAAAGAGGAAGGCCAAAGCGAACGTTCCTGGGTGGGCCAGGTCAAGAGTACTCTAAACCGACGAACTTGTATGAAAGGTTTAATGAGAATGAAAGAAGCAAAGGAGATATGCAAGGAACGTGGCAAGCGGACGGAGGTGAGTGCGGCGTCTGGAGTCATACTTTCGTCAGTTGATACCCCACATTGTTTTTTGTCTTCCAAAATAGCATGGTTCCTGCATTATCCAGCAGCAAATAGACAATCGCACCCAACCGGTGTTTCGTCACGCCGGTCCGAGTTTACGGGTAATTTGCGGATAACGCGGAAACAAAACCGACCTCGCACCTTCCGCTACAAAAACACCCGCCACTATAGGCTTGCCATCTGTTCTCTTTTTACCGGATATTGATCTTTATTTGAGCTCCTTCTTTCCGGATGTCAGTGACAATGTAATAAATATCACAGGTATTAGTTTTTTTGGGAGTTCGGTTTGTTAATTATCACCAAAAGTACGCCAAAAATACAACAGGATAGGCATTTCTATTCACTCAGGAAATACTTGATGATAATGACAATCCAAATCCTATGTTTCTACTGTTTTATGAATATATACAGATGTATAAAACTTTATCTACCTACAATTAAGGATACGAGGGTTCTTTTGAATCTAGTTCTAAGAACTACTCTTAAAAATTCAATCGGGTAACCATTTGTTGTTATCATTGCCACTGTCTACCTTTTTTATTGTCTCATTAATCCTTCAAACTATTTCAATTAGCTTTCTTTTAATAAAAGTATTGTGTTTATTAAATGACATCTCTTTGAAGGTCTTCGTAAGTTTATTTATAGAAACATACTAAATCAATTTAATGAATTGTTTATTTTACAGTTATCGCAAGCTATTTAATAAATAAAAGAAATGTCTTTGTCTATTGATCTTAGCTGCAGATTAGGGGATAGAAGCCTCTTTTCACCAATCTTCCCTAAATTTTATTTGGGACTTGAGCTCATTTAGGGGCAAATTGTTTCTTTAGCTCCTCAACCTATGTAGTGCTTTAGATTATATTAGTAAAATTTTATAGTAAAGCTCAACTCAATTTTACATTGAATAAGAGAACGTTGTCCAGCTAGGTAGGTCCAATTTCGAGAAAGAGGTCAACCGCCGAATCCAACTCGGTTGGGCAGCGTTCGGGAAACTACGCCAGATATTTTCGTCCGATACTCCTCAGTGCTTGAAGACAAAGCTCTTCGAACAGTGCGTGTTGCCAGTGATGACCTACGGCTCCGAAACGTGGTCGCTGACTATGGGCCTCATACGAAAGCTCAGAGTCGCTCAGCGTGCGATGGAGAGGGCTATGCTCGGAATTTCTCTACGTGATCAAATCAGAAATGAGGAGATCCGTAGCAGAACCAAAGTCACCGACATAGCCCTACGAATCGCGAACCTGAAGTGGCAATGGGCGGGGCACATAGTCCGACGGACCGATGGACGTTGGGGCCCGAAGGTGCTGGAGTGGCGACCCCGCACCGGGCGGCGCAGTGTAGGGAGACCCCCCACAAGGTGGACCGACGACATAAAGAGGGTCGCCGGTAGCCGCTGGAGCCAGGCGGCGCAAGATCGGGCCCTGTGGACATCATTACGTGAGACCTATGTCCAGCAGTGGACGTCCATCGGTTGAAGCGACGACGACGACGACGACGAAGAGAACGTTGAAGGCCAGATTTTTGTCTCTACAAGTGTCTATGAGCGATTTCTATATAAAAATACGATAAATCCAGATCAATGTCTGACAAAGAATCATTAAGACAATAAAATCAATTAATGTAATTGATAAATATAGAAAAAAACTCTGATAATCCTCAGGAAACCACCTTGACCTACTGAATGAGCAGTATTACTAATTGGTGAATAATTATTTGGATTTGTAACATTGATCCAAGTTATTTTTCCTTTTGATATAATGTTAAACGCTAACTAATACATTGTAGATTACTTTTTTCATTGAACTTATGGAGAGTTTCCTTTAAACTATCTGTAACAGACACAATCAGATGCAAATGTTGAGATGGATGTGTGGAGTGACAAAATTAGATAAGATTAAGAATGAGTATATTAGAGGAAGTATGAAAGTAGCACCAGTGACCGAGAAGTTAAGGACTGGAAGGCTATCCTGGTATGGACATGTCATGAGAAGGAAGGATAGCCATGTATACAAGAGGGCCCTAAATATAAGCAACCAACAAAAGTGTAGATGAACTGAGTGAAAGAGGATATGTGTCTAAAGGGTGTGAATGTAGAAATGACAGCGGATAGAGTGAAGTGGCGAAAGGAAACATGCTGTGCCGACCCCCCCTAGTGGGATAAGGGCAAACAAAACAACAGTAACGGACACAATCAGATTACAGGAAGAGTTTCCGTATATCTATACTCATTTATTTGAAGGCGCGTGTCTCCGGAACCACTGGTTTGAATTGAATAATTCTTTTAGTGTTGGAAAGCCTATTTATGGAGAAATGCTAGACCACAACCAGCAAATGTGGAGCAATAATGAAAAGTGTTGGAAAAACATGCAAAACATATTACATTCGAGAGATAGCTACGCACCAATCATATAAAACAATATTGTTCCTTTTAAGCAAAGTTGTGTAATTAAGTTAGTTTAACACATAGTACTTTAAGCGTTACAGTTACAAGTTATAGTTAGTCAGTAACTGTAACTAAACTTTATTGGTTTATTTAAAGTTCAACTTTCAGACTCGCAATTTTATTACATCCAAAAACACGTACATAAAAACCAGCTTCCGACTGCCGGAGTAAGGCCAAATGTGTATTTCCGACTATCTGTTCATGTTGTGGTTTTGTGACAGTTTGTATACGTTTTTATTTATCAATATAAATACAATTCTGACCTTCATCATAGATAGGTGGCTGTTTGTAATATAAAAATGACAGTGGCTCTTTGATGCTGGCGCAACGGTACTCGCTTCTCTAGCAGAGGTCCTGGAAATTTAGGTAATTCTATTTTCTAATAATAGAAAATTACACGCAAGAGGACTAAGCGAGGGCTAAGAATACCCACTAAAACCTATCGGAACCATCTATATCCGTGAGTAAGATACCAACGGATCATCAACAAAAACCCAGTGGAAACCTCTTCGCCTATGAGTAAGACACCAGTTACTATCCTCCCTGTTCTTTCCCTAGTGAATCCTCAATCGGACTCATTCTCCTTACTGTTCCAGATGAGTCCGATTTAGGATAAACAAGAAAACAGGTTCTCAGACATGAGCTGCTTAAAAAAAGGTAAGTGGCAGCCAAATAACGTCCTACTGCTAGGCACAGGCCTCCTCTCTCATAGGAGAGAGGGATATTAGAGTTTCCACCCAGCCTGCTGTTCCACAGCTGGCAGGCATACACAAGTGCACTCTCAATTCCTTCACTCGCCGTGACAATAATCTGATAGATGCTGATAGAGATGAGGACCGACAGCTTAACGTGCTTTACGAGGCACAAGGGTAGATCACATCACGAACTTCTCAATTTCGTGCAAATATTTAGAAAACCTTAATAGAAAACTCACAATCGATTTTTAAATTGGCCCAACCCAGGACTTCAACCCAGGATCTCACGTCTGTTAGTCGAACCAACCACTAGACCAATGAGACAATGACCATACGCTGCTGGATACTCTCCTATTCGGCGGTAAGAGCAGCTACTGCATTCTGCCTCTTTCTTTTTCTTCTTTAACTCTTGTAGCAAGACTTCGTTCTCGCAGAGGAATCCAATGCTCAAGCGAGGTGACTCCGCCAAAAAGAACTGGCCTAAATATAAACGTACCTTGGTGCTACTACTATCAGTAGTTGTTCTGTAGCTTTATCCTCTGGTATCCTGAGCAGATGGAGTAAGTACCAGGCATACCGTATACGGTCTCGAGATGATTTAGGCTCTGTAGTTCTTCGAATTGGCTTTTACTAGTAGATTTGAGGTGAAGTTCGGCAGCAGAACGTGGTCGATGTAGTAGTAAGTAGTAAAAACAGCCCATTAACGTCCCACTGCTGGGCACAGGCTTCCTCACTCATATGAAAGAGGGTTTTTAGAGCAAAGAGCCACCACGCTGCGGATTGGCAGGCATAGTACACAAGTGCACTCTCTATTCCTTCACTCTCATAGTCCGATGTGACGGAAATCTCGAGATCAGGCGCAGGACCGACGGCTTAACGTGCTCTCCGAGGCATAGGGGTGGATCACACCGCCATCTTCCCAACTTCGGGCAAATATTGAGAAAATCTTAATATAAAACTCAATATCCATTTCTGGATTGGCTCGACCCGGGACTCGAAGCCAGGACCTCATGTCTGTAGTCGAACATGCTAGCCACTAGACCAATGAGGCAGTCGTAGTCGATGATGTACCAGTAATTCATTTACCTTTTTAATTTCTATACTAGCCGTTTCCTTGGGTCGTCGTCGTCGTCGCTTCAACCGATGGACGTCCACTGCTGGACATAGGTCTCACGAAATGATGCCCACAAGACCCGATCTTGTGCCGCCTGGCTCCAGCGGCTACCGGCGATCCTCCTTATATCGTCGGTCCACCTTGTGGGGGGTCTTCCTACACTGCGTCGTCCAGTGCGGGGTCGCCATTCCAGCACTTTCCGACCCCAACGTCCATCGGTTCGTCGGACTATGTGCCCCGCCCATTGCCACTTCAGGTTCGCGATTCGTAGAGCTATGTCGGTGACTTTGGTTCTGCTACGGATCTCCTCATTTCTGATTTGATCGCGTAGAGAAACTCCGAGCATAGCCCTCTCCATCGCACGCTGAGTGACTCTGAGCTTCCGCATGAGGCCCATAGTCAGCGACCACGTCTCAGAACCGTAGGTCATCACTGGCAACACGCACTGTTCGAAGACTTTGGTCTTCAGGCACTGAGGGATATTGGACGAAAAAGTCTTCCGGAACTTCCCGAACGCTGCCCAACCGAGTTGGATTCGGCGGTTGACCTCTTTCTCGAAATTGGACCTACCTAGCTGGACTATGTGTCCCAGGTATGTATACTCGTCAACAATTTCGAGTGTAGAGTTCTCAACGATGACTGGGTGGAGCGGAACATGGATATTGGACATAACTTTCGTCTTATCCATGTTCATTTTTAGGCCCACCTGTCGAGAAGCTCTGCTGAGGTCATCGAGCATTGCATTGAGATCTTCCAGAGTCTCTGCCATAATGACCACGTCGTCGGCAAACCGTAGATGAGTGATGTACTCGCCGTTGATGTTGATGCCCAGTCCGTTCCACTCCATAAGCTTAAACAGGTCCTCCAACGCCGCAGTAAAGAGCTTCGGGGAGATAACATCTCCCTGTCGCACTCCACGCTGCAGTTGGATAGACTCTGTGCTTTGGTCCTGTATACGGACTGACATAGTGGCGT
>JACTOM010000870.1:2040010-2074669 GCA_015832385.1 Elymnias hypermnestra | reverse complement strand
CCCCAACGTCCATCGGTCCTTCGGACTATGTGCCCCGCCCATTGCCACTTCAGGTTCGCGATTCGCAGGACTATGTCGGTGACTCTGGTTCTACTACGGATCTCTTCATTTCTGATTCGATCACGTAGAGAAACTCCGAGCATAGCCCTCTCCATCGCACGCTGAGTGACTCTGAGCTTCCGCATGAGGCCCATAGTCAGCGACCATGTCTCAGAACCGTAGGTCATCACTGGCAACACGCACTGTTCGAAGACTTTGGTCTTCAGGCACTGAGGGTTATCAGACGAAAATATCTGGCGTAACTTCCCGAACGCAGCCCAACCGAGTTGGATTCTGCGGTTGACCTCCTTCTCGAGAAACAATCATGTACGATGGAATGATTCCTTTTTAAATGTTCTAACAAAAACTGAAAGACAGCATAGATCTATCTATTAACGTTGACTCACTAAAGCCTAAACACTGTCGTTTTTATAAGATACAAAAGATGTTACTCGGATCAGTTGGAACAGTGAAACCTTTACAAGGTGCAATTGAAATAGAATATTTTCTATTACTTATAGAAGCTTTTGATTTCATCAGTTTACTAAAAAGGCACGTTAACATTACATTTATCCTGTTTATAGAGGGCACGACTGATAGAGGACGAAATGTTTATTGTACAGTCGCTTAGATAATACTAACAAATGAATCATATAGATTCCTTATTGTAGAGGTAAACATCGAAAAGTGTAAGAAAGCAAGTCTTATTGATAAATCTTTTGATTTAATCGGGTAACAAAGCTACAATGTACTTATTATAGAGGTAATCTTCGAATAAATTAAAGAAATAAGTCTCAAACAGGGATATTTCAATGCAAGTGTTTGAAACATAGTCAAAGTCTCAAATAAAATTTTAAAAAAGACACGAAAGAGACACAATTTGAATAACGACATGAAAAAGTAAAAAAAATCCAAACAACAAAGGCACATGAAACATAGTCAAACTTTTAAAAGGGACATGAAACAGTCACAATTTCAATAACGACAAAGTAAAAATTCCTAACAAACAATAGCACATGAAACAGTCAAAATCTTAAACAACATTTCAAAAAGCACATGACGCAAAGTCGATATTTAAAAAAAAACATGAAACATAGTCAAAATTTCAAAAAGGATATAAAACATGGTCAAACTTTGAAACACAATTTCTAAAAGGACAAAATAAAGTCTAAGTCTCAAATGAAATTTTAAAAAGGACATGAAACAGTCAAAAATAAAACAACATTTCAAAAAGCACATGAAGCATAGTCGATATTTAAAAAAAGATATGAAATACAGTCAAAATTTCAAAAAGGTTATGAAACGTGGTCAAACTTTGAAACACAATTTCTAAAAGGACATAAAACAGTCACAATTTCAATAACGCCATGAAAAAGTAAAACAAATCCAAACAACAAAAGCACATGAAACATAGTCAACATTTTAAACGATATGATACAAAGTCACAATTACAAACAATTTCAAAAAAATGGTTCCTACGTATAAAGAGTTAACTCTGTTATTTTGTTTCGTTTCTTTGCATTTGAAATTGTTTGATATTTTTTGTAATAATGATAATTGTAAGGCCCCATTTGTCAAGCTAACTTTTTTTGAATAATAATGATTCTATTAACTCTTTGAACGTAGGTGTTGTAGATAAGCAAGAAGCAATAAAACATTGAGCCATATCAAGTAAGGTGCCACTAAAGTAGCACGAGGAACCATGCCTTCTGTAAATCAATTGATTTGCATGTCTAAAACTGTAATCAATTGGGCGAATCCAATGGATTCTCTTCGTGTACATTCAAACGCTTCGTTGCTTGGACATTTCAAGCCCCTTCGTAAGCTCACTCTTGCCAAGACTTGCCGGTTTAGGATCAATGAAAATGCCACCAGACTCTTCACTCCAACGCTCCGCCGTCTACTTCTCACCAGACGAGTATTTAAGCATCGAACTGTTGTTCAGCAGGAATAATGTTTACCAAAATTGGCTATCTATTGTACGATATTTGCCACTGACAAACGTGCACTATTGTGACAAGCAAACGACGGTGGTTGATACTTTATTGGATAAAAAGTACATCCTATGATTGGAGTTTTATTTCTCACCAACCGCAGGGATTACATTAATTACACAAACAACTTTATTCTCGGAAATGACAAATATATATATTCTATAGCTAACAAACATTTTGTATACAAAGTTTTAAATATCTATAGAGACTCTAAATTAAAACAAAATACTATACAAAACGAACGATACTTAACAATATTATTTATAAGTTAAGGGGAAAAGTCGCGAACAATAATTGTTATAAAAAGTATAATTTATTAGAAAATAAACTAATTAATTATTTGAAAGCACACGACACAAATGAAAACTTCATCCATACGAAGTTAAATATATGAAATATATGATTTATTTTGTCCTATTTACTCATAAAGTTATAAATATAAATACAGAACCAAAAAATAAATATCACCAAAGAACTTCTGTTTAATTGCACAGTATGAATCAATAAATTACATATTTAAAGTAAAACTGCAACATTATATGTGACTAGCGGCCCGTCCCGGCTTCGCCCGGGTAGACATAAATAGGTACAGATATTTAAGTTATAAGCATGATAATTAAAACGACCATGAATTGACAAATATTATGAAAAAGTGAAATTATCATTAATATGAAGTGCATTATTTACACTCCCTGTTATATATAAATATAAAAAAGAAATTAAGAGAATCATAATTTTAGAAGACTTTAGCATTTGTATTATAGCGCCATCTATTGAGGTACCCATTAACTATGTAGTCACAGTTACACATATATCGCCATCTAGTGAGGTATAGATGCTTTATTATCTACTATTTCATAAGTTATCTGTTTGACACTAGATGGCGTTTAGATAAATAACTTTAGTTACATACATCTAAGGCAGATGGCCAAATAAACACTTAAAATGCAACAGCTTTGTTATATAAAATTATTGAAGCGACATGCCCACAAGTTTTCTCTCCCTGAATTGGTTTATTCGGGTGTCATGGCATCTGTCCAACTGTCCTCCCCCGGAACTCCTCTAGTGGACAACAAGCTTCGTAACCATTGCCCAGAAGCTAACCCGTCTGCGCCTAACCCAACGCCGTCAAATGCCATGAGGATCTTCATCCATCTCCCTTACACGCTCCTTCTGTGACATCACGTCCTCGCAGAAGGTGAGCATCTGATCGCAGCTGGTTTCTCGTCAAAGGTCGTCACCGATAACTGTCCGGTGTGCTGTGCGGTTGGCTCACGGTGTATTTGTGAAAGTCCTGCGCCAACACTCTTCTCAAACAACCATGCCCCGAGAGGATCTGAGACGTAAGATTATCACTCCATAACTTCTATTGGTTCACTGTCCTAGTATTGGGCGAATTGCCTCATCATATTAAGATCTGCACTAGGCTGCCTCTATGAATTCCTCCATTTGCATTAGCCATTGCATATCATCCTACTAGTATTAAGATTCCTTTTTATATTTGTTTGTTGAAATTTATTCCCTGGCACATACCGGTTGACAAGGCCTATTGAAAGTAGATTGCCCGTGTCAACAAACAGTTGACATGATACGATAGTACTGTCTCAGCTCGTGCAATCAGAAATATAAGCATCTCTTTCTTTTTAAATCATAATATGTACTATCTATTTCGCTTCTCGGTAACTATCGCAACAAAATATGCGTAGAGATAATCAGACAATAGAAACTACTAAAAATTAATCAGTTACAAAGTTACCGTTAGTTACTAACTGTGCGTGTGTCGCGTCGAAGGTCGTTAAGTTTTTTTGTGGTATTTTATAAAATGTATTATGAATGTATTTGATCATAAACGTGATGTGATTAAAAATGAAATCCCTTGAGGTAAGTTTTATTTTTTAAGATATGAGCCTATAAATACCAGACTGACTTTCACTATCTGAAAGTTTAGCGCAACATGACGCTACACCAGAGCCTTAATTTAACAAAAGAATATATTACTTATTACACACACAGCTTAACACAGCTTAACTATTAGCAAAGATGGAAATCATAACATTTGGAGGTCTGTCATGAACATTTATGTCCCAAGAGTCACTTTAGCGTCATTAGACCCGCGGGGCAAACGACAAAAGTACGTTTGAAACGGGGCAGGCGACGGTTATTTCTGTTTAAAAATGTGAGCAAATTACGGGGGCCAATTCAAAGCGGGCGGAATCTAAAGGTTATGCAGGTATTTCAAGTACTTTTTATTGTTTTTTGTTACGCCATCTTTCTTTCACTGACAGTCTTTGCATCCTGAGGTTCCTAAACTATTATTTAAGTTTTCTTGTAACTTAGTTGTTTTTAAAGTTGTGAGGGCAAATAAAGTTAGTGTTATATATGTGTGTTTTGTTGTGTGATCGAAAGAGCCTGCAGCCCATATTGGGTCTTTTATCCATTCGTAGTTCCATAAAACTGGTTACAATTTAGTTTACATCTGGTGAATATACTCGGGATTTACTAAAAGGGTTTGAGTCATTTGCAAAAAGCTACGACTCTCTGATATGCAAGTCATCCGCCATTAAAATTGTGACTCAATTTATTTATGATTAGATTAATTTGATGCTAATTTTTCGCTTCGTCATTACACACAAATCGTCATGAATGAAGACTGCACACGCTACAGTAGGGAAAGGAATATCGACTGCCTCATTGGTCTAGTGGTTAACATGTTCGACTACAGACATGAGGTCTTGGGTTCGAGTCCCGGGTCGTTCCAATTCGAAATCGATATTGAGTATTTCTCAATATTTGCCCGAAGTTGGGAATTTGGCGTGCCACGGAGAGCACGCAAGTCGTCGGTGCTGCGCCTGATCTCTCTCCGCGAGTGTCGTATTCCCGTCACATCAGACTATGAGAGTGAAGGAATAGAGAGTGCACTTGTGTACTATGCCTGCGAATCCGCAGTGGTGGTGGGTGTATGCTCTAAAAAACCCTCGCTCCTCGGAGTGAGGAGGCCTGTGCCCGGTAGTGGGACGTTAATGGGCTGCTACTTACATTTTTATATGTAATATTTATATTTTGACGGCCTCGGTGTCACAGTGGTGTTTTTTCTAGTTTTACAAGCAAAAAAATGTGTTCCGGTATGATGCTGTGTAGAAACCATAACAGGTAAATTGAATCTCAACAGATTAGCACGTTGTCATCTCAGATTGTATCATCATTTACCATCAGGTGTGGTCACAGTCAAGCGCCAAACTGTCAGTAATAACAATAAGAAAAAATACTTTTTTAATGCAACCTCCTTTGTGCTTGTGACAACATAAACCTTTTTAATGTAACCTTGTGACGTTTGACATNAATTAACAAAGTGTTTGATTGCACCAACATTACCCACGAACGCCCACAGAATAAGAAATTAAATAATGGATCCAATTAATAACGATGTCGGCGGAGAACCTTACGACCCTGTGCTTTATGCTTCTCCGTTTTCTCTTATTCTCCGACATACATTTGATTTTTTAAATGTCTCATTGTATTTAACCAATGTTCTATTTACGGCAGCATTTTTTTTATCTGCTTGTCCCTCGACATGGTGGTCGGAGCCCTTGTATATCTTTCTTTATTAATTTAGTGAAGTTTTACATTGATTCTACCTTTTAGGTTGTACTAACTATAATATTCTAGTTACAAATGTTCTGTTTTACAGTCTGTTCTTACTAATTGGTATTTACATTTACTCTTTTCTCATTGCGTTTTTATTTCTTACATTGGTTTCTTGCGTTAGTTCACTTTGTTTTGCTCTACTTGTTTTACTCCTATGTTAGTTTTTGAGAGTCGTGGCCTAAATGTTTGTTTTGCCTTTATATGGGGTCTTGAGTTAAATTTTGGAACAGCCAGCAGTGTTACTCTGTTTAACAATCTAGGGTTGTCAATATCCCCATTAATATTTTCATGTAAAAAGCAAAGATCTATTAACTCTCTACGTTTTAATAATGACAAAGATTAATAGGCTTTCAGTAGGTCATTATAATGTTTGTGTTTCTTTAAGATCTTGTTTTTATATCCTAAATGAGGTATATATTTAATGGGACATCACGCAGGGCTATGTAACGTTAGTAAGAATTAAACCGGCTCGCGTTGAATAAAGAAACGAGCGAGTTTGACAAATTGTATTCATTAAATTATCATTAATATGAAGTGCATTATTTACACTCTGTGTTATATATAAATATAAAAAAGAAATTAAGAGAATCATAATTTTAGATTTTAGCATTTGTATTATAGCGCCATCTATTGAGGTACTTATTAACTATGTAGTCACAGTTACACATATATCGCCATCTAGTGTGGTATAGATGCTTTATTATCTACTATTTCATAAGTTATCTGTTTGACACTAGATGGCGTTTAGAGAAATAACTTTAGTTACATACATCTAAGGCAGATGGCAAAATAAACACTTAAAATGCAAAAGCTTTGTTAGTTAAAATTATTGAAGCGACATGCCCACAAGTTTCCTCTCCCTGAATTGGTTTATTCGGGTATCATGGCATCTGTCCAACTGTCCTCCCCCGGAACTCCTCTAGTGGACAACAAGCTCTGTAATCATTGCCCAGAAGCTAACCCGTCTGCGCCTAACCCACCGCCGTCAAATGCCATGAGGATATTCATCCATCTCCTTTACACGCTCCTTCTGTGACATCACGTCCTCGCAGAAGGTGATCATTTGATCGCAGCTGGTTTCTCAGCCCACGGTGTATTTCTGAAAATCCTGCGTCATCTCTCTTCTCAAACAACCATGCCCCGAGAGGATCTGAGACGAAAGATTATCACTCCATAACTTCTATTGGTCCACTGTCCTAGTATTGGGCGAATTGCCTCATCATATTAAGATCTGCACTAGGCTGCCTCTATGAATTCCTCCAGTTCATGACTATAGTGGCATTAGCCATTGCATATCATCCTACTAGTATATAGATTCCTTTTTATATTTGTTTGTTGAAATTTATCCCCTGACACATACCGGTTGACAAGGCCTATTGAAAGTAGATTGCCCGTGTCAACTAACAGTTGACATGATAAGATAGTACTGTCTCAGCTCGTGCAATCAGAAATATAAGCATCTCTTTCTTTTTAAGTCATAATATGTATTATCTATTTCGCTTCTCGGTAACTATCGCAACAAAATATGCGTAGAGATAATCAGACAATAGAAACCACTAAAAATTAATCAGTTACAAAGTTACCGTTAGTTACTAATTGTGCGTGTGTCGCGTCGAAGGTCGTTAAGGTTTTTTGTGGTATTTTATAAAATGTGAATGTATTTGATCATAAACATGATTAAAAATGAAAACTCTTGAGGTAAGTTTTAATTTTTAAGATATGAGCCTATAAATACCAGACTGACTTTCACTATTTGATAACAAACAAAAGATAACATTGTACAGTTTAACTATTAGCAAACATGGAAATCATAACACTTGGTTGTATTTCATGAACATTTATGTCCCAAGAGTCACTTTAGCGTAATTAGACTCGCGGGGCAACCGACGTACAAAGTCCGGGCGGAACGGGGCAGGTGACGGTTATTTCTGTTTAAAAATGTGAGCAAATTACGGGGGCAAATTCAAAGCGGACGGAATCTAAAGTTTATGCAGGTATTTCAAGTACTTTTTATTGTTTTTTGTTACGCCATCTTTCTTTCACTGACAGTCTTTGCATCCTGAGGTTCCTAAACTATTATTTAAGTTTTCCTGTAATTTCGTTGTTTTTAAAGTTGTGAGGGCAAATAAGGTTAGTGTTATATATGTGTGTTTTGTTGTGTGATCGAAAGAGCCTGCAGCCCATATTGGGTCTTTTATCCATTCGTAGTTCCATAAAACTGGTTACAATTTAGTTTACATCTGGTGAATATACTCGGGATTTACTAAAAGGGTTTGAGTCATTTGCAAAAAGCTACGACTCTCTGATATGCAAGTCATCCGCCATTAAAATTGTGACTCAATTTATTTATGATTAGATTAATTTGATGCTAATTTTTCGCTTCGTCATTACACACAAATCGTCATGAATGAAGACTGCACACGCTACAGTAGGGAAAGGAATATCGACTGCCTCATTGGTCTAGTGGTTAACATGTTCGACTACAGACATGAGGTCTTGGGTTCGAGTCCCGGGTCGTTCCAATTCGAAATCGATATTGAGTATTTCTCAATATTTGCCCGAAGTTGGGAATTTGGCGTGCCACGGAGAGCACGCAAGTCGTCGGTGCTGCGCCTGATCTCTCTCCGCGAGTGTCGTATTCCCGTCACATCAGACTATGAGAGTGAAGGAATAGAGAGTGCACTTGTGTACTATGCCTGCGAATCCGCAGTGGTGGTGGGTGTATGCTCTAAAAAACCCTCGCTCCTCGGAGTGAGGAGGCCTGTGCCCGGTAGTGGGACGTTAATGGGCTGCTACTTACATTTTTATATGTAATATTTATATTTTGACGGCCTCGGTGTCACAGTGGTGTTTTTTCTAGTTTTACAAGCAAAAAAATGTGTTCCGGTATGATGCTGTGTAGAAACCATAACAGGTAAATTGAATCTCAACAGATTAGCACGTTGTCATCTCAGATTGTATCATCATTTACCATCAGGTGTGGTCACAGTCAAGCGCCAAACTGTCAGTAATAACAATAAGAAAAAATACTTTTTTAATGCAACCTCCTTTGTGCTTGTGACAACATAAACCTTTTTAATGTAACCTTGTGACGTTTGACATAATTGTCACATTGACAGAAGAGTATATATGCGTGTGTGTGTTAAATACATGACACTGTGTGTGGCTTTGTTTATTTATTTATATCTGATAACAAATTCAAATATACTTTAATACGCCTTTATAGCACCTTTGATAAATCCGTACCTTTTTCCACGTGTTATTTCCACTTTGTAATGCTATTACTATAGTATATCACTTAACAATCTATCTTATTATATATTATCGGTGGATCTTATATTATAAAGTTACGAGGATTCCTTTCCCTCTGATTCTGAGAAGAACCCACAAAAAATTAAGTTCGAAATCCTTCTTTTACCATCAACAATATGATTTTAATTTAAATTATTCAAATTAGAGCAGATATGTATGAACCGACTTCGATAATTCTTTTTTGTTGTCAGGAAAAGGTTCTTAAGAAAGAAAAAAATTGAGAAAATAAGAAAACTTAAACACCGAAGCAACTTTTATAATGTAACCTCCATAGTGCGTTTGACATATATAAACTTTTTTAATGTAACCTCAAGGCGTTTGACGTAATTGTCAGCGTATGACAGCAGAGTACTTATGCGCCTGTGTGTCTGTTTTATATTGATTTAATATTATTTTTGTACATAGTTTAATTAAAATATATGTTATTCAGGTAAAAAAAAGTGTATGTAGTTTTTGTTTAACGTGTTCTTCTTCTTCTTTTAATAATTTCAGGTGTAACAAGGCACACACAATTTCGCCAGTGTCACGTTAATTGGAGAAGGCATGTAGTAGATTGTACGGTTTCCGATTTCCAAAACAAAATTTTGATAATCTACCAATAAACTGTTATTTACCACTACCACTAAAAAGAAAATAAATTAGGGTTAGGGACAACACATGAGAAACTTATTACAAAACGTTCACAACTTAATACTATTACATTTAATAAATTTACAAAGTTATTTATATATATAGGTAGAGACAACGTCCTTCCACTTGCCACGATCCTTGCATATCTCCTTCGCTTCTTTCAATCTCATTAAATCTTTCATACAAGTTCGTCGGTTTAGAGTACTCTTGACCTGGCCGTTATTTAAAATGTCCTGGATTTGGTCCAGGAACGTTCGCCTCGGTCTTCCCCTTCCAACTTTCGTATTCACTCTTGACTCGTAAATCCTTTTTGTCAGTCTCCTACCATTCATTCTCTTTATATGCCCAGACCATCTACGCATACCTTTCTCAATTTTAGTCACTACCACTTCTTTTATACCACAACGTTCTCTTATCACACTATTTCTTACTCTTGTCACTCAGTTTTAATCCACTCATACTTCTCAACGCTCTCATCTCTACCGCATTTATTTTACTTGTGTGATTCTTCTGCCATACCCAACATTCACTACCATACATAAGTGTTGGCACCAACACTCCTGCATGCAAAGCCAGTCTGGCCCTTTGAAACCACCACCTGGCTATTCATAAAGGCGTGCAGAGCACCATTTACCATATTCCCTGCATTCACTCTCCTTTCAATATCACTTTCATCTTCCATCTTTTGTAAATTTAGATCCCAAGTATACAAATACTTTCACCTCTTCCACTTGTTCCCCATCTGTCAAAAGATTGCCATTCATCATAGATTCATCTCTTTCAAAAAGCATTACTTTCGTTTGGTTTACATTCGCTTTAATTCCTTTCCCTTTCAAAGCTTCATTCATAATATTTAGCATCTCCAAACACCTCTTTCGTTTATTCCGACACAAGCACTAGAACCTTTATAGAGAGACTTCAATGCTTGAATCAGACAACCGCTCACCCCATACGTAGATAACGTTGACCACAGCTCATTCCTCACCACTCGATCATAGGCCTTTTCTAAATCGATAAAGGCGCAATAAACTTTTTGGTAAGATATTTACAATAGGGACTATATACGGTGGAAGGAATAATGTCATGGGAAACAGTGCCTTCGTCCAGGCCACATTCACAAATTGAATTGTCCTTGATCCAGAGTTTCACTAGGTGGACAGGGGAACACAAGTGACCAAGGCGCATTCGTGAAATAGTAGATGATACAGAGGGATTTGCATATCTATGAAGAAGAAACTAGGGTCGCCTTGGGACACTTGACTGGGTGGCAGCGTAATATTTGCTTTTAACCCATTTTCATGAAATCTTGTTAATATAAAGAAATCAGTAATTCGTCGAATTAAAAACGTTATATCAAGGTTTTTGTACATCGATATGTTTTCTATCCGTACGTTAAAGGAAAGGTCGTGTTTATAACACTTAGATTTCCCTGTTCTTACCTTACTTACATAACATTCGGTTGTGTTGCGATCTCACAGTGTATTGTACGTGGTTTATCCTCTAGCTTACGTCAGGGCCCCGTGTTTCCCCGCGGCCGAGCGTGACTCCAATACTAATCTGCGTGTTGATAATTCACAGCTATCTACTGCTTCTATAATACAACTGACCTTGTAAAGGAACATAAAATGTTTATGAACACCACGGTCATTAGACCTTTATGTTTTACTAGCGGCCCGTCCCGGCTTCGCACGGGTAGACATAAATAGGTACAGATATGTAAGTTATAAGCATGATCATTAAAACGACCATGAATTGACAAATATTATGAAAAAGCGTGATTCCTAATACTCAGACTAAGTAGCTCTGAAAAGAACTTTTTAAGTGAAGCATAAAAATGTCGCTTGCTTCCACTGCGTAAGGTAACCTCGTTCATAATGGTGCACCCCCTTCTCCCGCACTGCCCCTCTCTCGTCGAGTTCTTTAATCGATGCGCTGCGTGGCGGCCGCTGCCGGCATGTATTTTAATTTTAATTTCATGATATATCTTGAATAGAATATCCGATTTCAATAATTCCAAAAGTAATCATCAGGTATTGAGACAGTCTCGAATATTAAATTATTTATTTGTGCTGCAGAAGAGGGCCGTTCGTGCGATTTACAATATGGGTCCAAGAGAGTCGCTAAGAAACAAATTCAAGGCAGTTAACATAATGACAGTTCACTGCGTATATATATTAGAAAACTTGTTGTATGTACATAAAAACATTGACTCTTTTAATAAAAAGAGTGAATGTACATCATATAACTTACGAAACCAAAACAAACTTGTTATAAATTCTAGTAGGCTGCATAAGATTAACAACTCATTTAAGGGTAACTGTATACGTTTCTATAATAAACTCCCACAAGACGTTCTAAAGATGTCAATTAATAAAAAGAAAGTTGATCGAAAAATCGTATTTTAAGTTGCAAGATTGCCTAGACGTTAGAAACGCCTGGGAGTGAACGAATTGCTCTAATTTGAATTGAAATATATTAAACTAATATGATGTTGATGATAACGGTAACAAAAACAATTACAAAATACCCGACTGAGTTTGCTGTGGGCTCTTCTCGGATCAGGGCGCGAAGGAACCCTCGAAACATTAGATTTTAGTTCGTTCTTAAGTACCATCAGCAGACGTACGAGTACATTAGAATTAGAGTCATCATTTTCATGGCCTTATCCCACTAGGTGGGGCTGGCACAGCATGTTTCCTTTTGCCACTTCACTCAATCAGTTGTCATTTCTACATTCATACCCCTAACACACGTATCCTCTTTCACACAATTCATCCACACTTTTTTTGGTCGCCCTCTCCCGGCCCTGCCGCTTACCATCATATTTAGAACCCTCTTACATACATGGCTATCCTCCCTTCTCATTACATGTCCATACCAGGCTAACCTTCCACTCCTTAACTTCTCGGTCACTGGTGCTACTTTCACACTTCCTCTAATATACTCATTCTTAATCTTATCTAAATTTGTTACTCCACACATCTCTGCTGCATGCAAATTCCTTTCATTCTCCCTTTTGGTGGCCCAGCACTCCGATCCATACAGGATGACAGGTCTTACGATCGTATTATAAATTTTTTCCTTTAGTTTGAGAGGCATTATTGCATCGAATATTGTTCCCGAGACCAGCCTCCACTTCATCCAACCCGCATTTATCCTGCTAGTAACATCTCGGTCAATGCCGCCGTCGTTTTGGAAGATAGAGCCGAGATAGCGGAAAACTAGAAGGGTTACACCATCTAAGACAATCGAAGAAAAACTGGATGGATCCCCGAAATCATAGAACAGATATTCTGATTTTGGACCTATTGATCCTCAACCTCACGTTTTACAGTTGTTCTTGCCATTTTCCAGCCTTCTCTGCACCATAGCTCCATTCTCTCAATACAGGGTGGAAAAAAATATTATTAGGCGATTCAGAAGTGCTGTAATATGCCTACTTGAATAAAGGTTTCTAACGTAAAGCGAAACAGTTGTTTTTACTATATATCAAACATTTCTTTCATATTTAAAGACCTCATAAACTTTCCTTGGACTTCCATGAATAATTCAAAACCAAAATGAGCCAGATCAGTCCAACCGTTCTCAAATTATAGCGCCGAGACTAACTAACAACACTTGATATTTATACTCGTATATAACATGCATAGCATCACGCCCCATTACCCATAGGGGTAGGCAGAGACCATGTCCTTCCACTTACCACGAACCTACCTTAGCTTCTTTCTTTCTCATTAAACATTTCAAACAAGTTCGTCAGTTCAGAGTACTCTTGTAAGTAGTAAGTAGCAGCCCATTAACGTCCCACTGCAGGACACAGGCTTCTTCACTCCGAGGAGCGAGGGTTTTTAGAGCACCACGCTGCACCACTGCGGATTGGCAAGCATAGACATAGTCCAATGTGACGAGATTAGGCACAGGACTAATGGGTTAACGTGCTCTTCGAGGCACGGAGATCACATCCCCAACTTTCCAACTTCGAGCAAATATTGAGAAAATCTTAATAGAAAACTCGATATTGAATTGGCCTGACCTGGGAGTCAAACCCAGGACCTCATGTCTGTATTCGAACATGCTAACCACTAGACCAATGAGGCAGAGTACTTTTGACCTAGTGCGCCCGATCTCTCTCTCCGGTTGTGTCGGATTACCGTCACATCGGACTATGAGAGTGAAGGAATAGAGAGTGCACTTGTGTACTAAGCCTGCCAATCCGCAGTGGAGCAGCGTGGTGGGTCTATGCTCTAAAAACCCTCTCTCATATGAGCGAGGAGGCCTGTGCCCAGCAGTGGGACGTTAATGGGCTGCTACTTACCTACCTTTACCTTACTCTTGACCTGGCTCTTATTTAAAATGTCATGGATTTGTTCCAGGAACAGTAGCCTTAGTCTTTTTCTTACAACTTTCCAATTCTCTCTCGACTAATAAATACTTTATGTCATTCTCCTTTCACTCATTCTCTCTACGTGCCCAAACCATCTAAGCACACCTTTCTCGATTTTAGTCATTACCGCTTTATATATAAGAAGATACTGAAATCACAAAAGTTGATGATTCATTTTCAACCGAATTGTTTAACCTCGAATGAATGTCACAATGTTGCCCTGCGATGACACTTTGTGTGTCGTGCCCACCATGCTAATGGCGTGTTTAAGATGCACGGGTGTCGTGGCAATGGTGGAAAGACGTCCATGATGTGGCGGTCGTCGAAGTAGCCTTGCTTGTTCTCTGTCTAATAGCTTATTTACTTTGTATTTTACATTTTGATTACTGTGTGCAATGAAAGAAATAATCCACAGTGTATAAATACATAAATGTAACGCCATTATAATGACAGTAACTGTTCCTTAACCGTGTAGCTTTTGATTACATGAAATTTAGAGCAAAAGCAAATTAAAATGGTGAAAATAAAGACAGTCCACTTCGTATGCATATTAGAAAACTTGTTAAAACTTTCAAATGAACCACATACAACTTAATAGAAGTAAAATTGTTATAAATTCTAGTAGGATATGGATATAATTGACAATTCTTTGAAGGGTAACTGTATACGTTACTATAATAAACTATTAGAAAAAGTTACAAAGACGTCACTTAACAATTTTAAATGGAAAACTTATTTGACGATTCAAAAATGCTGTTAAAAGTGTAAGAATTTTTTAATTTGAATGGTAATATGGAGAAATGTAACATAGTGAGAGTCTACGTCGCGAAAGGAACATGTATGTCGAATATCAAGCCAAATATGATCTGTTGTATTTTAATATTGAAGAATCTTTAATAATAGTTACCATAGCAACGATTGTCATTGTTTTTTTCGCCTATATATCCCGTGGGAATATGAGGAAACACGTTCTTGCGACGGGAAAGTTATATTTATAGTTTCTCGGGTTTCGTTGACATATATAAATGTAATACAGTTATATATAGCTTATTTTCGAACATACGTAAGGCTTGTTGACATATAGAACACTAGCTGAACCGTGCAGTTCCGTCTGCACGTCTACAGATATAGTGAGTCCGCCTTAAAAGATAGATATATACTGTCCAGGGCTTTCTTTTAGAAAATTTAAATGGAAACAATTCTGTAATACATAACTTTTGTGAATCTTTAACCGTTTACGCAGTGCATGCAGCTGAAGCTGTCAAAAGAGAAAAAATACTTATATTGAAATATTTTTCATTGCTACATCACTATTATTAGTGTTGTCACGACGGTATATAGCCTATAGTCTTCCGCGTTAAATGGACTATCTAACAATGAAAGAATGTTTCAAATCGGACCACTATTTCATGAGATAAGGGCTTACAAGCAAACAAACTTTTATGGATTGTAATATTAAAACAACAGAGCTTGTTTGACATGGTTCAAATACGACGGTCAGTTAAATTAACTGTATAACAATATTAATTAATCAATAACATAATATGTGTTGTTATGGCCTCTTTCCATGGCAATTAAGGCGCTGGTGATAACACCATGACTTGTTTACGGTTATCGTCCTGCGTCATGGACCATGGTGTTGATATCACTAATTAATACGGTATGTGGTCGAATTATCAAAAATTTATATTACAGTTTGGTCTGTTGCAAGCTACTTTATGCCAGCAATATGCCACCAGCTTCGGATCGCTCCTCATCCATGAGTGAGATCACAAGGGGTTCCCTAATGGGATTCCACTCTAGTTACCTGGATGACCTACAAGTTGATAGGGTGGAGTATATTTTTAACCGACTGTATCTTTTTTTATGTTTGTTACCCTATAACTTTCGACTGGATGAACTGATATTGATTGATCCAGTTCTGATGATGGCATCCATGAGAAAAACGGATAAGTCTTGAATCTACATTAAGCATGTGCGCGACAAATGGACGAATAACTCAAGATCATGCCTATACTATAACGGTTGTTTGATGATAGTTTGGTTAGGTTTTGATCATGGGATCCCTGACAAAGTAACGGAACTCTTCAAATCCCAGGAGGAAATTAACGATAGTCGGCAGAATCGTTTATAGGCTATGCAGATATTTGAGTCACCTACCGTAAATTTGGTATGGTCAAGTGATTGTCGTAGTTAAATTTGATGATCAATGGAACTCCTCAACGGCTTACAGTAAGGTTGCGGTTTTTGGCCGAATATGTTACTGTCTTTAATCAATTATGAATGAGCTAGCGTTTGTTGCTGCATTGCAATATTTATAAGGTGTATAATGTGTGAAGGTGGTAGCCGATAGGGAAACTCTTGGGTATAAGTGATGTGCTCGATTACCATAGAAAAAAACTGGTGATAGCGGAATAAACTTTCTGACAATATAAGTTACATTATATTATTATTACAAATTGAAAGGCTGCTTAGACACTTGCACTCGGTAGATCTGTATTATTGGAAATCAGACGAACTGTTATTTTGCTAGAGGAGGTACATGAGAGGCAGAAAGAGGATGCTGTGGTTGCTCCTTTACTACGGCGCAAGAGGATGGGCGATGGGAGGCGTAGAATTACGTTTCTCCTGCCTCCTTCTTAAGTTTCCCAGAGGAATCTTCCTGAGTACCAGGGTAGATTACGTCTACCGATCATCTGGTTCTCCACTAATAGATTGGAAGGGTGTCTCTGGGTACTCTGGCTTACCAACGAGTTCCACACTCCTTATAAGATTTTTCTGATGTAATAAGACGTAAGTTTTAACTTTTATTTCAGAAAAAAGAGGCATCCAATTACGTGGGCAATACTGCAGGGAACAGCAATTATAATGTAATTTCCTGTAATTTAACTTTTAACACAGACGTGGTAATGTATTCAAATTTATTAATATTTTTAGCGCTGAAAATTCAATGATAACGCACAACAATAAAATTTATCAAATTTGACCATATTATGAGATTTTCGTACAGTAAAACCGTAAAACCAATTAGATTTTGCTTTTATTTTTATAAAACTGGTGTCTCAAAATTAAAACAGATTTATTTAAAGGTGATTGAATAGGAATAGGTGACAATACTGATAGCTCTGAAATGTCGGGAGTTATTGAATAACATACATACATAGCATCACGCCTCATTCCCTTCGGGGTAGGCAGAGACAACATCCCTCCACTTGCCACGATCCTTGCATATCTCCTTCGCTTCTTTCATTCTCTTTAAACCTTTCATACAAGTTCGTCGGTTTAGAGTACTCTTGACCTGACCCTTAATTTAATTTGGGGGAAAGGCTAGGTTATGTAGGATTATACCCACTAAAACCCCCCGGTGGCCCTCCTCAGCACATGTAAGGTGGCTCCAGGATGTCCGTAGGAACCTTCGTCTGGTGCCGCCACTGTGCGATGACATACACATCTCGTGGTCTGACTGCAATGTAGCTTAAGGCCACGTAAGCTACATTCCTCCCGGGGTTGTCTGCAACAGAACGGTGCGGGCCCCCACTCTCACCGTTCTCAACCCCGTTCGTTCAACGCTTCACCAAGAGAAGCGTTGAGCGACTGCTACGCAACCATTCTACCCCTGCGTCTTCGTCTCCGTGATGGATCGGACCTCTCTCGCGCTCGCTCGGCGGTCTCCTTTTTAACCAAGACGGTTTCGCAAAAGCAGAGCACCGCCTTCCAAGCATCGGCATTCATCAACATGGCTGCAACTACAGTTAGTGGAGAGAGATCTTCGCCAATATGTGATTCAGCAAGAGCTGAAGATAAAGCCATCAGCGGAAATAGTTTCACAAAGTCAAGAGGTACCCTGGCAGGAAATAAAAAAGACTTCATTCTATTTGTATAAACCCTATCGAGTGTTATGCAATCTTACGGGGTTTTACCACGCAGCCTCCGCGGCTACATTACATGTTGAAAAATTAATACTGGGCGAATCCCAACGCCTACAAAAGGAAAAATAACAGAGACAAGCTAACTTCCATGGGTTTGTCTGCCTTATAAAAGGTGGATTCATCTTTTTTGGGGCTGGGAAATGCTTTAAAGCACCAACCCCAACCTAGTGGGTCAAGTGTGTGGGCCTCGGAGAATTTCGTAATACCAATCCAGGGGAATCCTCTTCAACTGTAAATTCAACTTGCACATTCTTCTTTGGTACCCCAGATGAGTCCAAATGAAAATTAATGGAGGCGAGAGTAGGCGTGCACGAGCCGCGTAGTATCCCGCCTACTTTAGCCGTGAGGGAGCACCTTCTGCATTCCCCCTCTCTCGCTCGTGTGCCTCTTTGAGTGAGATTACAGTTTCACAGAAGAAGGCCACTTCCGCCCAACATCTCTCGTTTGAGAGCAACGCGCCTACTATGCTCTCAAGCGAAAGTTTCCCTGACGTTCCCAGGCTGCACATTCTGCCACAGTGTGATGTCGATTGCTCGATAGCTCCACACTCATGGCAAGCGGGCGACTCTTCCCACCCAATTTGATGCAGCAACTGTCAAAACCTGCACCACCCTGCAGTAGAAAAGTGTCCCGTGCCCCCCTGGAAAGCCATTGCTCCAGGTGAGGACTTATCGCCTCCAAAGTGACAACACCCGCAACCGGAGATCCATGATCCTCTTTCCACCTTTGGATCAGAATCTGGTCGGCTTGGACTCTAATCCTCCGGACCTCATTGGCGTCACTTGGGAAGCGTTAAGCTCTCGCAGCTGCCCTGCAGTTCCTCGGAGTGACTCCGAATACCTCTTTTCTAAAATATAAAAGAGATTTCATCCTTATATGTGCCAGTTGAAGTCCAAATGACTAAAACAAAACATATAGTTGTTCAATGTGTCTCTTTCAATATTCACTAACTTCCGTTCGTTATCACGATCACCTTTTTTTGTAACGCTCTCGTTGCGCATTCACTAACTTACGTGCCGTGCCTAAAGATATTTCAATTTAAAAATTGTTTTTATTGGTTCTAGTTTTTCATTCAAACACTCCAATTTCATTTGTACGTTCCCGTGGAAATAAAATTCTCTCTTAAATCCGCGCTTTCGTTTTCTTTTTAAATCTCTGATACCTCCTAAGATATCCATTTCAATGAAATGCTGTCAATGGCAGTTTTGATGTACATTAAATATACAACGTATGTTATGTATTTAATTGAATCAGAAACAATACTGTATTGTATAAAACATATTTGTAAATGACACATATTTTTTTGTAATATATAAAAGATAAAAATGGTTACAGTGAGTTATTCTTTAGAGATAAATATACATGATTATGGACTTTTTATTGATCTTTTTAAGATCTACATTTCTATAGTATATTAATTGTGTATATCTGGCAAGGTTTAGCCAGCGTTTGCTATTAAAACACTCAAAAATATGTTTTTTACTTGACATTCACAAACCATTGATTTTTTTGTCTACTTTTTATTATAATATATATGTATTATATATATAAAAGTTCCTTATGAATCGCTCTATCTATTTTTAGAAACTGCATCAAAATCCGTTTAGTGGTTTTATAGATATAAGGTAACAAACAAAGCAAGCGCCTGCATTTTACACTATATATGTTTGATTATTAAATATAGATAGAACAATCCTGTTATTACAAAAATACAAACAGACACATTGATTTTATATATAGATATAAATACTTATACAAACAGACAGGTTTTATTCGTATTATATTGATGTAAAACTACGAGGTCGATGTAAAACTCAGGTGTTGGAGAGGGTTTCCCGAACTACTAAGACACGTTGGGGTTTTGGTGTAACATTATGCAATACATTCAATGTCAAGGAAAACGTAGCATAATTTTAGTTTGGGTAAGTACCATGAGATAATATCCAGCTATGAGTGCAAGAACGGGGTAAGTGACATGTGAAAAAAACTATAACCTGAGAACTTTCTAGAAACTACCCCTCAATTAAAAATACAATAAAATTATTGCATGATTTTATTAAACCATTAGGTAACTGAGACTCCTTTAACTGAGTGGGAATAGAAATACTAATCGATCAGCTGATGCGAGCCATGGGCGCGGTCATGGTTAACACGCCCCAATTTAAAAAAAATTGTGCGGTTATATTAAAACACGATTCAAGTGACTTGACCATGTAAATATTACGCGGTCAGCTGATGCGAGCTATGGGCGCCGCCATATTGGCCTTGGTTAACAAACATTGATTAAAATAAAAATAACTATAGAAGTAAATTTTTATTAAATTTGCACGAATGAATGAAAATATAAATGCTAGATGAACAGCTGATGCGAGGCATGGGCGCCGCCATGTTGGCCTTGATTAAAACGTCTTGAATTGAATCAAAATTACTGTAAAAGTGACGCTTTTTTTTAATTTGCACGATTGAGAAGAAATAGAAACACTACACGGTCAGCTGATGCGTGCCTTGAGTGCCGCCTTGTTGGCCTTGGTTAACACACCCCGATTAAAATTTAAAAAAAAATTGTGCGGTTATGTTTAACCACGAGTTAAGTGATTTCTTTTTAATTGGCACAAATAAGTGACCATATAAATATTACACGGTCAGCTCATGCGAGCCACGAGCGCCGCCATATTGGCCTTGGTTAACAAACCTTGATTAAGATCAAAATAACTGTAAAGAGAATTCTTTTCTAATTTTTTACGAATGAGCGAACCTATAAATGCTACATGAACAGCTGACGCGAGCTACGGGCGCCGCCATATTGGCCTTGGTTCATAGGCCTAAATTAAAAACCTCGTATGGTTTTATGAAACCACGACCCAGGTGAAACTTCTTTAATTTAATGGGAATAGAAATACTACACGATCAGCTGATGCAAGCTATGGGCAGCACCATATTAGCCGTGGCTGCCTTTTCCTTCACCTCTATCTCGTGGACAGTTATAATACGGCACACGGACGTAAGCATTAAAGTTTCACTTTAAATAGCATTTTATAGTTTTATAAAAACACCATGCACATAAAACTGCTGATGTGAGCCATGGACTCTGCCATATGCTATATGCTTACTAAAAATTGATGTCCCTTTGAACATTTCTCGAAGAAAGTCTGGAACATTCATATTATTAATATCAGAAATTTAAATATTGATATTGATCAAGATTATACAGTCATTGAGGCAGAATTTAATGCAGATGAAGTCGTGGTCGTAAATATAATATTTCTTTTAAAAATAAATCATTTTTTCTAAAGCGCGCTTATAATAACTCGCAATCAGACCCTGACCTTAAAGCAGGTACCGCGTATTACAAAACCAGTCGATCCAGTGGCTGCCTTCTTCTTTTTTGGTCAAAACCAGCGGGTCATCGGTATCTGCAGATTTCGAGGATAATTTGACTACCTTAACGTGCGAATAAAACATGGGTTTTCTTAATCAATAGACTTCTAAGATCGATTTACTTCCTCCATAAATCCGTTCAACTGCATCTGTACCTCGAGAGACAGAAATGGAACTAATGTTAGCATAAAAAAGGTTATAGTGAGTCAACCTTAATAGATAGGTATATACTGTCTTTGAATTTGTTTTAGAACATTTCAAGAGGAATAATTCTGTCATACGCAACTTTTGCGAAACTTCAACGGTTTCCGCATCGCATGCATCGGAATCTGACAAAAGGTAAAATAATCCGATTTGAAACATTCTCCATTGGTGCATTGTTGCTATTAGTCTTATCGTAATAATTTATAGCCTAAATCCTTCCTAGATAAATGGACTATCTAATTTTTTAAATCAGACTAATAGTTCCCGAGATTAGCACGTTTAAAAAAAACTCTTCGCCTCCATATCGAGATAGGTTTTATTGTTGCCAATTTTAATAACAACCTTACCCAGATATACTCGAAAAGTATAAATATTGTCGAAATTACTTATCATGCAAATAAATTCAATCATAAATAAAGGCTTGTTTACATAGCGCCAGTAACTAAACTTATAGATACTCGTATGTTAGTAATTTCACTAGCCTTCTTTTACATGGGGAAATCGTTTTGAATATCCGCAACACTAAAGGGAATGATGGATTATTACTAATTAATACCAGAAGATATTAATCCAGCAATGGGTGGCAATGGGCGGGGCACATAGTCCGAAGGACCGATGGACGTTGGGGGCCAAAGGTGCTGGAGTGGCGACCCCGCACCGGACGGCGCAGTGTAGGGAGACCCCCCACAAGGTGGACCGACGACAGAAAGAGGGTCGCCGGTAGCCGCTGGAGCCAGGCGGCGCAAGATCTGGCCTTGTGGACGTCATTACGTGAGACCTATGTTCAGCAGTGGACGTCCATCAGTTGAAGCGACGACGACGACTCTTCAGGGTCAGTAGCTAAGGCACGTGGTCAAAATACATTCACATTTCCACCAGCAATATGCCAAAACGGCTCATCCCTTCCCCAGAACCTCTCGTTTCTCAATTGTACCTATAGCCAAGAGTCTAATGAGTCCAAAAACTGATAAGGGCCTTTAGTCTACGCCCTTGTCTACCTGCTCACTTTAGTATAAATGAACCAGCGCTTCGTTAGAATATCGAAATCAAAATATTCTTTATTCAAGTAGGCTCCTAAATCACTTTTGAATTGTCAGTAGTCTGCCCGTTGGTAATAAATCTACTACCGGTTCGGAACGTTGATCCCTCTGAGAAGAAACCGGCAGGAAATTCAACGGTTACTCCTTTTAACATAGTTTTTAGCTTTCATGTGCAACTGGAATCAAGTCTAAATATCTTTGTCGCTTAAGTAATCTTCAACATTATAAAATGCCTTTTTGCCCTTTGTGCTCAACCCGACAAATGATTTCTGACCCTTCTTCACAGTAAAAATGGCATTACAAGTCTGATTTTATTTCTTGTTTTAAAATGGTGTGTTTCATTCTTTTTGCTGTATAAATGAATATTATCACGGATATATAAAATGTTATTCAATATACTGTAAGAATTGATATTTCTTTGTATTTTTCTCTTAAAGAAATGTAATATCCCAATTAATATATTGATCGTATTGCTCTTTTTTTGTAAAATAAATATAGTTTCAAGTCCGCCGCCTTACCTCATAGCTCTATGCCTATGAACAATAATAAAACTCTTAGAAGAATAGTCCATTTTAAGCTGGTAAATGATTTTAGGCACAAACACCGACCCATGGGTTAAGAGTATGAGTCTAGTCAAGGGAACGGGCCTCGCAATAACCATTAAAACCCAGCGGAACCCTCATCTATGAGTAAGACAGGAAATGATCAACTTTCGCATATGACTGTTGAGGATTCACGGAGGTATATATAGTATTAGGTTGTTGCACAAGTAAATAACTGTACCTATGGCATCACATCGGATCGGAATCGTGGTCACTGACTATGGGCCTCATTCGGAAGCTCAGAGTCACTCAGCGTGCGATGGAGAGGGCTATGCTCGGAGTTTCTCTACGCGATCTAATCAGAAATGAGGAGATCCGTAGCAGAACCAAAGTCACCGACATAGCCCTACGAATCGCGAACCTGAAGTGGCAATGGTCGGGGCACATAGTCCGACGAACCGATGGACGTTGGGGCCGGAAGGTGCGTGTAGGAAGACCCCCCACAAAGTGGACCGACGACATAAGGAGGGTCGCCGGAAGCCGCTGGAGCCTGGCGGCGCAAGATCGAGCCTTTCGGGCATCATATCGTAAGACCTATGTCCAGCAGTGGACATCCATCTATTTAAGCGACGACGACGACGATGGCATCACATATTGCGACTTGTTGTACAGTAATCACTAGCCAGGCTAGTTTAGACGCTTGAATCGTGTAAATGGGCCTTAAGATCGCATAAACAAGGACACATTTGTAACATAAAAATTATAACCTCAGCTCTTAGCATTTCAACTTCGCACGTATCAATTGCATCTTAGGTATATCACACCACAATGATTCAGAAACTTGGCTTTTCCGTCATTTTCGGATTTCCAAAACATTAAACATATATAAGTGTATGCCATTAAATTTCCCACTTTTATATTATATTTATTCTTGTGTTGAATTTCAAACCAAACAAAGACTAGAGTAATTAACTTTTAGATAAACAATTTGCATAAAAACATGTATAAATATTATATTTATTCTTGAGAAACTAGTATGTAAATTTATCATAAATTCATCTTTGTGTAGAGCATATTTTTATTACTAACGGTTTAGCGTTTGATTGTGATTATACTTGATGGTAAGTGATGATATAATCTAAGATGGAAGCACGCTTATCTGGTAAGAGGTTACTACACAGCATATCGGAACACAAATCTCTTTTCTTAGCAGTACGTCTTTGCTTAACGAAAAGGATATTTCGCTGAAGGAAACACATGAGAGGCAGAGGGAGGAATTTATAGACGCTTCTCTTCTTCGGCGCAGTAAGTTGGAAGTTAGGAGGCGTAGATTTGCGCTTCTCCTATCCCCTTTCTAAGTTTCCCAGCGGGATTATCCCGGAGTACCAGAGTAGATTCCGTCCACCGATCCTCTGATGCTCCACTAACGGATAGGGAGGGTATCGCTGGGTTTCAGTGGTGTATTCTGGCTTACTGCCAGTGAGTCCCACACTCCCGTTTAGATTTTGTCTGAATGGCGTGCAAAAAGCACGTCTTTGCTGATAAGATGCTAACTAGCCAAGGTCGAATCCTTCCATTAGTCCAGACTGAGACTTTGCTAGTAAACTAGTATTTGTGCGAGTGCCAGCGATACTGTCCAATCTACTGTAACCCGTGCGAAGTCAGGGTCACAAAAAAAACGATCACGAGATCAACTTTACCTATAACAGGGTGCTGTCAGTTGTACAGAATTCAAGTTTGCCAAGGTCTGTAGTAACACGTGTAACAGATACGCAAAATTAAAGCAACCTGCCAGGGAACTACGTAACAAGTGTAGCCTCGGCCTTGAGAAATAAAAACGAACCTTGACCAGATATGATACAATCCTAATCACCACGACGTGCTTGTACAACGAGAGCATGTTTTTTTTTATGTAAACTAGCGAACAGCCCCGGATTTGCTCGGGTAATAGAGCATATTATGCATACATGTGTATGTACAGTGGTTAGCATGTTCGACTATAGACATGAGGTCCTGGGATGCGAGTCCCGGGTCGGGTCAATTCGAAATAGATATTGAGTTTTCTATTAAAATTTTCTCAATATTTGCCTGAAGTTGGGAAGTTGGCGGTGTGATCCACCCCCGTGCCTCGGAGAGCACGTTAAGCCGTCGGTCCTGCGCCTGATCTCTCTCCGATCGTGACGGATTACCGTCACATTGGACTTAGAGAGTGCACTTGTGTACTATGCCTGCCAATCCGCAGTGGAGCAGCGTGGTGGGTCTATGCTCTAAAAACCCTCTCTCGTATGAGTGAGGAGGCCTGTGCCCAGCAGTGGGACGTAATGGGCTGCTACTTACTTACTTTATGCCTACACGTTGTACGTAGGACCGCAATAGCTTGGCATGTAGAATAGATGGGTAAGATTTAGAGATATTATAAACAGAAACGTGAATCGAACTATTTATCTATCGCTTAGATTGCCCGGCAGCGTTTTATTGGTCCCCGTAATTAGGCCGCACTTTTTAACAGAAATAACCGTCGCCTGCATCGCTGTGCATGGACAGTTTTAAGTAGGTTGCCCTGCGGGTCGTATGACGCTGAAGTGGCTCTTAGGACTTAAATGTTCATGAAAAATTAATAGTTAAACTATACAATGTCATCTTTTTTTATTAAATTAAGACTTTGATGTTGCCTCATGTTGCGCTAAGCTTGGAGAGAGTGAAAAAATATAAATCTTGTATTTACAGGCTCATAACTTAAAAATCAAAACTTAACTCAAGGGCTTACACTGTTATATACATTACCCATAGAATCAAAACACAAATAATCACTAATAAACAGTTTACGAAATACTACAAAAAAACTTACCGACCTTCGACGCGACATACGCACCGTTAGTAACGGTCACTTTATAATTGATCTATTTTTTATTGTTTGGTTTGTACCGCAAAGCGAAATAAATAATACACATTATGACTTAAAAAGAAAGAGATGCTTATGTTTCTGATTGCACGAGTTGAGACAGAACTATAGTATCATGTCAAGTAGTAGTTGACACGGGTCATCAACAGTAAAAAAGTCCTACCATTCTGATAGGTATAGGCTTATATCTCAAAAATTAAAACTTACTCAAGGGTTTTCATTGTTATTCACATCACTTATATAATCAAAAACACAAATAATCACTAATAAACACTCACAGTTTATAACGAAATAACTTAACGACTTTCGACACGACACACGCACTATTAGTAACGGTCACTGTGTAACTGATTTTGTTGTATTGTCGGGTGTTATCTCTACGCATATTTTCTTACGACATTTACCGAGAACCGAAATAGATGATACACATTATGATTTAAAAAGAAAGAGACGCATATTTTTTTTATTGCCAGTGTTGAAACAGAACTATCGTTTCATGGCAATCTAAGGGATAAAACACATACCCACCATGCTCTAGAATGCTAATCATAACCCAAAATTATATCCAGGAACAGCGTAACAATGCATTAGAAAGAACGATAAAGCATATAAGTTTCTTTTTATATTTGGAAACTCGGTGGTGCCTGTCAAGATTCTAACCTAACTAAATGAGAAATTGTTTCATGGCATACAATCACCACCACTGTGGGTTAACAAGAATTACTTTCAGGATGTGCAGTTTCCCTCACAACGTTTTCCTTCAACGAAAAGCACAACGATGGATTGTAATAAGCAATCACTTAACCTTCTTGAATTATCTTATCATATCGATTAAACCTAAATAAGAACTAATATACAGCGTTAATAACTTCTGCCTAATTACGATCCTCATTCGGAAGCTCAGAGTCACTCAGCGTGCGATGGAGAGGGCTATGCTCGGAGTCTACGCGATCAAATCAGAAATGAGGAGATCCGTAGCAGAACCAAAGTCACCGACATAGCCCTACGAATCGCAAACCTGAAGTGGCAATGGGCGGGGCACATAGTCCGACGAACCGATGGACGTTGGGGCCGGAAGGTGCTGGAATGGCGACCCCGCACCGGACGACGCAGTGTAGGAAGACCCCCCACAAGGTGGACCGACGATATAAGGAGGGTCGCCGGTAGCCGCTGGAGCCAGGCGGCGCAAGATCGGGCCTTGTGGGCATCATTTCGTGAGACCTATGTCCAGCAGTGGACGTCCATCGGTTGAAGCGACGACGACGAATTACGATCGGAAAATATAGAAACAGTTGGCAATAGGGGCAGGTGTGACGCCTCCTAAGATACTCATTTATAATTATATCTTATAGAGATTAAAATTCTTGAAATAACTAATGTATTTACATTGAAAATGATTGATAGTGATTCCATCTATAACTTTCCAATTACAACATCGTAGGTGACCATTTTTTTAAATAATTGTAGAGAACTCTCCTTAAAAAATAGAAATCGCGAATTCTCTGTTATATGTGTAAGAGATTAGGCGGCGCTTTCCATCATTAATCGTTATATTTCAACTAATTTACACAAAATCTCGACAAATTTTACACGAAAACCTTTCTGAAGAACCACTCTATTTACTGGGGAAAACCACATGCAAATCTGTTCAGTAGTTTTTGAGTTCAACCTTGTTTTATAGCATCACGCTGAAGAGTGTGTTTATTTACGTTTATTTCAGGAACTACTGGTTCAATTTAATTTTTTTTTTCAGTGGAAGATAGACCATTTATCGAAGAAGGCTACATGCTATATATCATCACGACAAAACTTATAGGAACCGTGCACCAATGAAGAATGTTTCAAAATCAGGATTTTTTATTCTTAGTAATTCCGCAGCGTGCGCTACGTAAACGGATAAAATTACGCAAAAGTCATATATGACAGAACTGTTCCCATTTAAAATGTCTAAATAAAAGTCCAGGACAGCACATGTCTATCTTATAAGGTTGACTCACTATAACCTACTTTTCCTGGCAGGCGATCAGTGCAGGGCGGTTGCAAGAGAAGAGTCCTTTTGGATAGGGCCTTAATAGAACGGTGGAAGGAGGATCTTGGATCCTCAGTAACGGGGGTAGCCATTGTGGAGGCGATCCGTCCTCACCTGGAGAAATGGCTATCTAAAAGGCAAATATCGCTTTACTACAGACTGGTGCAGGTGTTGACTGGACACGGATGTTTTGGTAAATACCTGCACCAGACTGTTGGCTCTGAGGAATTGGCTGCCTGCCACGGCAGAGTGTCCCGCATGGGGAGCTCAGCGATACGTCTTGGAATAGAGGAAATCTTTCATTGGTGAGCATAGTCAGTGCAATGCTTGCTAACGAGATGGGTTGGAGGGTAATTGCCTCCTTCTGTGAATCTGTTATGTTGCTGAAGGAGGCATCAGAGAGGATGAGACAAAATGCCGTCGTCGCTCCCCCGCTCCGACGTAGGCGGTGGGGTAACAGGGTGCGTATATATGCGCATCTTCTTCCCCTTCCATAAATGATTGCGTATGTGTACCTCTGGTTCTCCAATCAAGGATGTCGAAGGTTTTCAGGTATTCTGACCTGTCAGTGAGTCCCACACCCGGTGGGTAAAGGCATTTCCCAGCGTCAAAAACTATAACCTACTTTATGTTACCCAAATTTGTTGCTTTACTAAATCTCTTAAGAGATACAGACGGATCAGATAATCTCGTAAAAACAGTAACATAGGTCGGCGATAAATGAATGTAAATTGTAGATTAAGCTTTGAAAACATTAATCGATTATACTTAGCAACAAAGGATACAGTACGCCCAATATCTACAATGTAATGAATATTCAAAAGGCGATGAAACAGAACCAGTATGGCCTGTTCTGCGAGTGTAAATCAAATCACAACAAAAACATATAACGATCATGGTGGTGACGTGCACCATGAATCGCTCGAAGGTCGCCCACATCTGGACAGATTATACCATAAATACCTTCCTTCGCAACACTAGAGACCTGTCCCGACTTCACATCACATTACAAAAGGCATATTATAATGTTGAGGATTATTAAAGCGACAATGATGTTTGGACTTGATTCCAGTTGCACATGAAAGTTTAACACATTGTAACGCACAAAACTGCCTCATTGGTCTAGTGGTTAGCATGTTCGACTACAGACATGAGGTCCTGGGTTCGAGTCCCGGGTCGGGCCAATTCAAAATCGATATTGAGTTTTCTATTAAGATTTTCTCAATATTTGCCCGAAGTTGGGAAGTTGGCGGTGTGATCCACCCCCGTGCCTCGGAGAGCACGTTAAGCCGTCGGTCCTGCGCCTGATCTCTCTCCGGTCGTGTCGGATTCCCGTCACATCGGACTATGAGAGTGAAGGAATAGAGAGTGCACTTGTGTACTATGCCTGCCAATCCGCAGTGGAGCAGCGTGGTGGGTCTATGCTCTAAAAACCCTCTCTCATATGAGTGAGGAGGCCTGTGCCCAGCAGTGGGACGTTAATGGGCTGCTACTTACTAACGCACAAAAACTATGTTTAAAGGAGTAACCGTTGAGTTACTTGCCGGTTTCTTCTTAGCGGAATCCACTTTCCGGACCGGTGGTAGATTTGTGATTAATGGACAGATTACTAAGAGACTTGTGTTCCAGTACGAGGCTGTGTAGAAACCATAAGTAAGTTAACTCTTACCAGATTAGCGCGCTTCCATCTTAGACTATAACATCACTTACCATCAGATGTGACCACAGTACTGCACTAATTATGTCGACATGATTTGATATATCCAGTCATTCTTTAGTCATTTATAACATATAAAACAGCAGAAGAATTATCGAAATATGTGACATAAAAAGAAAGAAAGAAAATTTTATTCAGAGCAATGTGTTACATTTTAACTTAATGAAACAATTAATATAATGTATTTTAGACTTAAACGGATGGAGACACTCATTTTTATTTTAATAGATTATAACAACAGCTTTTTTTTAGTTTTATATAATGATTAATAACACATATTATGCTATTTATCCTGATTTATACACACATTTCTATTAAATATTAAACTCTATACATTAATACTTTCTTAACGCTCCATTAATACATTTAATATCAAGTTGCAACTGTCGTACTCTACGAAGAAGCTCCGCCAGCCTACCCACCAAAGGTCATCATTCGCGCCGTTTAACTTAGTCAATACAAAAACTAATATCATGACGCAATTATATTTTAACTTATTACATTCTATTAAGGCACTTAATCAAATATTTCACCACAGTACATGTATTATTTAGTTAAGATCTTGTTAAATTAACTTTATTGTACTTATATCTACGATTATGATAAATAAATTATAATTATCCAATTGTATAACAAATATGGTGTACGTAGCCGAAAACTATAAGTAAAAAACATATTTCATTAAAATCCTACTTTAAATAAACATCGAATCACAGCAATAATCAAATGAAATCAAATTATTCCTCGCTGAGAAGAAACCGGCAAGGAACTCAACGGTTACTCGTTTAAAAATAATTTTGTATGTCACAATGTGTAATATTTTGCTGCTGTGTGCAACTGGAATCAAATCCAAACATTTCTATCAATTAAATAATCTTCAATATTATAACATGTCTTTTGTAAAAGGATGTTTTTGATATATTTCTTAAAATTAAGTGGAGACAAATCTAAATTTGATTGCGGTATCTTATTAAAAATGCGTATGCTCAACCCGACAAATGATTTCTGAACCGTCTTCGCTCAAAAATATGGGATTACAAGTTTGTTCTTTTACCTAGTATTAAAATTGTGTATTTCACTTTTTTTGCTATATAAGTGAATATTATCACGGATATATAAGATACCACCACCACGAATGAAAGAGATGAATCTATGATGCATGGCAATATTTTGATAGATGGGGAACAAGTGGAAGAGGTGAGAGAATTTGTATACTTGGGATCTAAATTTACAAAAGATGGAACATCTGCAAGTGACACTGAAAGGAGAGTGAATGCAGGGAATATGGTAAATGGTGCTCTGCATGCTTTTATGAATAGCCAGATGGTGTCTCAAAAGGCCAGACTGGCAGTGCATGCAGGAGTGTTGGTGCCAACACTTATGTACGGTAGTGAAAGTTGGGTATGGCAGAAGAATCACATAAGTAAAATAAATGCGGTAGACATGAGAGCGTTGAGAAGTATGGGTAAATTGATACTGAGTGACAGAATAAGAAATAGTTTGATAAGAGAACGTTGTAGTATAAAAGAAGACGTAGTGACTAAGATTGAAAAAGGTATGCTTAGATGGTTTGGGCATGTAGAGAGAATGAATGAAAGGAGACTGGCAAAAAGGATTTATGAGTCAAGAGTGAATGCGAAAGTTGGAAGTGGAAGACCAAGGCGAACTTTCCTGGATCAAATCCAGGACATTTAAATAAGGGCCAGGTCAAGAGTACTCTAAACCGACGAACTTGTGTGAAAGATTTAATGAGAATGAAAGAAGCGAAGGAAATATGGAAGGATCGTGGCAACTGGAAGGACGTTGTCTCTGGCTACCCCTATGGGAATAAGGCGTGATGATATGTATGTATGTATAAGATATATATTGCGACGGTATTGCGAGAATTGATATTTCATTAAATTTTTCTCTTAAGGAAACGCGAGATCCCAATTGATATATGGCACGTATTGCTCTTTTTTGCAAAATGAAGATAGTTTCAATGTCCGCCTTCTCCCATAACAGTATGCCGTACCACATAATGCTATGAAAATAAGCGAAATACACCATTTTAACAGTTTCAACATCAGTGTATTGCCTCACCTTCCTAACAGCAAATGCAGCTGAACTAAGTTTCCTTGCCAGAGTCTTAATATGGGCACCCCACTGAAGCCCTGAGTCTAACGTTATTCCTAAGAAGACTGTAGATTTAACTATATTTAGCGGACTATTATTTATTTTGATATTTTTACAGACTTCTTTTGCATTTGGCAACGCGAATTCAACGCACTTAGTCTTTGCCGAGTTCAACATCAAGTTATTAACAGAAAACCAACGTGAGACCTGTGACAGGGTACTATTTACATCGTCATAATTATCTACATTTCTGTCTACTTTAAACAGCAACGAAGTGTCGTCAGCAAATAGGACTATATCACATTTGTCTTTCACATGGTACGCCAAATCATTTACATATATTAAGAACAAAAAAGGGCCAAGGATTGAACCTTGTGGGACACCCATTTTTACAGGTGATCCTAACGACTCAACACCGTTTACAAAGACCTTTTGAATTCTATTTTGAAGATAAGAGCTTAACAAATTAAGTGCTCCATCCCTCACACCATAGTGACTAAGTTTAAGTAAAAGAGTGCTATGTTCTACACAATCAAAAGCCTTAGAAAGGTCGCAGAAAATTCCTAATGCATTTTGGGACTTTTCCCAAGCATCAAAAATGTGTCTCGAAAGAGACACGCCCGCATCAGTAGTATTGCGACCTTTTCTAAATCCATATTGTTCAGGATGAAACAGGCTATGGGCACTAAAATGTTCTAGTAGTTGTGTGAGTATAATTTTTTCAAAAACTTTACTTAGGGTTGGCAACACAGAAATGGGACGATAGTTATTAGGGTCAGATTTATCACCCGATTTAAACAAGGGGACAACTTTACTTTGTTTCATAAGATCAGGAAAAATGCCAGAGTCTATGCAATTATTGAAAAGGGTTGCTAAGTGCGGGCTAATACAGTCAATAATTGGAAGAACAACTTTAACTGACATTCCCCATATATCGCCTGTATTTTTTACATTTAAAGTTTTAAAAGTTTTAATAATATCAGTTGCCGAGATATGTTTGAATTTAAAGAGAACACAACACTCAGGAACATGATTCGAAAGCAGAGAATAGGCTTCTGTTGACGATGAATTTATTGTAGAAGTCATAGAAATTGCTTTGTCACAGAATAAATTTTGAAAAATATTAGCAATTTCCGTGTTTGCCGAAATTATGCAATTATTTATACACAATTCAATGCTGGTATCCCGTGGTTTTACTTTTCCGGCTTCATTTTTTATTATACTCCAAGTAGTTAAAATTTTATTCTTAGAATTCCTAATATTATTTTTAATATGCAAAGATTTTGCTAATATGCACACATTTTTAAAAATGTTAGAGTAATATCTAACGTTGTTAATAAATTCGTCACGATGATCTTATTGCTTTATGGCATTCCTAACAGCCAATGCAGCTGCACCAATTTTGCCTGCCAGAGTCTTAATATGGACACCCCACTGAAGCCCAGAGTCTAAGGTAGTAGCCTAAGAATACTGTAGACGCAACTTTATTTAGGGGACTGTCATTTATTTGAATACTTATAAAAATTTCTTTTGCATTTGGCAAAGTGAATTCAACTTACTTAGTTTTTGCAGAGTTTAATACTAAATTATGAAATGAAAACCAATGTAAGACAAATTATAAGGTACTATTTACATTGTCAAAATTTTTCTTATTTCTATCAATTTTAAATATGTCATCAGCAAATAGCACTAGATCACATTTGTCTTTCACATGATAAGCTAAATCGTTTATATATGTTAAGAATAAAAAAGGGCCAAGTATTGACCCTTGTGGGACATCAATTTTTACCGGTGATCTCGACGACTCAACGCTATTTACAAATACCTTTCGAAATCTATTTTGAAGATTATTATTTTGCATGGATTGCCACGTGGGTTATGATTTCTATGTTTGCTAATAGTTAAACTATACACTGTTGTCTTTTGTTTATTAAATTAAGACTCTGGTGTAGCGTCATGTTGCTCCAAACTTTGAGATAGTGAGAAAAGTCCGTCTCGTATTTATAGGCTCATTTCTTAAAAATTAAAGCTTTTTTTATTGTAATTCATATCACTTATTTAATCAAAAGCAAAAATAATCACCAATAAACACTTACAGTTTATAAAATACCACAAAAAAATTAAACAGCCTCCGACGTGACACACATACCCTTAGTAACGGCCACTTTGTAACAGGTTTATATTTTGGTTGTTATCTCTACCAATATTTTGTTACGACAGTTACCGAGAAACAATATAGATAATACACTTTATAACTTAAAAATAAAGAGATGCATATATTTCTGATTGCACGAATTCGGCCTTGTCAACCGGTAGTTAACAGGGGCAATCAAATGGATAAAAAACGAAAACACAATGTTTTAGTGCATTTAGTTTTAAAACTCGTAAACAATTTTAGGGAGCGACATTATTATTATCAGTATTATATAATTACGGAATCCTATTATTACGTATTCAAGGTCTTACGATATAAATAATAAGCCTGTGTTTTTAAAAGCAATAATAATCAAGTAATGAGTGTTGCAGAAAATAGATGTTATATTTTATTTTTTACTTTATATGTGTATTTCCTATGATTATCTTCATAGTTTAATTGGTTTTGTTTTTAAATTAAAGTCCGAGTAACTTCTTTCTCTAAATATTATACATACATACATAGCATCACACCTATGCTATGTATGTATGTAGGTATGTATGGTAGGCAGAGACAACATCCTTCCACTTGCCACGATCCTTGCATATCTCCTTCGCTTCTTTCAACCTCATTAAACCTTTCATACAAGTTCGTCGGTTTAGAGT
>JACTOM010000870.1:2008012-2039897 GCA_015832385.1 Elymnias hypermnestra | reverse complement strand
CACTCCAGCATGCACTGCCAGTCTAGCCCTTTGAGACACCATCTGGCTATTCATAAAAGCATGCAGAGCACCATTTACCATATTCCCTGCATTCACTCTCCTTTCAATATCACTTTCACATGTTCCATCTTTTGTAAATTTAGATCCCAAGTATACAAATTCTTTCACCTCTTCCACTTGTTCCCCATCTATCAAAATATTGCCCATTCATCATAGATTCATTCGTTCAAAAAGCATAACTTTCGTTTTGTTTACATTCACTTTCATTCCTTTCTCTTTCAAAGCTTCATTCAAAATATTTAGCATCTCCTGTAGCTGCATTAGCGGATGACGCAAGTATTACCCGATCATCAGCGTAGAGTAAACATTTGATGAGTAACTTCATTTATTCTTAACCCAAACATTTTTTCTTTTAAATCTGTCAAACATTTATCCATGAATAGGTTGAACAGCCATGGTGACGCAACACATCCCTGTCGAACACCTCTTTCGACAGGAAACCACTCCGTGTACGCTCCGTTTATTCTGACACAAGCACTAGAACCCTCATAGAGAGACTTCAGTGCTTGGATCAGACAACCGCTCACCCCATAGATAACGATGACCCCAGCTCATTCCTCACCACTCGATCGTATGCCTTTTCTAAATCTACGAAAGCGCAATAAACTTTTTGGTGTTTAGCCAAATATTTTTCAGTCATACAGCGTAAAGTAAAGACCTAATCCGTACATCCCATTCCTCTTCTAAATATTATATCATAAAAAAATAACAATTTTACGTTTTACACAAATATATATTTAAAAAATGAAGGCATGCGTGTCGTGTGTGAGTGTGCGTGTGTTTGTGTGTGTGAGTTATGATGAACCTGGACACCTTTCATTATAAACAGTGTTACGGATTAGTCAAAACGTTTGTTTTTCTGTTTAATTGGAAGGTTACACCACTTGACTAACACCTCACCGTTTTGTCAATCATAATACAGTCTAAGATAGTAGCACGATAGCCTGGTAGGAATTAATTTACCGCTTACAGTTTTACTAGGCGACACGCCTTTTCTTATAGATTAGTAACTGGCCACCGAAGTCTCCTAGCTATCCAGAACCAGGTAATTTATACATAGCCATTTCTGAAGTTTTCCAATCGGGAATTTGAACTACAGAACCTCTGTTAGAGAAGCGAGAACTTGTATAATTACGTCAGCGTCATCTTGGTATGAAAACTATCATAACCACACAAAAATCGAGCAACGTAGCGAGTAAAAATTAGTGTTACTATAAATATGGACGCTTCCTTTAGTAGTCAGACATTATGATTTCTCAATTTATGGCTTAAGTAGGTAAAATTTTCATCATCACATTCCAGCGCGTGACTGTTGGGGAAATACGTCCCCACTACATGTTCAATTTTACAAATGAATTTGTTCGTTATTACACGGAAACTAGATTTATTTTAAAAACGACATAACACGAGTTAACACCTATTAACATTGGAACTAGTGGTTAACATCAGCCAATGGTGTACTGACAGCAAAGTTGTAGAAAGTCGACGTATTTACCGATTATATTTATTGGTCATAGTTTTAACCCCATTGGGCGTGACACGTTTAACTGATTTTAAATTGTAATCGCCTGTTTGAATACCTATTTTTATTTTCTTACAAGTGTAATCTCACTTGATGGTAAGTGATGATACTGTTTAAGTTGTAAAATATACAAAAAATAAGCTCTAGAAGAGTCGATAAGAGAAGTATTACAAGATGTAAAATATAAAAATTTTAACAAAAAAGAACCGCTTTCAAAACAGACTTCCAAATATATTAATATGCAATTATTACTTACTTTTTAGAGCATATAAATATATTTGTAAGACTGTTTTGACGACGGTACTTTTTTTGTTAAAAATTTTATTTATTTTTTGATTTTTAGTGAATCTGAAGTAAAAATGTTGCAATGTAGCAACAAACGTAAGCTCATTGCTATTTGGTTGCAGAGACTTATATTTTCTGCCATAAACCGCACCCTTACTGTAAGCCGTTGAGGAGATCCATTGATCTTCATATTTAACTACGACTAGCACTTGAGTAAACCGAACTTACGGTAGGCAACTCAAATATCTGGATAGCCTATAAAATATTCTCCGGGTATTGTTCATTTGCTACTAAGAATTGAAGAGTTCCGTCACTTTGTCATGGATTCCATCATCAGAACTTAACCAAACTATCACAAACTAACCCTTGAAGTATATCCTTTCTAATAAAAAAAAGTCCATTTGTCGCGCACATGCTTAATGCAAAATTAACACTTATCCGGTTTTCTCATGGATGCCATCATCAGAACTGGATTTCAAAAAAATGGACCCTATGACGAGCACAACCTTTCATTTAAAAAAAAATCATCAAGATCGGACCACCCAGTCGGGAGATATGAGGTAACAAACATTAAAAAGAAATACAGACGAATTGATAACCTCCTCCTTTTTTTGAAGTCGGTTAAAAATAGTAACTTACGTACTTCAATGTTATGAAAGTCTTATATAAAGGATTACTGGTAAAGAAACGTATTCCCGTTAGGAGGTGGCTTTTTGCAATAATTTAAGCCCACGTATAGATTATAAAAAAGCTCAAAAACGTGTCAAAATTGCAGCTTTAAAAGTTCATTACAGAAAAAGGGTACCATTTTAAAACCACAATAATTGATTCAAATTTAAAAATCCGATACGAAAAATGATATTTTATATATTGCCTTGAGATTACTTTCTACTAACATCTTAAAACGTAAAAGAAGTGCCTGCGTACAAAGTATTCATGTTAGAAGTGAAACTTCTTTGGCAAACTAATTTTTAAGTCTTGTTTATATTTATACATATCTAAAACTTTAGATTTCCGAGACATTAGTAAGTAGTAAGTAACAGCCCAATAACGTCCCACTGCTGGGCACAGGCCTCCTCACTCTGAGGAGCGAGGGTTTTAAGAGCATAGACCCGCTACGCTGCTCCACTGCGGATTGGCAGGCATAGTACACAAGTGCACTCTCTATTCCTTCACTCTCATAGTCCGATGTGACGGGAATCCGACACGACCGGAGAGAGATCAGGCAGAGAGACATTAGAAAAAGGAAATTTATTAAAACCTCAAATGACGAATTGTAAATAAAAATGCCACGTCTTTTTGTAAAACTGCCTAACATTCAAACGAATTAGCATAAAAAAGCTGCACATCTTCGTGACGCTAATCAAGCGTTTCATCCCTAAAAATTTTATCCTAAAGAAGTTTCACTTCAAAATACTTTATGACACTTTGCTTGAAGATTATTTTTAAAAACATAAGCGTTTTCTTATCTCTCCAAAAATGTATAACAACTGTGAACTTACTTCAAAGAAAGTAGAAAATAATGTAAGTGATGATACAGTCGAAGGACTGATTGGGAGTGAGCTTTCTACAGCATAGTAGGAGCTAGGCTTTGTAATGAGTCAGTTTGGAGAGCAGTTCCCTTCTTCTTACGAATAGGGGTTATGTCTAGTATAACTTATTGTGTATGTACATGATGAATGACAATATTTTAATAGACGGAGAACAAGTGGAGGAGGTGAAAGAATTTGTATACTTGGGATCTAAATTTACAAAAGATGGAACATGTGAAATGATATTGAAAGGAGAGTAAATGCAGGGAATATGGTTAATGGTGCTCTGCCAGATGGTGTCTCAAAGGGCCAGACTGGCAGTGCATGCTGGAGTGTTGGTACCAACACTTATGTTTGGTAGTGAAAGTTGGGAATGGCAGAAGAATCACATAAGTAAAATAAATACGGTAGAGATGAGAGCGTTGAGGAGTATGAGTGGATTGAAACTGAGTGACAGAGTAAGAAATAGTGTGATAAGAGAACGTTGTGGTATAACAGAAGACGTAGTGACTAAAATTGAGAAAGGTATGCTTAGATGGTTTGGGCATGCAGAGCGAATGAATGAAAGGAGATTGACAAAAAGGATTTATGAGTCAAGAGTGAATGCGAAAGTTGGAAGGGGAAGACCAAGGCGAACGTTACTGGATCAAATCCAGGACATTTTAAATAAGGGCCAAGTCAAGAGTACTCTAAACCGACGAACTTGTATGAAAGGTTTAATGAGAATGAAAAAAGCATAAGGATCGTGGCAAGTGGAAGGACGTGTAATAAATAAAATCCTAATTTTGTAAGACAGTGTTTCAAAGATAAATTATTCATATACTAGCTTTTGTACTAATAATAGATAGATGAAATACTTGTAGATATTACGAAAACGTCATCAATTTTTTAAGATCTTTATTATAAAGACGTCAATATTATTATAGTTGGTTATCTCGATAGGTATCGATTTCTATTTTGTTGCTCAATTATGAGCAAGTTATATTTACAATCACGTGTTCTGAAAATAAGGAAAATTATGTTTCCATTAAACTAACCAAGGTTGAAAATTACATAAATTACTCATCAAAAGAAATTGTAGCACGTTGTAATCAAATTAAAATAAACTTAACTACCTGACCCACCCAACTGCGTCTACGTACGTTTCCGTTTCTTAAACTTCTGACATCTTCTAAGATACGAGTACATTTTAATGCAGTGATGTTCAGGGCAGTTTTCATTAACATTAAATATTAATATTTAATTGGATCAGGAATAATACTGTATTGTTTATTTCGCCGCGATAATTATTTTATAATGGAAATTACTTCGAGTCATATGTTGATTTACAATTGAAGAAAGGAAAGAAGGTGCTATGGACTTCTTCCGAGAGATCCATTTGCCTGAGAGAACTTCACGACCACGTGGTAGAGACATATTGGACAGGTGTGAAATTGCTCCGTCTTGTTGGAACCATGTTCGTTGGTACCAGGAAGTTGTCTAACATCTCTACATAACGCTATTTTTTTTGCAAAATTTAGTGCAACTGTACACCCCTTTTCGTCTTCAAAAAAGTAAGGGCCAATAATTCCTCGCGCCAACATCGTAGGCCATACGGTCACTTAAGGCTAATGTAGGGGTTTTTGATGTTTGCGTTTCGAATTCTTTGCACTCCAAATGAGCTTCATCCGAAAAGAAAATGTTGGTAAACGTTGAAAATTGATTTACGAAGTTAAGCCTCTGACTTTAATTCTTGCACCAATTGAATTCCCAAGAGCCAGGCTATCGATTGACATAACCCCCGTGCCTTTCGGATACATTCCATTCACGCAGTAAGCTATTGAACATTAAATTACCTTTGAGATTACCTGACTATGTACTGTGTACTCTTCTTATTATTTTGATAGTTAAAATGTGAATTGAGGGACCTCGCTGGCGCAATGGTGTCAGTAATTGCTCCACACAGACTCTGCCTTGGATTTCTGGCAGCTCATAAATTGAATTTTCTAATTAGGCTGAGTCCACTGAGGTGGGAGGATTCGACTGTGGCTAATTACCATCAAGCAAAAAAGTGGGATATGGCTGAATTATAGACACGGATATATACGTTTCGGAACGGGTTATAGTTTCTATTTGACATATATGTTAAGGTTCTTGTAATACTGTCTTTGATCATTTAGCTATCCAGTGGTGTAATTAAATTTCGGATAGAGGTGATAGACGTGTAGTTATAACATCAAACTGTATCCCCTGATTTAGTTATCATTTGTTTTGTTCAATTGCCTTCCTATCATAAAAGTCAGCACCTCTTTAGAGGTCCTGGTGGACATTGATGGAATCTTAGACTGCATTCTATCTTACCAAAATATTAGGTGCTACTGCAACAATATATTCGTGTCACCCTAACTTAAGCTCCATTTAGAGCAATAATTCTAAAAACTAATTACGCAGGAGTAACACTGAGGAAAAACATAGGATATTAAAAGGATGATTAATAATTAAACCGATAAATTTATTATGCAATTACATTGTTATACCGTCATATCGATTCACATAACTATCTGCCAACGTAGGATATCTGATCTGTTACGTACATTATTAAAAGTACGCAAAGAGCTTACGCAAGTTACATAATAAATAATTGTCAAAAAAAAACCTTGTAAAAAGGCTGCAGTTATATAAATCTATCTGATACAATTCTGCAATTACCAATTATATTCTGTACTTTCGATTTTGAAATTGTCAATCCAATTCGATATTCTCAATTCTTAAAGGAAAATTTAATTTTCAAATCATATATTCAAGTACGTATCATTAATTCGGAAATTAACAATTCAGTTCTATATTCTCAATTAACAAATGATCAAATCAATTATTAATTAAGTTCTGAATTTTATCAATTCATATGCAAATTCTCAATTATGAAATGATTAGTTTCGTTCTGTATTCTTAATTCTGAAATGATAAATTAAATTCTGTATTTAATTAAGAAATGATAAATTCAATTCTGTATTCTCAATTAAGAAATGATAAATTCAATTCTGTATTCTCAATTAAGAAATGATAAATTCAATTCTGTATTCCCAATTAAGAAATTATAAATTCAATTCTGTATTCCCAATTAAGATAAGATAAATTCAATTCTGTATTCTCAATTAAGAAATGATAAATTCAATTCTGTATTCCCAATTAAGAAATGATAAATTCAATTCTGTATTCCCAATTAAGATAAGATAAATTCAATTCTGTATTCTCAATTAAGAAATGATAAATTCAATTCTGTATTCCCAATTAAGAAATGATAAATTCAATTCTGTATTCCCAATTAAGATAAGATAAATTCAATTCTGTATTCTCAATTAAGAAATGATAAATTCAATTCTGTATTCCCAATTAAGAAATGATAAATTCAATTCTGTATTCCCAATTAAGATAAGATAAATTCAATTCTGTATTCTCAATTAAGAAATGATAAATTCAATTCTGTATTCCCAATTAAGAAATGATAAATTCAATTCTGTATTCCCAATTAAGATAAGATAAATTCAATTCTGTATTCTCAATTAAGAAATGATAAATTCAATTCTGTATTCCCAATTAAGAAATGATAAATTCAATTCTGTATTCCCAATTAAGATAAGATAAATTCAATTCTGTATTCTCAATTAAGAAATGATAAATTCAATTCTGTATTCCCAATTAAGAAATGATAAATTCAATTCTGTATTCCCAATTAAGATAAGATAAATTCAATTCTGTATTCTCAATTAAGAAATGATAAATTCAATTCTGTATTCCCAATTAAGAAATGATAAATTCAATTCTGTATTCCCAATTAAGATAAGATAAATTCAATTCTGTATTCTCAATTAAGAAATGATAAATTCAATTCTGTATTCCCAATTAAGAAATGATAAATTCAATTCTGTATTCCCAATTAAGATAAGATAAATTCAATTCTGTATTCTCAATTAAGAAATGATAAATTCAATTCTGTATTCCCAATTAAGAAATGATAAATTCAATTCTGTATTCCCAATTAAGATAAGATAAATTCAATTCTGTATTCTCAATTAAGAAATGATAAATTCAATTCTGTATTCCCAATTAAGAAATGATAAATTCAATTCTGTATTCCCAATTAAGATAAGATAAATTCAATTCTGTATTCTCAATTAAGAAATGATAAATTCAATTCTGTATTCCCAATTAAGAAATGATAAATTCAATTCTGTATTCCCAATTAAGATAAGATAAATTCAATTCTGTATTCTCAATTAAGAAATGATAAATTCAATTCTGTATTCCCAATTAAGAAATGATAAATTCAATTCTGTATTCCCAATTAAGATAAGATAAATTCAATTCTGTATTCTCAATTAAGAAATGATAAATTCAATTCTGTATTCCCAATTAAGAAATGATAAATTCAATTCTGTATTCCCAATTAAGATAAGATAAATTCAATTCTGTATTCTCAATTAAGAAATGATAAATCAAATTCTGTATTCTCAATTAAGAAATGATAAATTCAATTCTGTATTCTCAATTAAGATAAGACAAATTCAATTCTGTATTCTCAATTAAGAAATGATAAATTAAATTCTGTATTCCCAGTTAAGATAAGATAAATTCAATTCTGTATTCTCAATTAACAAATGATAAATTCAGTTCTGTATTCTTTATTCTGTTCTGTATTCTCAATTAAGAAATGATAAATTCAATTCTGTATTCCCAATTAAGATAAGATAAATTAAATTTTGTATTTTCAATCAGTTAATGTTTATTGCTACTCAGTATTTTCATTTTTGAAATTCTTATTTCAAAGAAATATTTTCAATAAATCCAGAAAATAACAGGAAAAAAATCTAAATTTTTTACAACAATTGGACTCGTGAACTCTGCAAATTCGAACACATTGTCTCTGACGGCGAAGCGAGTGAATTCGTCAAAAAAGAATTGTTCATATCAGCTCTACATTCTAAAAATAGTCTAGCAAAGGATATATGCTGATACAAACTAAAATTCTATCCTTGAACAAGAGCAGGTCTATGTCCTTTAATTGTCCCTTAAAGCAGATTTTTCCTTGTTTGTTTTAAATTCGCTTTTGACACAGCGTTTATGAAATATCAAACAGTCAACACAATTATAAATAGGCAATCAATGCAACGTTTGTTAAAGGAAAACTTGTTTCCTCATGCGAGCAATATGTCGCTTAGGATTTCCTACGTGATGGTCGCGAGCTGCGGTAATTGTAGACTCATTATAATACGCTCACGTGTAATAGACTCGTCGGGGAACACGTGGTAACACACAAACCGTGTAACTGTGCAAAAAGGGTGCTTAAGATGAATAACTACAGTTGAGTGTGTATGTCAAGACGTAAAGTAAGTAAGTAGCAGCCCACTAACGTCCCACTGCTGGGCACAGGCCTCCTCGCTCATATGAGAGAGGGTTTTTAGAGCATAGACCCACCACGCTGCTCCACTGCGGATTGGCAGGCATAGTACACAAGTGCACTCTCTATTCCTTCACTCTCATAGTCCGATGTGACGGGAATCCGACACGACCGGAGAGAGATCAGGCGCAGGACCGACGGCTTAACGTGCTCTCCGAGGCACGGGGGTGGATCACACCGCCAACTTCCCAACTTCGGGCAAATATTGAGAAAATCTTAATAGAAAACTCAATATTGATTTTTGAATTGGCCCGACCCGGGACTCGAACCCAGGACCTCATGTCTGTAGTCGAACATGCTAACCACTAGACCAATGAGGCAGTCAAAACGTATGAGGTAATAAATGAATCGCGAGAGAACAGAAAGAGGGAACTGCAGCTAAATCATTTGTTACTGCTGCTTAGTAACTCGCTGGGAAACACGTGGTAACATACAAAACGAGTTATTAGTTAGACCACGATAAACCGTGTATCTGTGCAAAAGGCGCCTATCAATAACTTCAGTTAATTGTTTTTTTATTACTTATAATAATAATAAGAGTTATTTGTTACTCAGGTGGGCTCAGACCGAGCTTGACACCTTGGACAGAGGTGTCCGCACGACTATGACTTTCCATCGCATGTATCACTCGAAGTCTTCTGTTATGAGGCTGTATATACCCCGAAAATGTGGTGGTGGGAGATATCCAGCCTCAGAACCTCAACCTCAGACGAAGTGGGAGAGCCCGATGCATCTGGAAGTCAGAGAATGTGATAAAGAACTCACTCGCCTATCCCTGGCCAACGAGAATTGGCATTGGATTGTATGGAAGGGGAAGGAAATGCATGGACGGTTTTTCAAGGCTCTACATGAGCCTCACGTAAACAGGACAGCCTCCGTGCAATGACTGCGCTTCGGGAACCTTTTTGGGGAAACCGAATGTTTTGTCTGTGCGATACGGGATTAGGTGGTCGTCAAGACGAGGATCTATCGAAAGTATATTCTGAAGAATGGCACTCACGACATATGTCGAGCCTGTCGAGTCACTCAGACATGCCTGTCGAGACATGCTCTCGGGATGTTCCGCGCTTGCCAACACTGAGTATCTCCACAGACACAATCAAGCAGCCAAAATCCTTCATCAAGAGCTCGCCCTGATGTACGGTCTTCTTAATGAGAGACTGCCGTATTATAGGTACCAACCAGTACCGGTACTCGAACGCGACGGTGACCGACTCTACTGGGACCGGTCCATTATCACGGACATATTGGCCCACAAGCCTGATATCGTGATAATGGACCGGGGACAGTCTCGGGTGGTTTTAGTGGATATCACTATCTCGTACGACGAGAATCTCGTGCGAGCTGAACCAGAGAAAAAGCATAGATATCTGGCGCTCGAGTTTACCACCATGTAGAGGGTGGGATCCACTGAAACCATCGCAATCGTAATATCTGCGAATGGTCTAATCCCAGTCAATCTCTCTCACCATCTGAAACGACTGGGGTTCCGTGGCAGTTCGCTCGCAGCAAAGATGCAAAATGAGGTGTTGCTGGACTCGGCTAGGATAGGCCGGCGGTTTCTCAGCCTGTAGCCTCGACCCGCGGTCGTCTGGTCTCCCTGTCGGGGTGTATCCTCCGCCCGTCATATTTATTTATGTAATTGTTTATATATTACTATTTATCTTTATATAAGTTATTATTATAAATTTATCTATATGTAATATAAATATTATATATATTTGCGTAAACGGACGTGAGTGTAAAAGTAGGATAATATAACCGTATTTCTGTGCATCTTTTTCCATCTCCTTAAAACCTAAGACAGATTCAACCGGGACAGCATTTAGGAAAGTTGATCCACTCGCCGAGTCCTACACTCCAAACCCATGGGTCGGTTTTACTGTTTAGATACATTTCCCATTTCATAAAAAGGGTGTCATGGGTAAATGACTAAACATTAGTGATTTTTTATTACGTATGAATCACGAGATTTAAGAGAGGGGAAATATTATATGCTCACGTGTTGTAACTCGTCGGGGAACATGTGGTAACGTACAAACCGTGTAACTGTGCAAAAAGGTACAGTGCCTAAGGTCAGCAACTGAAGTATTATGCTTTTAGTTTTGATGCCGTAATGGCTGAGTGGTAACACGCATGGATTTTGTACAGATTTTCACACATTGGAAACCTTAAGCATCTCCAAGGTGCTTATGTGCCCAACTGTTGAATATTTTTACAGACTTCGTATTCAGACCGTGAGTTGTCTTATTTCGTTATAACGTTTAAGTGCCGAACAACGCGGAAAAACCGTTTTGCCTGTTTTTATAATTTTTAAAAATTTACCTTACATTTCGATTTGAGTATAAAATAGGTCTAAGCTTTATTAAGTTATAAATTGGGTAATAACCACGACATTGTGTAATATATAGAAGTAGGAGAAAAGTCATAGGTTCCCGCCGACATCGTCAATGGTGCCCATAACTTAACCTCCAAAGTGTAAGCATCGGTTGATAATGTTGATGCAATCAACAATTTATTAATTAATTCAGATTATGAGAACTGCTGAGGACCCCGCCGGCCAGTGACTCATTGATTCGGTCCAGTGCCGATAGATGGCGCTTGCGTTCCGGAAACTATTTGACTCCGACTTATAGATTAGGTATCCGATGGTTAGAAAATTTGAAGCTTCTTCTAAGAATAGGAAGCGTATCATTGACTAACAGTGACCCTTGGTTATTCCATTAAAAATAAAGAGGGTTCCGCTGGATTAATGGGTATTCCGAGGTCTCCATCCTCCAAGTCAGAGCTAAAAAAAACGAGTCGTTCCGTAATGTCATCATCAGACGTACATTGAAAATTACATGAAAACGATACTTGATTATTCCACGGGTTTCAAAAGTACGCGAGTACTATTGCCAACAACAGCTGGTTTACTACATTAAATAAATAATTTTTTTTTATAGAAACCAAAAACAGAGTAGGCCCTAACATACTGCCCTGTGGTACACTATAACATTATTGTAATAATAGCTGTATCTGTTTAATAGCAATCATTATCAAGTCTCAAGCATGAATATATAATACTCGTATTGAAGGGGCGTGACTGTTTAATGCTACAAGGAAATAATTACAAAAATTGAACCGAGTTCAAAATAAAAACCAAGTTTTTACAACTTGATACACATGTTACATTTTTTTTTCTGACAGGTTAACGCTTGACTGTAATCTCACGTGATTATACTCACTACATAAGTATTGATGCTTGTTAAGATAGAAAGACGCTAACTTGGCAAGAAGTAATTGACCTCTTATAGTTTCTTTGCTTATCTTTCCTTATAGTAGAGTGGTAATTAGCCACGGTGGAAGTCTCTAACCAGTCTAGATAGAGATAAATTAGAAAATGCCGGTATACCAATATTGACAATTAAAAGAAACGCCAAAGCCGACGAAAATCTAAAGGCATACGCCTTAACTTACTCGTTTATTGAATAGCAAGGCAATCTAGTACTTTCGTTCTTTAAAATAGTGTCGAAAGTATGAAATTTCGATCCAAGTATGCTTAGAAAAGGACCCAAAATAGATTCGGAATATTTTGTGACCTTTCTAAGGCTTTTGATTTTGTAGATCATGAGAACATAGCACTCTTATACTTATACCAATTTAAGAGTAAAATAGAAGCATGCTAACTCGGTATGAGGCCATTTACCTCTTATGGTACATATGCAACGCCTATATATGTCCTTCTAAACTAGCAACGACCGAAGCCTCCAACCAGTCCAACAAATTAGAAAAAGCTAGTATACTAACTTTGAAATTTAAAAGAAAGACGAAAACCCAAAATCTGAAGCATAAGTCCTAACTTATAGGCAATCTAGTACTCTGATCCTTCAAAATATGGCCTAGAGTACAAACTTTGGATCTAGGTATCATGAAAAAGAATTGTTTCTTTCCCAAATATTAAATTCAAATAGCCACTGTTTACATACAGCGGTTAAACGCAATACAAAGTCAATAGAGTGATGTATCCTTTGAGCAATTAGTTTGTTTGTATATTTTACATATGAACATGCTTAATCATTGACCACAAATTCAAGTTAATGACATACATAGCACGTGCATTTGCCCGCTAATTGCTTAAGATATATTATAACTGGTCCGCGACTTCGTCTGTTTACATATTTACAGGTAAAGGATTTGAATCATCAGTAGTCTGTCCGTTGGTAACACATCACCGGTTCGGAAAGTTGCTCTTTTAAACATAGTTTTTGTATGTTACAATGTGTAATATTTTCATTTTGTGCTACTGGAATATTATAATATTATATTGCCTCATTGGTCTAGTAGTTAGCATGTTCTACAGACTTGAGGTCCTGTCAATCCTGATCAGTACTGAGTTTTCTATTAAGATTTTCTCAATATTCTCATCGGCTGTGTCGGATTGCCGTCACATCGGACTATGAGAGTGAAGGAATAGAGAGTGCACCTGTGTACTATACCTCCCAACACGCAGTGGAGCAGCGTGGTGGGTCTACGCTCTAATAACCCTTTCTCGTATGAGAGAGGAGGCTAGTATTGGCACATTAATGGGCTGCTACTTATCTTTTTAACCTAAGCAATTGCGATTGACAAAAGTTAAAATAAATCAATCGGCGTGCACTGTTTCTATCAGACCTCCTATGTCGAAAGGATTTATTTTAAAACAATGAATGGTACAAATGAAATTATCTATGAAGAAAAACCGAAGAAAACCTAAGGGTTTAATGAAATTATATTTCACATAGTATTAACGTATACATATCACTTAACATTACATATTTATAAAAGTGTTATAATAATAATAACAATAATTCTTTATTAATGACAAAAAGTCCAGTTGTTAGTGCTTAAACCTAAAATCTTATTAACTATGTTAGTTATATAAATTAACATAAACGTAACATCTAAATATAGTTAGGACAAAATGTTTGTATAATTTTGTCCGATAACGTCTTCAGATTGCTGTTGTCACTAGAACATAATCTGTCTAGCAGTGCCGTTATCCTTTTTCTTTTTATACAATGTAAATAATTTGTGTGTAGGACAGCAAACATGTCAGACGCGTTGCAGAACCTCGGCAATCCCAACAGCATTCTGAACCCATTATTATATTGAACGCGAAGAGCATTCATTGATGCTTGCGTATAGCTAGCCCACAGATCACCCGAGTTAAGGGACTGGCAGTAAGCCTTAAATAGAATAACTTTAACCTCCTTACTGCATCGGGCAAATCTGTGCACCAGCATATTGCATCGCACCGCAAAGGCTCTACGCTCTCGTTCGATGTCCTTATTATCCTTAAGGTCCTCGGTAACCACATGACCTGAGTATCTAAATATGACAACGTTTTTTAGCTTTTCGCCGTTCAGTTTAATTGTCGAAGTGAGGTCACATTTCTTACTTGGGGCCTAAAAACTATAAAAACACTTTTCTTGACATATGCCTTACAGTACTTAAGCATCTCTCTTATCGACCCTGCCGTGGGACCCAGTAGCACCATATCATCGGCGTAGCTAACATTGTTCACACTGACATTTTCCACCCAGCAGCCGATACGCATTTTACTTAACTCTACTATTAAGTAATTAATGTAGAGGTTAAACAGTTTAGGTGATGTCAGCCCACCCTGCCTCACCCCGCATTCCAACTTGAATGGTACAGACTGTGTGTTTCCCCAGCGTATGGTATTAGTCTGATTGGAATACCAGTACCGCATTACCGTAGTTATAGAAGCCTATTTGTATATAGACGTATACATTTCTGAACCAATTTTGATATGTTTTTTTTAAATATTTTTGATAAATTTGCGCTTGACCGTGATCACATGTATTGGTAATAGTGGTAGTGCAGTCTAAAATGGAATCGCCTTAACCTGGTAAGAGGCAGCTTTAGCTCTTATGGGTTCGACACAGCATCATAGCTCTGTTCTGTTAGGGTGATAGCCACGGTCGAAGCCTCTCCCACCAGTTCTCATCAGACTCAGACAAATTACAAAATATAATTTCCTAATAAATAATGTATTTGTTGCATCAAATCTGTCAAGTTTTTATAATTCAATTCAATATACATATAAATTCCGCGAGAACACGTTCGTATAATATATGAATAATCGTTTCAAAACCGTGTAAAAGTTGAATTAATATAGTTTAAAAGCAAAAAAAAAACCCGTCACAAATTTATGTTGGTATTAATTAATTCATTGACGTCATTTGCCCCGCCTATTTTGCAAAAAGGTCAACCGTCTGACGACTAAGGTTAATTCCCAAATGTTTATAATCAAAGAATTTATGCAACCGTATTTAGAAGACTAATTTGATCGTAGTAGCGAGTGTAAACAGGTTTTAAATAAAAATTGCTACAGTAGCTCTCAGTTATAATTATAATAAGCAACCACAACTACAACTTAAGGCTAATTTATTCGTTGCAGCCAGAATTAACTGGTTTCAGCCAAATTTGATAATACCAAAAAATATAATTATGTTTTAACTATGACTGACTACAGTCGTCTGTTAAAATGACTCTCTGAATGTTTGAACCAGAAATTTCAATAAAAAATTGCATATATAGAAGGCTAACTTCTTCATATTGTTAGCGATCATTATTTGTGGATTGCTATTAAATTGCTATATTTGTTTATTATGCTGAGGTCCTTATAATTATATCAGTGAAACATGCACTACATCCGGTTTAACGCAATCCGGAAATTCTCAATTTTAAGAAGACTGTGATTGGTGGACTTTTTACTTTAAGTCGGGCGTTTGGTATAAGAGGGGTAGCACAGGGGAATGAAGCAATATTCGCCTAGTGACAGTCCTTAATTTGTATCAACGTTAGTGTTGTGTTTTAAGTCATTCAAAAAATGTAATACAATAATGAAGAATATGAAAATAGTATTACTTAACCTGCAAATTGAAAAATGAGCGACTCTAAAAATAGTAACAAGTTTAAACACGTTTCGTATAATTGCTACAGCGGTCAGTTAAAATGATCGTATAAAACTTTGATGTAGTGATATTTTAATAACTAAAGCTAAATTTGCAAACATATCAGAAGGCTAATATTCGTAACAGGAGATATAACCAAGTTTTTATATATAACTGATCAGAAAATGGATTTGCCAGCTGGCTTACCCTTAAAATTCATTCCGTGACATGAGTGATTCTATTTTAATGTTTTGTACTTTTGATAACTAGTAGAGGCTCAAATATAGACAATTGACACCAAGAGTGAAACTGAAGATCTTTCGCTCAAATGTAAATTTTATTTTGTTATATGGATATCACAGGTGAAGAGTTACAAAAAGCATTATCTAGAAGATCCAAGTTTTTATAGCCTGCTGCCTCAAACGAAACAAACAGATGCTACGAATCATCAATGGGGGAAAGAAATCATATCTCTTAAGGGGACCTGAATAGACCACACTCTCTAAAGGGGCCCATGCATATATCTAAACAGAATGGACTGGATCCCTCGAGGAAAAAGGCAGTGCGGTTGACCTAGACAAATCTGACAGCGATCTGTAACAGCGGATGTGAAAACAACTGGATTGACATTGTCTGGACATGCGCTTCCAATAACTTTAAAGAAGCCCAGGATAGAGAGAGATGGAATGGCAGCAAGTCCATGTAGCGACTAAGGCGTATCAGAGCAGGCACGATCTTCAGCAATGATGAATACGGAAATGATAATAACATGGTCTAAGATAAAGAGAATAGTCGAAGATAGATTACAGCGACGTTGTGCTATAGATGCCCTTTGCCCTATCTAGGGATCTCAGGATTTAAGATAAAATCACTAAAACTCGCGCAGAAATTTACATTCTCTTACTCTCTTGTATTCCATACTTTCTAACCCCTACACACCATCATATTTAAAATCACGCTTTACTTTTATTGAAACATAATCGTCTACAATTGCGCTCGCATGGTGGCTTGAAACTTAATACTCCTCATTGTCGGGCGACGAGCTATTGGAATTCCTTCACGATTAAAGCTGTGAATTTGTGGAATGATCTTCCACGAGTGATTAGACAATCTGAGCCCTTGGCTATCTTTAAGAGACATTTGAAAGAATTTTATCTTTGGTAGTAATTATGTTTGTATATACAGATGTGTATGTATATCTATTAAATCATATCCTATCGCACTTACCCAATAATTTCATGGGCTATTATCTCCAAGGTTATCTGGAGGAGATCACTTTAAGCGATTAGACCGCCTTTGTACAGTTTTATTTACAATTTTGTAAGTCTTTTCTTTTAAAATTTGTATTTTGTGTGCTATAAAAATAAATTAAATAAAGCCGATAAAATAGCCGTTGAGTGAACTAAAAATGTCATGTTTAACAATTTGATTGAAATTATTGTAAATTAAATCGAACATCATGATCAATAATCGGTGCCTTTTATAAATAATCAATCCGTTGAGGCTTTCAGTCCCATTCAATCTCGATGTAATGATTTTCAAAAGAGCTTGAAATGGATTTGAAAAGTAAATAAGATCAATTTTACATTTCTGTAATTTAATAGCGTAGTTAAAAATGGAGACAATGACAAAACTTTTTGTGTTTGGTTGCAATATTCAACCGAGTTGTCTTTATGCTTGGGAATATTCAGTGACCCTTCTAAGGCTTTTGATTGTGTTGAACATAGCACACTTATACTTAATTAAGTAACTATTGTGTGAGAGATGAGGCATCTAATGTGATGAGAAAATATCTTCAAAATCGATTTCAAAATGGTGTTAAGTCGTAAGGATCGCCTGTAAAATTGGGTGTCCCACAAGGACGAATACTTGGCCCCTTTTTATTACTAATATATATAAATGATTTAGCAGACCACGTGAAGATAAATGTGATATTATGTTAGTCATTTTAATTTAAAACCATTTCTTTACACGTAAGTGAAATTCGAATTGTCCTCTTTTAGCTAGAAGTTAAATGTTTGAACGATATGCCATATGCAGTCAAATAAATTCATCCAAATCATGTAAAATGATTAATAATCATTATGCATAATTGTCATAATGATTGAATGATATCATATCTGCGGCGTCGTACCTATACGTCCTGTGGATATTAATTATCCATAACAAGTGGCATATTAAGGAAAAAATTACCTTTGCAGCAAATAAATTATATATTGAATATATTCTTAGATTTTCTTTGATTACAACATTAAATGTTGACTCGACAGACTCTGTTTTGTCTTAACTATGAATATTGAATTGGAATTGATGTGATTCATAAATAAAATAACTAATCAAAAATATAGCGTTCATACTATTACTAGTTCAAACCGCGTCTGCATGGAATGTTTTTTCGGTAGCATTTTCATTAATTTATCCGTTCTTAGCTGACCTCTACTCGGCAAAAGGAATATTCCTACCAAATTTCATGTCTCTACGCATTATGGTTCCAGATATATCGTGATAAGTCAATATATACCTGAATATCTCTTATCAATAAAATAACAATGAATCGCAAAATGTGTTGGTAAGCGCATAACTGAACAACGCCTTGATCAATTTTGATAATTCTTTTTTTAAAATGTGCGTTGAAGTCCAAGGATAGTTTTTACGGCGAGAAAACTTCAAATAATTGCAGGAGAAAATCCTAAAAACAGCCCTTTTTTGTTTCTCATACAAACGTTTTCTAACTAAAATGTAGAGTCAATTTGACCTTTATTGCTATTCAATAAAGATCATAATGAATTACATGTCCCTGTTGTCTAAGCAATGTAGGTGTGTTCCTAACGTGAAAGAGTCAATTTGCACTTTATTACCGCTACACAAAGTTCAAAATCCATTGAATAGTCACAAAATGTAAGAGCTAAAGATATTTAGTACTGCAGTAATTTCATTTCGAAAATCATTCGTAAAACTGAAATCTGCCACATTCCAAATCTTTTTGACAGAACGAAGTCTGTCGGGTCTGCTAGTATACATATAGATTACAATCAAATCACAACACGATTCGTTTAACTTTCTGGTTATTATAGTGTTGTCGGTATTCCAACACTGAGCCAGTATATATATGACTTGTTATTGGGGTGGTTGGATGATCAAATTTAAAGAGACTGCAATAACTAGTTAGTTCAGATACCGACACGATCTGAAGCCGCAATAGAGGTGCTATAAAAGTAGCCAAGATCGCTGGTTCAGTACTATTGACAACGCTTTTTACACTAACACACATACACAGCGTCTTCGCCGGCGAAGACGAGGTCCCCGCTATCTGACGCACCCCGGCCACGGCCCCCAGTCGTGGACCCATAGGCGTCAAGACTAAGCATCTGTCATTTACCCTTTTCAGCAGCAGCAAACGTTGTTCTAAGCCCGGGTTCGAGCCTCACATGAGGCGCCCTTAGAGCAACGTTTCCCCAACGACGCAGCAGGGCCCTTCTACGGGCCCACCTCTCAGCGAAGCTTCTGTGTTCGCTAACAACAACTACACGCTTCAAAAAAAAAGGGTTCGTTGGGCAGTTCTAAGTTACTTCGTCAGGGCACGGACCGTTGTCTTTGTGATAACCACTACTGCTATAATAAATCCACCTGACTTCTGCCTTTAATTATATTGTGTAGATAATTATTGTCATATTCCCTTAAATATCTCACGCTAATGTTTCCTTCTGATGTCTGGCCCCGTACCCTTCTTTAGATCCCACATAATTATTAATTCGTAAAGCAAACACTTTGCACCCATTTTCAGAAAAATTGCGCGGGCGAAGGAATATGAAATTTCCTACGCTTATACTTTATATAGAGAAGGAGGGCACTTTTTCATAATTATGCAAGATATTAGATTAATTCTATTACCATGTATTTAACACAAACCCACACATACTCTTCTGTGAATCGCTACCAATTATGTCAATCTAATCTAATCTATTTACCTTTATATAAGAAACCAGCGGCAAAAAATTTCAAAATTGTTTATTCATAAAATTACTTTTCTCCTCCTATTCTTGCAAAACCTTACCGTACGTCCGTAACGAAGGCCAATGCATTTTTAATCCACTTTGCTTTGTTTTTATTTTTAAGTTATAAAAAGGATGTGAAAAGATAGAATATTTTAATATACGGGGAAAGTGGTTTGAATTTCTCATTTCTATAATGCAAATTTAAATACCGAATGGATGAAGTGGAGGCAGGTCTCAGGAACAATTTGCGATGTCAGAATGCCCCTTAAACTAAAGGGGAAGATTTATAAGACGATCGTAAGACCTGTCATCCTGTATGGATCAGAGTGCTGGGCCACCAAAGGGGAGAATGAAAGGAAATTGCATGCAGCGGAGATGCGAATGTTGAGATGGATGTGTGGAGTGACAAAATTGGATAAGATTAAGAATGAGTATATTAGAGGAAGTGTGAAAGTAGCACCAGTGACCGAGAAGTTAAGGAGTGGAAGGTTAGCCTGGTATGGACATGTAATGAGAAGGGAGGATAGCCATGTATGTAAGAGGGTCCTAAATATGATGGTAAGCGGCAGGGCCGGGAGAGGGCGACCAAAAAAAGTGTGGATGAATTGTGTGAAAGAGGATATGTGTATAAAGGGTGTGAATGTAGAAATGACAGCGGATAGAGTGAAGTGGCGAAAGGAAACATGCTGTGCCGACCCCACCTAGTGGGATAAGGGCAAGAAAACAACAAGCACAGCAAGGTAGCAATTCTATCAGAATTAATTTCAATTATAAGTTCGACTATCATAAGGCTCTATTTTATCAAAGACTATACTCAAAAGAAAGTGTTAAATTTATTGTTCTGATTGTTATAGTCAGAAGAAGGTTCTTGTGAAAGTTAACGAAGTTACGTAGAAAATCAAACTTTTCTAATGTAACCTCCTTAGTGCTTTTGATAATATAAACTTTTTTAATGCAACCTTATGTCATAATTGTCAACGATGGACAAAAAAGTATAAATACACTGTGTGTAACGTGGTTTTTTATGGATTCAACGTATTTTTATGCGTAATTTTCAAAATAAATTTTATGATCGACCGATATTAAAATTTTAAAAACTATTTCCAGGTATTAAAACGGCCTTCAATTAAATATTTCATAAGATGAGTATTGGATGGCCGGAGGATGATCGTATTCGTTGGATCAGGGTCGTTGGATCCGTCTAGCCAACAGAGCCTTGATCCAGGGATGGAAAGACGACCTTGGTGCCCAGTATCTGGCGGGGCTATAGTGTGGGCAATCCGTCCTCACCTAGAGGAGTGGCTATGCAGGAGACATGGTTCGTTCTCTTACAGATTGGTGCAGGTGCTTACGGGCCACGGTTGCTTTGGTAAATACCTGCACCAAATTGTTAGGTGTGAAGAAACAGTGCGTACCACACGGCAGCAGTATGCCGGGCCTGGTTATTGGAACGACAGCATTTGGTGCTACTGACGGGTGAGGATTTTTCGCTGGCGATACAAACTGGAGGACAAATGCCTCCTCCTGCGAGTAGATCATTGTGCAGATGGAGATACTAGGGAGGGAAAGGGAGGAGGCCGCGGATGTCACTTCTCGCCGACGAAGAAAGCCTGGTAGACCAAAACAGGGTTTTACCCGCCTCCTTCGCCCATCTTAAAATAATACTTTTGTGAAGGCAAACAAATCCGGGGTGCCAGAATAGAACGTTTTCTCTGTGTCTCTGGCCACTCATTTAAGGATCAAGAAGGTTTCGCGGGGTTTTATTTGGTATTCTAGTATAGTGAGTCCCACACTCCCAACCGATGACTGTTCGAGTGGGGTGCGTAAATGCATTTCCAAGCGTAAAAAAAAATTGTTGGCACTTTTATAAACTTCTAAAATGAAAAAAGTACTTATAGTGGCATAACTACAATAGTTGGACATATGGTGTCATAGACTTTTTTGTAGATATTAATATGATCTATAATATTGTTTAACATTTTTTTGTTCTATCTTCAATAGTTTTCGCAGCACACGCGATAACAGATTTTTTTAGTTCACACCTTGGGTTACGTTAATGCATTTTTCTTAGGGATCCCTAATAAAGCCTATGACACTCAGTGGAAATGCAGCTTACTAATTGTGAAAAATTTTTGAAATCGGTCCAGTAGATTTTGTGTGAAAGCGACGATTACTTTTACAACTACCGGTAAAGGTGTTGTTGACATATATAGATTACGTGGGAATATCAGAAAGCCTCATTGGTCTAGTGGTTAGCATGTTCGACTACAGACATGAGGTCCTGGGTTCGAGTCCCCAGTTGGGCCAATTCAAAAATCAATATTGAGTTTTCTATCAAGATTTTCTCAATATTTGCCCGAAGTTGGGAAGTTGGCGGTGTGATCCACCCCCGTGCCTCGGAGAGCACGTTAAGCCGTCGGTCCTGCGCCTGATCTCTCTCCGGTCGTGTCGGATTCCCGTCACATCGGACTATGAGAGTGAAGGAATAGAGAGTGCACTTGTGTACTATGCCTGCCAATCCGCAGTGGAGCAGCGTGATGGGTCTATGCTCTACAAACCCTCTCTCTCCTATGAGTGAGGAGGACTGTGCCCAGCAGTGGGACGTTAATGGGCTGCTACTTACCTTATGAGAAAGCCCGTTTACAGTCAGCGTTTACGTTGTGACATCAATCGTCGCTTCAACTGATAGACGTCCACTGCTGGACATAGGTGTCACGTAATGTCCACCTTGTGGGGGGTCTCCCTACACTCGCCACTCCAGCACCTTCGGGCCCCAACGTCCATCGGTTCGTCGGACTATGTGCCCCGCCCATTGCCACTTCAGGTTCGCGATTCGTAGGACTATGTCGGTGACTTTGGTTCTGCTACGGATCTCCTCATTTCTGATTTGATCGCGTAAAGAAACTCCGAGCATAGGCCACTCCATCGCACGCTGAGTGACTCTAAGCTTTCGTATGAGGCCCATAGTCAGCGACCACGTTTCGGAGCCGTAGGTGTAAGTGGCAACACTCACGCAATCTATGCCAAATTTCAAGTCAATCGTACTTATAGTTTAGACGTTTCTTCACGAGTGAGTCAGTTGTAGATTGCTTAATTATATATATACATAAAGAGTTATTCCTCTATGTGCATATATAGTAAAATAAAATATAACGTCTTTATTAATAATTTGCCTTTATACAATTTATTCGTGTTAGTTTTATTAAGTCCCCCGTCCATGTTTAATTTTTTGCTACCCACTTCCAAGACCGGTGTTAACGTTGCAAAAAATTTTGATTTTGAACACGTTCATTACAGTTCTTCTTTGTAATCAAAATGATCTATACAAACAAATAAAATTGGAGTGTTTGTTTGTAATTTTTTTTACCTTTTTAATGATGGTGGTCGTCGTCGTCGTCGCTTCAACCGATGGACGTCCACTGCTGGACATAGGTCTCACGAAATGATGCCCACAAGACCCGATCTTGTGCCGCCTGGCTCCAGCGGCTACCGGCGATCCTCCTTATATCGTCGGTCCACCTTGTGGGGGGTCTTCCTACACTGCGTCGTCCAGTGCGGGGTCGCCATTCCAGCACTTTCCGACCCCAACGTCCATCGGTTCGTCGGACTATGTGCCCCGCCCATTGCCACTTCAGGTTCGCGATTCGTAGGGCTATGTCGGTGACTTTGGTTCTGCTACGGATCTCCTCATTTCTGATTTGATCGCGTAGAGAAACTCCGAGCATAGCCCTCTCCATCGCACGCTGAGTGACTCTGAGCTTCCGCATGAGGCCCATAGTCAGCGACCACGTCTCAGAACCGTAGGTCATCAACCGTAGGTGATGATGATGGTGGTTAATATCTATAAAGTTTCAACTATTTGTAATTATCAAAATTTTAGTTTGGAATATAATATAACCGTACATCGCCTTATATAAACTTTCGTGCCTCCTCTAATTCACATGACACTGGCGAAGTTGTCTATGCCCTGTTACACCTGAAAGCCAAATTTTGAATAGAAGAACAAATTAGTTTCATTTCTGAACAACTTTTAAATTTAATTGATTTCTAAACGACGGGAAGAACATAAAACGTTTGAGAGGTAGGAATAGTTTCTAAGGGAAAACGAAATTGTTGTTTTTACTATATTCCAAACATTTCTTTCATATTTATTAACCTCATAAATCTTATCTGGACCTACACAAATAATTCAAAACCAACTATAGCCATTAGGGGTAGACAGAGACCACGTCCTTCCACTTGCCGTGATCCTTGCATATCTCCTTCGCCTCTTCCATTCTCATTAAAACTTTCATACGAGTTTGTCGGTTTAGAGTACTCTTGACCTGGCCCTTATTTAAAATGTCCTGGATTTGGTCCAGGAACGTTCGCCTTGGTCTTCCCCTTCCAACTTTCGCATTCACTCTTGACTCATAAATCCTTTTTGTCAGTCTCCTTTCATTCATTCTCTCTACATGCCCAAACATACCGTTCTCAATTTTAGTCACTACATCTTCTTTTATACGACAACGTTCTCCAATCACACTATTTCTTAATTTGTCACTCAGTTTCAATCCACTTTTAATTCTCAACGCTCTCATCTCAAATCGCGAACCTAAAGTGGCAATGGGCGGGGCACATAGTCCGACGAACCGATGGACGTTGGGGCCGGAAGGTGTTGGAATGGCGACCCCGCACCGGACGACGCAGTGTAGGAAGACCCCCCACAAGGTGGACCGACGATATAAGGAGGGTCGCCGGTAGCCGCTGGAGCCAGGCGGCGCAAGATTGGGCCTTGTGGGCATCATTTCGTGAGACCTATGTCCAGCAGTGGACGTCCATCGGTTGAAGCTCTCATCTCTACCGCATTTATTTTACTTTTGTGCTGTTGATCTTGGCACCAACGCTCCTCCATGCACAGCCAGTCTGGCTCTTTTGAGACACCACCTGACTATTCATAAAGGCGTGCAGAGCGCCATTTACCATATTCCTTACATTCATTTTCCTTTGAATATCACTTTCACCATGTCTTATCGCTTATATCGATCTCACAGACAGGTCTTGATGAAAGGGCAACCAGAGAGACTCAAATAAAGTTATATAGATTAATATAATTTCAATTATAATAGACTATAACTATCGCTCTCTATCCCTCTCGCTCTCTTCCTATATGTAGCCTTTAATTTTTTCCACAAGTGAATATAGATCAGATTCATAGCCGTTTGAATGCTTAGCCGAGATTTTTTTAAGGGTGTGATCTGTCCGCCCTTGGTTAATGGAAATAACAGTAGATTGCGCCAGCACGGACGTTTTTTGCGTCAATTGCCCCACGAGTCGAATGATGTTAAAGTGGCTCTTGGTACTTAAATGTTCATGAAGGACTACCAAGTGTTATGATTTTTATACTTTCTAAAAGTTAAACAACACAAAGTTATATTTTGTTTATTAAATTAAGACTCTGGTATAGTATCATGTTGCGCTAAACTTTGAGACACTAAAAAAAGTCCGTCGTGTATTTATATGCGCATATCTTAAAAATAAAAACTTACCTCAAGGATTTTCATTGCTATTAACTTCACTTATATAATCAAAAACACAAATAACTAATAAACGCTCACATTACGAAATACTACAAAAAACTTAACGGCCTTCGACACGACATACGCACCGTTGGTAACGGTCACTTTGTAACTGATTTATTTTTTGTTTTTCTATTGTCTGGTTTTATTTCTACGCATATTGTGTTACGGCAATTACGGAGAAATAGATAATACACATTATGACTTAAAAAGAAAGAGATGCTTATATTTCTGATTGCACGAGTCGAGACAGTGCTGGGGTGTCATGTCAACACGGGCAATCAAACGGATAACTCGTTTAAGTTGGCACTTTAATGCCTTGTTACATTGTAAATGAAAACATGCTGTGTATAAACCATTAGAAGAAAATACCAGGTTAATGCGCTACCATCTTCAACTGTATTACCACAAGTTGAGGTCACAGTCAAGCGCCAACCTGTCAGCAATAGCAAAATATATCCTTGGGCCACACCTACACATTTTTGATCGACAGGAAACATATTATAACCAAACAAGTTACGTATTTTGGTAACATTTTTTTTATATACGTACGTCATATCACGTGAATTGTATCACTAATAGGGCTGGCATATTTCTATGTTCAAACAGTTATACACATGAAATATAAACTTGAGGGGTTTATATTTTTATTTAAACTCTAGACTATATGTGTGGTCGTCGTCGCTTCAGCAGATGGACGTCCACTGCTGAACATAGGTCTCACGAAATGATGTCCACCAGGCTCGATCTTACGCCGCCAGCTTCCAGCGGCTACCGGCGACCCTCATTATGTCATAGGTCCACTTTGTAACGCCATTCCAGCATCTTCGGGCCCCAACATCCATCGGTCCGTCCGACTATGTGCCATTAGCACTACAGCATATCATTTGTAGCGCTATATCAGTGACTTTGGTTCTGCTACGGATCTCCTCATTTTTGATTTGTTCACGTAGAGAAACAAGCATAGCCCTCTCCATTGCATGTTGAGTAGTTCTGAGCTTCCCCATGAGGCCCATGATCTGCGACCACGTCTCAGAACCGTAGGTCATCACTGGCAATACGCTGGCACTGTTCGAAGACTTTGGTCTTCAGGCACTGAGGTATATCGGACGAAAATATCTGGTGTAATTTCCCGAACTCTACCCAACTGAGTTGGATTCGACGGTTGACCTCCTTGTCGTAATTGGACCTACCTAGCTGGACTATACGTCCCAGGTATGTATAATTTCGAGTGCTGAGTTCTCAACGTTGAGTGGGTGGAACGTAACATGGATATTGGACATAACTTTTGTCTAATCCATGTTCATTTTAGTCCCACCTGTTGAGAAGCTCTGCTGAGGTCATTGAGCATTGCATTGGGATCTTCCAGCGTTTGAGAGACTATAGTTAGTAGCAGCCAATTAACGTCCCACTGCTGGGCACAGGCCTCCTCACTCCGAGGAGCGAGGGTTTTTAGAGCATAGACCCACCACGCTGCTGATTGGCAGGCATAGTACGCAAGTGCATTCTCTATTCCTTTACTCTCATACTCCCATGTGACGGCAATCCGACACGCCGGAGAGAGATCAGGCGCAGGACCGACGGCTTAACGTGCTCTTCGAGGCACGGGGGTGGATCACACCGCAAACTTCCCAACTTCGGGCAAATATTGAGAAAATCTTGAATTGGCCCGACCCGGGACTCGAACCCAGGACCTAATGTCTGTAGTCGAACATGCTAACCACTAGACCAATGAGGCAGTCCTGAGAGACTATATGTGTACCAAATTTCATTTAAATCGGTTCAGTAGATTTGTCATGAAAGCGCGACGAACAGAGTCACTTTGGCATACTTTTTTATAATATACCAGGATTGTTAGTTTTCTCTAAGAGATAAATTTAAAGAAACATCAATTCTCACAGTACCGTCGCAATATATATTAAATAATATCTTATATATTCGTGAAAATATACATTTATTCAGTAAGAAAAGTGAAATACACAATTTTAACACAACAAATAAAAACAAACTTGTATTTTCATATTTTAGAGTGAAATAGGTTCAGAAATCATTTGTCGGGTTGCGCAAATACATTTTTAATAAGATACCTCAATCAGTTTTGGATTTGCCTCCACATAATTTTAAGAAATGTGTCAAAAACAAAAGGCATATTATAATGTTGAAGATTATTTAAGCGATAGAAATGTATGGACTTACAATACAACAATATATTACACATTGTAACATACGAAACTATCTTTAAAAGAGTAACCGTTGAGTTTCTTGCCGGTTTCTTCTCAGCGGATTCAACTCTTCGAACCGGTGGTAGATTTATTACCAACGGACAGACTTACGATTCAAAAGTGCTATGTGAGTCTACTTGAATAAAGAATATTTTGATTTGATTTGATTTTGATTTGATTACACTATTAAGTGTAAAACTTGTACAAATTTTGAATGGAATATTTATTTATACAAGCTCTACCTCTAAAAATGACAATATTTCCGTTCCTTACAACCCTTTTCGCATATTAAAAGCAGCCTATCTCCTTTCTCAGGCTTTAGACCTATTCATGTACTAAATTTCATTGAAATCGGTTCAGTAGTTTTGTCATAAAAGTGCAACAGACCGAGTTACATTCGCATTTACAGTATTAGTAAAGATTATTCGTTATCTTGTAATTTATATGTGTATGTTTCTATAATAAAGTTAAATAAGTAAATCGTTTTAAACATTAAAGTCAACTTTAATAGTTTAAGTGCTTTTTTTTTTTAAAAAATAAGAAATCAATTAAAAACTTTGCACTAAATCCATATAGTAAGTTTATTTCAATAGAATAATTTTAATCTTTTTTTAATTGCCGGTTGGATGAAGTGGAGGCAGGTCTTGGGAACAATTTGCGATGCCAGAATGCCCCTTAAACTAAAGGGGAAGATTTATAAGACGATCGTAAGACCTGTCATCCTGTATGGATCAGAGTGCTGGGCCACCAAAGGGGAGAATGAAAGGAAATTGCATGCAGCGGAGATGCGAATGTTGAGATGGATGTGTGGAGTGACAAAATTGGATAAGATTAAGAATGAGTATATAAGAGGAAGTGTGAAAGTAGCACCAGAGACCGAGAAGTTAAGGAGTGGAAGGTTAGCCTGGTATGGACATGTAAAGAGAAAGGAGGATGATACTCACATGTATGCAAGAGGGTCCTAAATATGATGGTAAGCGGCAGGACCGGGAGAGGGCGACCAAAAAAAGTGTGGATGAATTGTGTGAAAGAGGATATGTGTATAAAGGGTGTGAATGTAAAAATGACAGCGGATAGAGTGAAGAGGCGAAAGAAAACAAGCTGTGCCGACCCCACCTAGTGGGATAAGGGCAAGAAAACAAACAACAAATTTTAATCTTTTTTATCACATGTATGTGTGTTTGTTCTAGTTAGTCTCTGGAAGGGCTGGTTTTTTATTTTAGTTTGGAAATAATACATAGACAGGCACAGGAAATATAACATAAAATTTACGATCTTGAAATTTTTAAGTGAAACGTGAGTAGCGTCACGAAGAAATGCATCTTTATGTATTCTAAGTCGTTTGAAGGGTAGGTAGTTTTAATATTAACAAACAACATGTAGCATTTTAATTTGCCACTCATCATTTCTAATATTGAGAGTCATTTGAGATTTCAATAAGTTATTCGTATTAGTTTTCGACACTTTTAATATCTTCCTTTTCCAAGTGCCTCTTCATTTTTCTTGAAGGTTGGCCGCTAACTTTTTGAGTTTGTTTCTATCTTTTGCAAGATGGAAAAGCTCTGCTGCGGACTTTATTCCTGTCCATTCGCGTATGTTCCGCAGCCAAGACTTCTTTCTGCGTCCAGCATTTTCCTTTTGCCCTCAACCTTTTTTTTTTCGCTGGGAAATTTTGCGCACGTCAGATGAAGTCAACTCCATCCGACAGTGTGGGACTCGCTGGCCGCACCAGAATATCCACTAAAACCCAGCGGAACCCTCTTCATCCGTATGCTGGGGGCCAGATGTTCGCTGACGCATTCAGCTCTGGCACTCTGGATGAATCCGACTCAAAGGTTCAAGGAATGGGAAGCAAACGGGCAAAACTGCGCCTTCTGGCACCCCTTCTCCTCCGGCGGCCGGGAGGAGCACCGACCGCAATCTCCCTTTCCCTCTCTAATGCCTCCTTCTGCAAGATGACAGATTCACAAAAGGAGGCCACAGCTCTCCAACGTGACTCCCCACCGAGCATAAAACCAACTACGCTTGACAAAGAGAGGTTACTTCCAATCAGGGATACCATGAGATGGCGCAACCTTGCCTATCATAATAAGTTGGAGTAACCAAAACCTATCGTGCCTAAGTACGTGGCCGAGATACTCAACTTTCCACCTCTTGATGGTATGCATAAGTTTCCGTGTCATACCAACCCGTTGGAGTACGGTTTCGTTGCGACTTTTTTGCGTCCAACTGATACGAAGCATGCGGCGGTAACACCAGACCTCAAACACCTCAAGGCGTCTTATGGTGTCCTGTTTCAGGGTCCATAAATATAAGGAGTAAGTAAGTAGCAGCCCATTAACGTCCCACTGCTGGGTACAGGCCTCCTCACTCATACGAGAGAGGGTTTTTAGAGCATAGACCTATCACGCTGCTCCACTGCGGATTGGTAGGCATAGTACACAAGTACTCTCTATATCTTCACTCTCGTAGTCCGACGTGACGGCAATCCGACACGACCGGAGAGAGATCAGGCGCAGGACCGACGGCTTTACCTGCTCTCCGAGGCACGAGGGTGGATCACACCTCCAACTTCCCAACTCCGGGCAAATATTGAGAGAATCTCAATAGAATACTCAATATTGATTTTTGAATTGGCCCGACCTGGGACTCGAACCCAGTTCCTCATGTCTGTAGTCGAACGTGCTAATCACTAGACCAATGAGGCAGCCATAAATATAAATATAAATTAAAAAATTTGTTTGGCAAAGAAATTTCACTTCTGTTATATGTACTTTGTACGCATGCACTTTTTACTTTATTGCTGACAGAATAGCACTTGACTTAAGCAGCAGCAGCACCAGTCCAGACTCAGACAAATTTGATAACGCAATTTCCTAAATCGAACCAGTACCTCTGCTATAGCAAAGCGAGTACTCACAACACTGCTCCAGCGATGCCGTTACCAAATCTTTTATAATGTTTGGATAACTTTAGCATTGGCATCCTTAACCGAAGTCGTCTCGTCTCGTTATAATTCAACGCAATATATTAAATTTGAGCTCTCATCTACTACGGAGTTGGGAAGGTCAAACTTGTTGTGCATATCTCAAGGAACGTAAAAACAACCAAGCACGAACAAATAATATCACGTGTAAGCGTTCAAATTGTTTCGGCGCAGTTTGTTTTGACACTTTTTTTTTTTTTTTTTTTAATACTCTTTTTTGCACATTAATACAATAAACACATTATTAAACAAAAACTTACAAGTAATAGAAACAAATGTACAAAAGGCGGTCTTATCGCTAGATAGCGATTTCTTCCAGACAACCTTTGGGTTTTAAAGATGTAAGTAAAATGTTGGATGGGCAATAAAATAAACATACATACAAATATTTACACACTATGACACATATAATGCAATATACATATATTGCTCCATGACATTGAGAGTGTAGTCAGAGCATCTCTTGGTTTTCTTTTTACGGGCTCTGAAGTACTTAGTCCCAGCCACATGAACAGTTTCTACTAGCCTATTGTTACTATCCACAGATTCGCATTCCTCAAGGCCGTCGAAGCGGTTTTACAGCTCTAGTTGAAAGCTCTCGGGGTCTTGGATTTGGGCACGAGTAGATCGGAGCGTAGACTTCACCAGTCTGAACCGTTCTCGATGGACGTTGATATTCAATGTGCCTCTTACCATGCAGTGATCGCTCCCAGTTTTCACTTTACTGATCACAGAGACATCATTGAATATGTTCCGTTTCGTAGACATGATGAAGTCTATCTCATTTCTCGTGGAACCATCGGGACTCAGCCAGGTCCATTTTCGGAGCGGCTGTTTCTTGAAAAAGGAGTTCATCATGTAGAGTCCCTCCTTTTCCATGAAATCAGCGAGCATCTGTCCCCTCTGGTTCCGTTGCCCATAGCCATATTGCCCCACTCTCAACTCTGCCCCACTTCGTTCGCCGAGTTTTGCGTTAAAATCTCCCATCACAACATTGTAGAATGTCCGAGAGGTATGCATGGCCCTGGATATGTCCTCATACATAACCTCTACATCCTCATCCGGATGTGATGATGTGGGTGCGTAAACCTGGATGACCTTCAGCGAATACCGTTTGGTGATTCTGAGTATCAGGTACGCTACCCTGTTGGACACGCTGTTAATTTCTACAATGCTGTTGACGAGGGATTTGTGGACAAGGAATCCGACACCACCTTGAGATTGAACTTCACCTTCCCGGTAGTAAAACAAGTTACCGGATTCGAGGATTATCGTGTCCTCCCCCTCTCTACGGACTTCGGACAATCCTATAATATCCCAGTGTAACTTGTTTACTGCTTCTTCCAG
>JACTOM010000870.1:1985830-2006992 GCA_015832385.1 Elymnias hypermnestra | reverse complement strand
ATAAGTGGCAGTCCGGCGCGTCTCTCGGCAGTTCTCGAGTGGCGGTCGGCTGGAGTGGTCGACTATTGAAACTGTCGCGTTTCTAGCTATTATTGTTAATGAGTTTGTGCAAATCCATATCGGGAACATTAAGTGATTGAACATTATAATCTGAGTTAATTAATAAAGTGTTTGATTGCACCAACATTACCAATCAACGCCCACGGTATGGAAATTGAATTATGGATGCCATTAATGACGATGTCGGCGATGAACTCTACGCCCCTATGCCTTGTGCTTCCTTCTCGCTTATTCTCCGACAAATATATATCATGAACTGTCAAAATATGTGCCTTACTTCGTAGTAAGTAAATAAGTAAGTAAGTAGCAGCCCATTAATGTCCCACTGCTGGGCACAGACCTCATCACTCCGAGGAGCGAGGGTTTTTAGAGCATAGATCCACCACGCTGCTCCACTGCGGATTGGCAGGTATGGTACATAAGTTCACTCTCTATTCCTTCACTCTCATAGTCCGATGTGACGGGAATCCGACACAACCGGAGAGAGATCAGGTGCAGGACCGACGGCTTAACGTGCTCTCCGAAGCAGGGGGTGCATCACACCGCCAACTTCCAAACTCCGGGCAAATATTGAGAAAATCTTAATAGAAAACTCAAAATTGATTTTTGAATAGGCCCGACCTGGGACTCGAACCCAGGACCCATGTCTGCAGTCGAACATGCTAACCACTAGACCAATGAGGCAGTCCGTACTTACTTCGTAGTATAGATAATAATATAAGACATCAAATTTCAAAGCTTTTATCAATGAAACTAACTTCAAATAGCTGTTTCGAATGTGTTTCTGTAGATTTTTAATACAAACAAGCGATATGTTGTATATCTAACTCAAAAATTAGCAAGACTTTTTAACAATAATAATAAAGCCTTTATTTCCAATAGAGTCAGTTACATAATTATTTCATTTTACTATATTTATTTTTTCTTATTAACAACGCAATATTCGCATTCCAGGCTAATAAACATCTAATTAGTAATAAATTCTTTAAATTGTGATTATGTCATAATAATAAATTTTGTGAAATGTCGTATCATGTCATCGGTTATGTCAAATATTAGTAAGTCATTGGAAAGCCCATTTTTGGGCATAGGCCTCCTCCATCCGTTTCCAGGTCCGTCTATCTTTGACTAGTCTCGCCCATGCTACGCCAGCCACCTCAGCGATGTCGTCGCGCCAGCGCCACGGCCGGACGCGTCGGTCGTCGATCGCGTGGATACCAATGAAGCAATTTTTCTGTCCAGCGGCCATCACTAGTTCTGCCTACAGGTCCGGCCCAGCGCCATTTAAGGAGGCATGCTAGTTTTGCCGCGTCAATGATTTTGGTCGTCTTTCTCATGTTTTTATTTCTTACTTTGTCCATTAGTTTTAGGTCTAGCTAGCTTGGTTTAGCAATGATATTTACTAAAGCATCTACGTGACGATGTCTATGAATTATGACTTTTTATGGTCATTGACGTCATATGTCGTATACACGGTGATACGCTGTAGATACATTTGTTTACATAAATTGAGTCATTTATTGTTTTTGTATTGTGATCACTGTGAAAATGTTGATTGTTTGGTGTTTTTTACTCCATTTAACCCTTCATTGTTTCATAAATCTGTCAAGCTAGTGATTACAGCGTTGTTAGAATAGCCTTTTTTCTTTTAAGCTCCTTCTCCAGTGAAACTATTCAAATATAGGAGATACATATGGAAAACAACAATCTCAGAATCAATAAATGAAAACAGCCGAATGATAATTGAAGAATGTCACAACTTTAGTAAGAAATGTGGGCAAAAACGAAAATAATTCGTGATCAAAAACAAACGCGAACTTTATGCCCAGATTGTCGCTAAACTCCGTCAAATATTATAAATGCGTTCAGAAATTGTAGGTTGTCAATGTCAAATGTTTTTTTTTTAATCGATGACAGTTTAGCTTGACTGTGATCTCACCTGATGGTATGTGATGATACACACAGCGCCCTAATTTGGGTCAGAGGCGGAACACAAATCTCCAGACCAGACTCAAACAAATTACAAAATACAATTTCCTAAATTCGTCAAAACGACGAAAAAAATAAAGCCAGTTTTTTTAATTTAATTTGATTTTTGAACACCTTCCTTTACATCAAACGTTTGTCAATGAAAACTAAAAAAATTAGAAATTACCTCAAATTCAATTTGATTTCTGAACGACTTGTAAATTTAATTGACTTACAATAGTCTCAAAGGGAAAGGAAAATTTTGTTTTTACTTTATTCCAAGTATTTTTTTTCATATTTACTCACCCTTTTAAACTATCGCTTTTTTCTGCAAATAATTTAGAATCAAAGGTCTGCTGGACAAAGGTCTCTCTAAATGAATTCCAATGGGCCGATCTTGCGCCGCTTGTATCCAGCAGTTCACCTGGTGGGGGGTTTGCTGCTGCGTTTTCCGGTGCGAGACCGCCACTCTAGCACTGGACTCCAACGTCCATCGGTTCTGCGAACTATATGCCCTGCCCATTGCCATTTTAACATTCCTCCTCGCGGCCACGTTACACCGTACTTGAATCAACATAAATTATTAAAAATGAAATTAAGACGGAAACTCCATCTTGCAGCTTTACTATTCGAAGTTACAAAAACAGGTGAACCGTCGTATCACAGTAGTAAGCTGAGTTGGGTGCATGATGGAGTAACAGATCGTCTTAGAAGTTCCAGGAATCAATTAGCTTACCCCCGCCACCACACCGCTGCATTCAGGGGTAGTTTTGAATACACAGCCACTAGGTGCTGGAACAATATTCCACCGCCCATAAAGAATTCCAAAAACAAATATACGTTTAAATATAAATTAAAAATTTTCTTGCTAAATAAACAAATTGATCTTGAAAACTTTGTGGCTGATGTGTCTGTATTATAGGAAATGTAAAATATGTATATTTATATTTATCTGTACTGTAAGTTTAAGTTATTAGGTATAATTAGTGTTAGTATTATAATTACATTTTTACACTAGTCTGTAAGTCTTTTATGTGTTACGTTTTAAGTTTTTCTTTTATTTTCTTTTTATTTGACGTATTGCTGATGTCCGTGGCCTCACAAGGATTTAGGTGAAAATCAGCGCTGTGCGTTCTTTGCCTGCTAAAAAGAGCGCATAGCAAATTGCTGAGCTAAATTCCTTTTCGAATTGTTAATTATTATAACTATGTTTTGTTTAATTTGTATTAGTTGTACAATTCAAATAAACGTTCTTTCTTTCTTTCTTTCCATTGCCACTTAAGCTTTGTAATTCGGTAGACTTTAGTTTTGTTATCTCCCCGAAGCTATTTACTGCGGCGTTGGAAGACACTTTCAAGCTTTTGGACTGGAACGGACTCGGCATCAATATCAACGACGAGTACATCACTCACTTGCGGTTTGCAGAGACTCTGGAAGATCTCAACACAATACTCGATGACATCTACATAGTGTCTCAACAGGTGAGCCTTAGAATGAAGATGGATAAGACAAAAATCATGTCAAACACCCATGTTTCGCCCCACCCGGTCCTTGTTAAGGAGACTAACGAATAGCAATTGATATATGTCAAATCTCACTTAAAACTAAGTTGCACACTCAACACCTGCAACAAATCTATAACAGGTATCATTTTCCTTATTAATTTCAATATGTTATCCAATTTTTAATGGCTAATGGGAAACCGGATAAATATATTGACGTCATTTGGTTAGCGACCATTACTTAATGTTGCAATAATTCATATATTAAATGCTTTTAATTGGCAGTAGAGTGAATATAGAGCCGTTATGTAACTATACGGTAAAACATCAATTGAGTGAGTAAGTTAGTTTAAATTTGCATCAAATTGTTGGTCGGGAGGAATTGTCAGCTTGGTTTTAGTGTAGAGCTCTCAGCGATTCACCGAACCACTCTGTGGAAAAAGGCTGATGGGGAGAGATAAAGGATCAGACAAATTCAGAGGACTGTATTGGGTTTAGATCTTTGGCTCTTGAGTCTTCAGGTTCCAGTGGTTCTGTCGTCAGTGTTAGTAATTTAACTTTAAACATTTACAATCAATAATTATTCTGTTATTGGAACTATACAATAAAAACAGTGAAGATTACTTATAGTTTTTAAAATTTACAATATATCTAGTTTAAGTTGTAAAGAATTACAATTGTTAAAAGAAATATACATTTATATTTAGTTAACATTACATTTTTAATATTATTGGACTTATTTATTAAGGGTTTGTATGACTAAAATATGAATATCGGTTTATACCAGTAATTGTTTATTTTGTTTGGTTTACTTGTTTGATTTCCCAGTTTAACTAGTTACAGAAAAAAAAACTATATCATCGCCGTCGCTTCAACCGATGGACGTCCACTGCTGGACATAGGTCTCACGTAATGATGTTCACAAGGCCCGATCTTGCGCCGCCTGGCTCCAGCGGCTACCGGCGATCCTCTTTATGTCATCGGTCCACCTTGTGGGGGGTCTGCCTACACTGTGGCGGCCGAAGGTACTGGCGAGGTCGCCACCCCAGAGCCTTCGGCCCCCAATGTCTATCGGTCCTTCGGACTATATGCCCCGCCCATTGCCACTTCAAGTTGACGATTCGCAGAACTATGTCGGTGACTTTGGTTCTACTACGGATGTCTTTATTTCTGATTCCATCACGTAGAGAAACTCCGAGCATAGCCCTCTACATCGCACGCTGAGTGACTCTGAGCTTCCGCATGAAGCCCATAGTCAGCGACCACGTCTCAGAACCGTGAAAAAGGGGTGTAAGGGAGAAACGCGTCCCAGTCCGTTTCGCCAAACGCCAACCTCTCGTGCACGCGGTGCACCCTGCTTCTATCGACGAGGCTCTGGCGACCCACGAATGGCGGTATAACCATTCTCCATAGCTGACCTAAATGCCACAGATCGATAACGGGCAGCAGCGTTATCGGTGCGATAAGGTCAGCACTGCGATCACCAACCCGTCAGCGTGGTGATTATTGGCACAACCAAGAAATGATTGACACAAGGCAGCAACGGCCCCCAGTCCCCGCTATTCCTAGCTCTGGCAGCGGTTATGTTAATGGCGGGGCAGGGGGTGCTAAGAATCTCCGGTAAAACTATATAAATATGTATAACCGTGTATTTATTTAATAATATAACTGAATAAATAAGCTTGTTAAAATAAAGAGTATAAAAAGTAGGATCCGATTGGTCGTGGTTTCGATTACTTCACTAGTGAATCGTTAGTAGCTGTTTAGTGTTTCTGTTCAGTGTTTGGTTGATTCTGAGTTCGGTGTTGCCTTAAGTTGGTGAATACAGGGCAGTCAAAGTCAATGTGCTCAACGTCCTCCACCGTGTCAGGGTCACAGATGCACGACGGGCTCTCTTTCTTCGTGAAGGGAGAACCTGACATGATCCGTAAACGCCTGAGTCAGTGTCGGCGTCAAGCACACCCCCTCAGCGCCTTGTACGCGGCCACCAGTTTCAGGCAGTTGTTTCAGGTTCAGTTCTTCGTGTTTGACAGATCGATCTACTTCGATCGGGAGTCTAAGGCGAATGTGCCTGTTCGAACCATAAAGAGCCCTTTTCTACAAATCTCCCAACTGGCACGCTCATGCGGAAGTGACGAGCGGGAGATAGTGTGACGGCGGGTATTGGGGTAGTTGCGGGAGGGGTGGGAGGCGGCGGTCGACCAATTAGCTTTAGTCAACGCCGACGATGCGCTCTATCAAATTCTTCCGTCCGCAACAAGGGCCCAACTTGATTGGCCCAACAAAAATCCCAGCAGCACCGTCTTAGGTCGCAAGCTGGAGACCATAATTACCGCTATTGTAGGCAGTGAAACAATATCGAGGGTTTTCGTCTCGTTTCGTGAGTCTGTTATTTTACAGATGGAGGCAAGCTCGAGGGAGAGAGAGGCGGTGTTTAATGCCCCTCTCCGCCAGAGGAGGTTGAGGAGCAGTAGGCGTACGAAGTCGAAAACGCAAGCGAACTTCTGCCTCTCTACCCATTAAATGAAGAGGATTCCCCTGGGTTTTAATGGGCGTTCTGGTTGTCCAGCAAGCCCCAACCTACCGAATTGATTTTTTATTTTTCTCGGCGAGCATTAATATTTCTCAGCGACAAAAAAGTAAGTGAGTTTTGTCGCGAAAGTATAATTACATATTTATTAACCTTTAACTTTACATATTATAAAATAAATACCTCCGCCCCTTCTGTTTGTCTGTTCGCAATTAACTCAAAAAGTACTGCACAGATTTCCGTGCAGTTTTCACCAATAGATAGAGAATCTTGAGAAAGATTTATCTATATAATTTGTCAAGGATTTGAATAAATTGATTGAAATATAGTAATCTATTTTCGTCCAATATCCCTCAGTGCATGAAGACTAAAGTCTTCGAACAGTGCGTGTTGCCGGTGCTTACCTATGGATCGGAAACGTGGTCGCTGACTATGGGCCTCATTCGAAAGCTCAGAGTCACTCAGCGTGCGATGGAGAGGGCTATGCTCGGAGTTTCTCTACGCGATCAAATCAGAAATGAGGAGATCCGTAGCAGAACCAAAGTCACCGACATAGCCCTACGAATCGCGAACCTGAAGTGGCAATGGGCGGGGCACATAGTCCGACGGACCGATGGACGTTGGGGTCGGAAAGTGCTGGAATGGCAACGAAGGAAGACCCCCCACAAGGTGGACCGACGATATAAGGAGGATTGCCGGTAGCCGCTGGGACCAGGCGCCACAAGATCGGCCTTGTGGGCATCATTTCGTGAGACCTATGTCCAGCAGTGGACGTCCATCGGTTGAGGCGACGACGACGATATGTCTAAAAAAATTTAGTATTACATACGTCTATCTCTTAAAAATAACTCACTATATCAATTTAATTAAAAAGAAATGGATCTCAAACAATGCGGTAATTGGAAAGTCATACCGATGATTACACTATTAATCCTTATCGACTTAAGTACATTATTTCTAAGTAACAATAACCTGAAGTGCTTAATATAACTTAAAACCATTTGTACATTCGAAATTTCATAAATTATTATATTACTTAAATATACAATTAACCATGATAACATTATATCGAACCTTAACATTAATACAGACAAAATAAAAGTAACTAAAACGCGCCATCAGAAGCAAATGGATGGGTGCCCATAAGGCTGGCAGCGTTACCTCTTTGGACAGCGATACTTATACGCTGTCCGAAGTACCACCCGGCCTCAGGGTCACTTTTAGCCTCAGGACCCCAATGCTCCACGCCAAAAGGCACAAATATGTTCTAAAGCAAGGCTCTCATATTTGCGCCTCTTGGCGTTTTCGGCTAATGAATTGGAGATAGCGTCAATGTGAGATGGCGCAAGCGAATCAACGACCTTCCTTTTTTCCAAGGCGTCAACGATATACCATCAGGTCTCTTACCATCATCACGTGCAATTCCATTCGGCTCGAGAATAGCCGGCACGTTAATGGTGACAACAGTCCTTCTGATGATGTCGTTGATGCCGGCGTGTCTTGGAAGACAAGACAGACCGTGGTGACCGAGTTGATTTACCCACTCACCACATTTACAACGATGGGGCTCTGTTGTTTTCATACTTAAAACCATATATTTTCTATGTATTTCTTAGGAGATATCGGCATAATTTTAAGTCCCGTAAGATACCTTGTTGCTGCCATGTTTCTATATGAGATCGTAATCAGGCAGAAGTTTTCAATGCTGTATATAAAGAAAATTACTTCTTCTTTATTTTATTAACGTCTGAATGCTTCTGATAGTGTTAAAGCGGCGCCCAAGGCTCGCATCAGCTGTTTCACTTGCATAGTAAAACCACACAATGTTTTTATAGCGAATCTTTTTTGCCTCTCATTTTTGGGATGTGGCATTACAGACGGCTTGATATTATAATATTTTCATGAAAACTGGCTGATGCAATTAACAAAGTATTCGATATATTACAAATTGACATCATGACGTGTTAGTCATGTTATTAGGTATGTAAAAATCCCTTACCTATGACGCCGTCACAGTTATGTTGTGGTATTTAATTGGGTATTTGAAGCTAGTTATTTAATTGCAGTTAAAAATGTGGTTTAAATCACGTATTATGCGAAATATTAAAATTCACAATGATATATGTTAAAAATATTCACTACTTTACCAAGTAAATTGTACCTGCGATTCGTTTTTTGTAGAGTTCGTAATTATTTGTCAGAATTAGTTGTGTACCTAATTTAATAAAATAAACATTTGATTTTGTTGTTATTTCTTTTATTTCGCTGGATTTGCGTCTACTTGAAGCATAGGTTTAGAATACTTTACCTCTCTCGTGCTACAAATAGAATGTACGAGAAGTGATAAAAAATTAGCACAACATACTGGCAGGCAAACCCAAGCTCTTTAATCTGTATGTAAATGACCTGATACGGGAACTCAGCAGTAAACCCGTCAGCTGCTGGATTGGAAACATCTGTGTAAACTCAAAACCTGCGAGGAATATGCAGCTAGTCATTGGCTGATATATAACGTGGCTAATTGTGAATACCTGGTCTTTCAGACCCCTCGAAATCATGTTCAATACGAGCCCCAGATTATTTCGGAGGACCTCAAGGCTGCTGCTGGTTAGAAGGTTTTCCCGGTGTAGCAAAAAGGTTAAAATTACGATTTTTAAAGCGTATTGCCAGACTGGGAGTCTTTGGACCTATTAAACCCAGAAGATATTGGACTCATTTTGGGTGCAGTACAACAACGCTTTTAGAATGCTGTTTTTGCCAAATACTGCTCGGCATAAACCATGTTTGCAGAGGCAAGGATGGATGTCTTTGAACTGCAAAGGAAGGGCTACTTTTAACAACACATCATAGAGAGTCGGCACTGGCAGCTGTAACACAGGTTTCACCTAGTTCAGCTACAGAACGAATGTTAAATGGATACACCAAACTAATTTTAAGAAAACAATTTTGTAACAAAATATTGTATTTTTGGTAAATAAATAAATAATTATTTGATGTCCTTGATGTCGAGGCTAAGTTCCAGCACAAACAGCATTTTGAGAATGTTACTTACCACCAGTTCCCCAGGGTGCAGTTTGGGCCGATAGAGAAAGCGAGAAGGTTATAGGAGCCCCATTGAGCCATTGTTGCTAAAGTAAAGATAGAAATAAAAAAATCTTCTCTCGTGTTCTCGAAAATAGAGAAAAAAGAAGTGCGAGGCGTTATTATAAACCTCTGTTTAAAAAAATTAACGACACAAGAGATTCATCGCTGCAATTAGAGGCAACATAAGGAGAGTATGCTCTACCGTATACCACTATCGCAAGGTGGGCTTCTCAATTCGAGTAGGGAGAATGAGCAGGGACGACGAACATCGATGTCAGCCACCCAAGAAAATGTGGAGAAAATTGTATTGAGCGATCGAAGAGTTACCATCTGATACTTAACTCAAGAAACGGGCATTTCATATGCAAGTATTCAATCTATATTGAAACAGTCTTTGAATATGAGAAAAGTCTCCGGACCATGGGTGCCGGTAATGCTAACCGTTACAGGGGTCCTATCATTTTGATCCCGAGATAAAACAATCTTCGCAATGGAAACGGCCATCATCACCGACTCCGAAGAAGTTTCGTGCCGGGGCATTGACTTTTATTGTTTCGCTGGCAATGCATGAACCCCGACCTATAAATCAGAGTGTGGGACTCGGCGAGAGAGGAGACCTCGCAATACCCACTAAAACCCAGCGGAACCCTCTTCATCCACAAGTGAGGTGAAAGGTGTTTAACTTTCGCATTCGTTCCTGGTACCTCAGATGAGTCTTCTCCCTCTCTCGCTCATGGGCTTCCTTAAGCGAGACTACGGTCTCGCAGAAGTAAGATACTCCGGCCCACGTCCTCTCATTGGAGGGCATCGCGCCTATAATACTCTCCAGCGAGAGATCACCGTAGATCAGCGCCTCCAGGAGGTAACGTTGAGGTTGCGTTGAGTCGATAGCTACACCACAGTCTTGGCAAACGACTCCTCCCGGCCAATTCGATGCAGGAACTTTCCGAAGCGTCCAGGCCCGCTCAGAACTTGCAGCCGGGGCATTGGCTGGAAAGGGTATGGTCTCAATATTTTGGGACTCAGAAGGGGTATTATTGATTGATTACCAGGAGCATAGAACCACAATATTGCAGGCTAATGATATGCAGCTTTAATTTCCACGTTGGGGAATGCCATCAATGAGAAAAGGAGAGGGTAATTTCGAAGGGACGTGCTATTTCATCACGATAACGCAGCCGTGCACAGGTCGGCAGTTGCGAAGGCTGACATTCAGCAAGATTACTTCGAATTGCTTGACCACCTTATTAGCGATACGATAACGAAGTGATGAATGTCGTGGTGAGCTTTCTGCAGAACTGAAAGGGATTGAAGCCTTACGTCACAACATTGATTTTTAAACTGTGAAGAACCCTCTCGAGGTGCTGATCAATATCAATAACTTATTTATGATAATTAACAACCTATTTAAGGGTAACTGTATACCTTTCTATAATAAATTCCCACGGGACGGTCTAGCAATGTCACTTTATGAAATCAAAGACTTTTTTAAAAGAAAATTGACTGAAAAATCATACCATAAGTGGCAAGATTACTTGGCGATAGAAACACGTGGGAGTAAACGAATTGCTCTAACTTGTATTTAACTATGATAAAAAAGTAAATGGTAAGTAGCGGCCCATTAACGTCCCACTGCTGGGCACAGGCCTCCTCACTCATAGGAGAGAGGGTTTTAAAGCATAGACCCACAACGCCGCTCCACTGCGGATTGGCAGGCATAGTACACAGGTGCACTCTCGATTTTTTCTCTCTCATAGTCCCATATGACGGGAATCCAACACGACCGGAGAGAGCTCAGGCGCAGGACCAACGGCTTAATTTGCCCCACGATGCTCGGGGGTGAAAGACACCGCCACCTTCCCAACTTTGGGAAAATATCGAAAAAATCTCAATAGGTAAAACACAATATTGATTTTTGAATTGGCCTGACCCGGGACTCGAACCCAGAACCTCATGTCTGTAGTCCAACATGCTAACCACTAGACCAATGAGGCAGTTAAATGTGAATAAATAAATGAAATATAATATGATAAACTTATATGATATTATAATGATGATGGTAAAAAAAATACAAAAGTTTGTTGTGGGCTCTTCTCAGGACAGGGTGCGAAGGAACCCCTTGTATCTTTAGATTTAAGTCTTTCTTTAATACCATTATCAGATGTACATTAGTAATAGACCTACTTGAATTAAGATATTTTGACAATGACTTTGATCTTGTTATTATTTTGCCACTAATTATATCAGAGCGGTCAGGGATCCAAGCCAATGACAGAAAGACCTTGGCAACTTGACAACAGAGACGCCGCTCTATCTTTTTTTGCCACAGAGTAGCAATTTTTTTGTTACAATCCTAGAATAATAACTCAAGTGTGTATAACTGTGTATACACTAAACATAAACAACGTAGTACAAAGAGAATCTCCTGATGTACGCTGCACGCAGCCGCAGCGCGGGGAGAGCATGTAAACAAACAACTCTGATGACGTAGCGCTCGAGACTTACTTCGCCCGAGCGCGGTGTGGCCGCTCATTCTGTCGCGAACCGCCGGCCGCGACGCACGCCGCCATGATCGATTACGCGCGCCAAAACATGTGTGATCTCTACCTCTCCGACACACAGCCCACAACCCGCCTCGACGACTTCAACGTCTTCAAAAAGGGAAACGCCACATTCACATACGGCGACATATACAACTCATACGACATGTGCATGGACCACGAGACCAGCAACAACGTCTACTACAACCTCCTGAACCTGAGCGAGTACCGACACTACACCGACAGTTGGAAGAACAAGGTGATAAACGAATGGACCCCCGATGAATCCATGGCTTGGTTGCACGATTGTGCCATATCATACGGATTCAGCGACTTGGATATCCCCTTGAACAATTACAGGCTCCACGGACAGGCATTGAGGAATATAAGGCGCGATGACTTCGTGGAGCTGATGATGCATCCTAATGTGGATCCAGAAATATCGAGCAGGATGGCAAACGTTATCTACGAGAGACTAATATGTCGGTTAAATGATGAGGGTCGACAGCCGACAGTACTTCGGTATGCCGAGAGCGGTCTCTATCAGAATTCCGAGCAGACTATGCTGGATTTGGACACATGGGACGGAAGGAATAGGGGGTACACGACGGACTATAAGCCGAACGATATCAGTTTGTTGAATTCAGCGGACTCTAGTGATGACCACGAAGACTCACAGCGTTTCTCTGAGCCAGTGTCACCTTTTTCATACGGTAGTGATGGCAGCAAATCTGGGGACGAGGACGACAAGAGGAAGATATTCAAAAGACCCCCCGGCCGTCCCAAGGGAACCGGGAAGAAAGTGAATAAGCGTCCACGAAGCGTCTCCGTGCCTCAGTTCCTGAGGGATCTGTTGCTCGACGAAAGGTTTTGCCCGTCGATAATTAAATGGGAGGATCACTCGCAGGGGAAATTCAGGTGAGTTATTGTATTTTTAACGATGTAATCAATAAGCATGTAAACAGCGAAATCGTGACCTAAACATTTGTCAATAGATGCACCTTGTCTTCTTGTCAATGATGTCTGATTTGTCACGTTTAAGGCAACGTGGTGCAACCAATGTTGTAGAGCTGTTCTGCATACTATTTTCAACTCATTGTCTTTATGAAGTACCTATTGACATGTTATAAACTAGAAGCAGTAATTGCCATTTATTATCTATATCTGTAGTGTAGTAAACGCGCAAATACAATAAGCAAAACATCTCTTCTCTCCTATATCCCTTCTTTACCTCACTTTGTGTAGGTATTCTACTAGAAAATAGTATGGAACAAGTCTATATTAACCTGTGTTGATAATATAGCATACATAGCATCACGCCTCATTCCCATAGGGGTAGGCAGAGACCACGTCCTTCCACTTGCCACGATCCTTGCATATCTCTTTTGCTTCTTTCGTTCTCATTAAACCTTTCATATAAGTTCGTGGATTTAGAGTACTCTTGACTTGGTCATTAATTAAAATGTCCTGGATTTGATCCAGGAATGTGCGCCTTGGTCTTCCCCTTCCAACTTTCGAATTCACTCTTGACTTATAAATCCTTTTTGTCAGTCTCCTTTCATTCATTCTCTCTACATGCCCAAACCATCTAAGCATACCTTTTTCAATTTTAGTCACTTCGTCTTCTTTTATACCACAACGCTCTCATCTCTACCGCATTTATTTTACTTTTACTCTTCTTCTGCCAAACCCAACTTTCACTACCATACATATATTATGTATATTGATAAATACAATCTTTTATGAATCTACCTTCAAGAAAGAAAGATCTTTCCAATCGCCAATGTGCCATAAATTTTTAAATACATAACTAATGTTTGTCGAAATGTATTCAGTCAAAAACATAACAAATAGCAAATTTTCAGTATATAATATTAATGTAGACACTTTAAACAATGTTATTTTATATATGTCGGCATGAAAACAAGTTGAATTAACTTATAATTACGTTTATAAGAAACATCATTAAGCCACCGCACACAGGCTTTTATTGCACGAAACAACTTTGTACTTGCATTTTTTTAAGTCCAGGCTTCACATTTGACCTTCGTTGAAGCAACCGAAATAAAAACACAAACGTGCCAATGTGACTTTGCTGACTGGTTATTTTTGGACGTTTGAAATCAAACAAAACGAAATTTATTTAAGTTTATATTACAAAGTTTAATCCATTTAACGGAGCCTCTATATCGTGTAAGCTTAACCTTATAGTATTATAATTTAGTATACGAAATTAAACCAATGTAATTCCTTTTCTATATACTATTGTTAATGGTGACAGAAGATCTTTATTGTAGTAACCAAAGTAACTCTATCTATGACGTGTTTACTCCAAAATAGTTAAAGTATAGTCTAAAATCTTTGGGTTCGTAAAGTAAATTCAAAAGTAGCCTATAACGAGACTTATGTTTATATATTTTGCCAAAAATACAGAGACATATTGAATTTTTCAAATCACCGTTAACTGCTTGTAAAAGCTTATGCAAAATATAAGTTTACGTTACGAATACATTTCTCCAAAGCACTTTATAACAAGTTGTTGATCACATATATACTTTTTACTTATCATTAAACAATATATTACATTATACATATACTAATTGGCCCGACAAACGTTTTGTCATATAATAACTTTTATCGGTATAAGAATACGAAGAACACTATAAAAGAATACGCAATTATTTCTTACTTTTTAGAGCATATTTATGTATTTATAAGATCGTTTTGAAGGCGGTTCTTTTTTTGTTAAAATTTCTATTTATTTTATGATTTTTAGTGAATCTGAAATAAACGTGTTGCAATGGAGCAACAAACGTAAGCTCATTGCTATTTAATTACAGACACTAATATTTTCTGCCATTAATCGCACCCTTACTGTAAGCCGTTGAGGAGATCCATTGATCTTCATATTTAACTACGACTAGCACTTGACCATACCGAAGTTACGATAGGCAACTCAAATATCTGGATAGCCTATAGAAGATTCTGCCGGGTATCGTTCATTTGCTACTAAGAATTGAAGAGTTCCGTCATTTCGTCATGGATTTCATCATCAGAACCTTACCTAACTATCACAAAACAAGCCTTGAAGTATATCCTTTCCAATAAAGAAAGAATCATCGAAATCGGTTGGCGTGATCTTGAGTTATTCGTCCATTTGTCGCGCACATGCTTAATGCAAATTTAACACTTATCCGAACCTTCTTCTGAACTATAACAATCAAAAGAATCTTCAAAATCGGTCTTAACGTGTCATTTTTATGCAAATAGATAATTGCAACAACTTTTTTTATAGCAAAATCTGATAATAGAACCTTAATTCTATTCCAAATCCTGGGTTCGAGTCCCAGATCGGGCCAATTCGAAATCGATATTGAGTTTTCTTTTAAGATTTTCTCAATATTTGCCCGAAGTTGGGAAGTTGGCGGTGTGATCCACCCCCTTGCCTCGGAGAGCACGTTTAGCCGTCGGGCCTGCGCCTGATCTCTCTGCGGTCATGTCGGATTCCCGTCACACTGGACTATGAGAGTGAAGGAATAGAGAGTGCACATGTGTACTATGCCTGCGAATCCGCAGTGGAGCAGCGTGGTGGGTTTATGCTCTGAAAACCCTCTCTCACATGAAGGAGGAGGCCTGTGCCCAGCAGTGGGACGTTAATGGGCTGCTACTTACTTTACTTACTTTACTATTCCAAACTATAATTTACGACCTCTAGTTGTTCAATTTCGTTAAACTTTACATATATGTCTTAAGAATGCGAGTACTAATTATGAGCAGACACATCAGCTAGGTATTTATACATGTCTTAAATTCTATATACTTCATAGTTCACCTTCGCCTTGTTCCTTTGACTGTCCTTGTTTGATTTTTCACACGTTAACTTGCGATTTAAATTGCACATTTATTCAACCTTATTGTTAATAGAAATAAGGTATATTTTTCTATGTTTCAACTCCATTGCGTGTTACTAAAGTTGTTCAAAGTTCAATATAAATACGTCGTTTTGTATGCGTTATAAATAATTATATCCCGACCTTTATGTGATATCTTTCGGGTTAAATTTGTATTTTGATGGTCATTTTATAATAGAAATCATCTGCCGGGTAAGTTCAAGTACGCAATGAGTCGCCTTGGATTTGACTCTAGCTCCATAAATAGTTTAAAACTCAAACGCTGGCTAAACCTTACGAGATAGATCAAATTAATGTACTACGAAATTGTTTACATTAAAAAGATCGATAAAAAACTCTGCGAAAGTATATATTTATCACTAAAGGATAACACACAGTGTACATTTTTATCTTTAGCATATTACAAAACAATACGTGTTGCTATTGCGCTATTTTATACAATACATTATTATTTATTATCCAATTAATTACATTACATATGATGTATATTTAATGTAGATCAAAACTGACCTTAACAGGATTTCATTATGATTGATATCTTAGAAGATATTAGATATTTAAAAAAAGGGGGGGGGGGCGGAGCGTACTATTATCCCGTAGACTGCCCGGCCGCGACCTAAATGTCCATGAAAAACTACCAAATGTTATGATTTTTATATTTGCTAATAGTTAAAATATACAATATTATCTTTTGTTTATTAAATTAAGACTGGTGTGGCGTCAAATTGCGCTAAACTTTGAGATACTGAAAAAAGTCCGTCTCATATTTATAGGCTCATATCTTAAAAATTAAAGCTTACCTCAAGGATTTTCATTATTATTCACATCACTTTTATAACCAAAAACACAAATAATCACTAATAAACACTGATAGTTTATAAAATACCATAAAAAAAACTTTACGACCTTCGACGCGACACACCCACATTTAGTAACGATCACTTTGTGACTGATTTAGTTTTTTCTATTGTTAGGTGTTATCTCTACGCATATTTTGTTATGACAGTTACCGAGAAGCGAAACAGATAATACACATTATGACTTAAAAAGAAAGAGATGCTTATATTTTTGATTGCACGAGTTGAGACAGAACAATCGTATCATGTTAACTAGTAGTTAATTGGATATCTAGGTCTCTCATTTACAGGCTGGTGCAGGTGATGACCGGACATGGTTGTTTCGGCAAGTACCTGCATCAGATTGTTATGTGCCTTTAGATTCAGTGCAGCACACTCTGGTAGATTGCCCGGCGTGGGGACCCCAGCGACAGCTATTGACGTCGCTGATCGGAGAAAACCTTTCACTGGAGAGCATCGTTGGTGCAATGTTCACCTTGGCACATGGCCTTCTTCTGTGAAAGTATTATTTTGCTGAAGGAGGCACATGAGAGGCTCAGGGAAAACGTTGTGGACGCTTTTTGCTTCGGCACAGGAGGTTAGGAGGTAGGAGGTGTAGATTTGTGCTTCTCCTTCTTTCTTTTAAGTTTCCCAGAGGAATCTTCCGGATTGCGGTAGATTGCGTCTACTGACCCTCTGGTTCTCCACAAAAGGTTGCGGAGGATATCGCTGGGTTTTAGTGGGTATTCTGGTTTACCAGCGAGTTCCAAAATCCCGATAAGATTTAACTCTGATCGGGGTGCATAAAGGCATTTCCCAGCGTTAAAAAATTAGTTTAAAACATATATTAAGTTGTGTAGTTTTAAAAACACAGCAGGTTTTATATTCAACTCGATGATTGAGTGTATACAATCGTATATAGCCTTAGGTTGTATTGAAACGTCTAGACCGGTTTGTGAACAATTCTTGGAATCCTTCGTACATATATATACTGACGAACACTCGTGTGATCTGATGTTGGATGCTTTATAACCCATTGAAATGTTTATATACTAGCTGATTTGCGCAACTTCGTCTGCATAAACTTAAATGTGAGCCTTTTACGACGACACATATGTGATACATAAGTATCTTTGCCATACACAACGCCCGACGACTTCTGGTACAAAATCTCTGATATCTTCTAAGATCTCCAGTTTAATGCAATATTAATTATGACAGTTATCATCTACATTAAATACACAATGTATCTAATGCATTTAATTACATAAGAAATACTACTATATTATATAAAAAGCTTGCTAAATAATGCATATTTTTTGTGATGTGTAAAAGATAATAATGGTTACTGTGGGTTATCCTTTTGAGATAAATATAAACTTTCGTTGACCCTTTTATCAATCTTTTTAATATATAAAATTCCGTTGAACATTAATTTCATCTATCTCGTAAGTTTTAGCTAACGTTTGCGATTTTAACTCACAAAAATATGTTTTTTACTTCACATTACTAATCTTTGATTTATTTCATTTTTCTTTAATATAATATACATGTATTATACATATAAACCTTCCTATTGAATCACTCTATCTATTGCTGAAAATAGCTTGAATATCCGTTGCGTAGTTTAAAAGATCTAAGGTAACAAACAGCGGTAGCAATTTATTTTATACCTTATAGAAGTCATCATTATATACGACACAAAAAACAGAGGCCATGACAGACAAAAAATACTTCAATTGTATTTAAAGATTGAGAAAAAAAAACAAATATTAATGCGATCTGATAAAACAATGTCCCGACACGTTTTTATTGTCTTTTTTTTAATTTGTCGAGCCTATTTGAAGGCTTTATAATATTTTGAATTACAATGATTGCCCGTCTGTCTACTGAAAGATATGAGACATCAATGGTTACGGTATAACATCGATTTAAACTATAAAAACGTTTATAATGAGTAAACCTTAAAAGATAGGTATACACCATCTTAGACTTTTTTAAAGATATTCCTCAGAGACGAAACGAGTAAAACACCCCTCTTTTTTACTTCACATTATCAAACAAATTATGCAAATAATTCCATAATTTGCCGCATTCAAAGAAATTATAACGACCCTTACTCTGACTTAAAAAAGAATTAATAAAATTAATTAATTTAAATAGTGAGTAGGTAACTTGTATTTGACTTCAGACACACACACACACACACACACAAACGCGCGCACAGACACACACGCACCCACACACACACACACACACACACATTCATAGACAGACTCGCACCCACGCGTTAATTGGCCTTAACTTAATTTAATTAGATTATATGTTAGTTTTAAGAGGGCTGTGGATTTTGTAAAATAAATAAATAAACCATTGTGCTAGCGAGTTTCTGAGTTTTGCGCGTTGGAACAAGCAAAAAAACTTATCAGCTTAATTATATTAGTATAGAGTGTAGTAGAAGAGATATTCAATATAATTGGTGGGGCACTAGGTGTGGGGCGGTGCCCTGCAGTATAGATTTTTTCGTTGCCACGACGCTCAAGGACGTAACATTTACGTCTTACGCTTCCTTACTTATGGGAAGGACTCCAGGGAACTTAGTATACGATATTAACTGACTTTCTATCATAAATCACTCGTCAAATATAACTACACTTAATAAACTTATAAAAAAAAAGCAAGAGTGATCCCACTTTCCTATATTTCTATTCGGAACGGAGATGAATCCGAAGAAATAGTGATTATATTCCTGTCGTTATGTTATAAATAGTATAGGTACTAAGTTCTTAGTGACAGAGTGAAGTCATGGTCAGAGGCTAGTCTATGCAATGCTGTTATTTCCCTGAAGCAGGAGGACGGTGTGGACGACACGTTAAAGGTCGAGATTTGGGAGATGTTTCCCCTGCCTCCTTCATAAGCTTTCCAGCAAGAATCTTCCACACTCATACTCCGGTGTGATGGCAATCCGACACGACCGGGGACAGATCAGGCACGAGGGTGAAACACACCAACTTCCCAACTTATATTAGCAAATATTGAAAAAATCTCATAAGAAAACTCAATATTAGGACCTCATGCCTGTGGCCGAACTACTAGACCAATGAGGCGGTTCCAGAGTAGATTGCGTCTACCGAACCTCTGGTATTCCAGTAAAGAATGGGGAGGATATCGCTGTGTTTAAATGGATACTCTGGCTTTCCATCGAGTCCCACATTCCCAATAAGATTTAAGATCTAATGGAGATGCGTTAAGGAATTTCTCAGCGCGAAAAAGAAAGGTTCTGGGTTCGAGTCATGGGTTTCTCAATATTTAAGCCGTCGGTACTGGGCTTGGTTTTTCACCGGTCATGTTGGATTGTCATCACATCGGACTACAAGATTGAAGGAAGGTCTAAAAACCCTCTCTCCTGTGTGTGACGAGGCCTATTACCTAGACAAAGTTGCATGTGTCCACTAGTATTATATATATAGTATATACGGTTTTCTTTGTCGGTGTTTTTGCTATGTAAAATGTAAAAGATAAATACGCTCCGCCACTGTACGCACGGATGAAAATAAACGTAGCCCCGCCGTTGCCATGGCGACGCCCGGGAAGCATCTAGTCACGTGTCGCAGCTTCCGCTTTTTTTCTCGCATTTTTCTCCCTCTGCAGCCTCCCCATTCCCGGCTCGTGTACGCCTTAATTGCGTCTGTGAGAGTGTGGTACGGAGAAATTAGAGCGAGGGTAGCTTTATCACAGAGAAAACACGCGATCAATTAATAACCTATTCGATTCCCGGCAGGACACATTCCTTATTTCGATTTCTTACCAGTTAATTCTTGGGTTATAGATAGCTAAAGGAGTACAGGCTTAATGTAGAACACATAAAAAAGTCCAAAATATGGTTTTATTCTTTTGTTATATAAAGTTTCATTTGTTTTAACTAAAACGAGATAACATTAAAAGCACATTTTGCGAGTAAATACTATTTGTGAGAAAGTGAAAATTAATATTACAATAACAATTAGTGTTTTAGAGTCGCTCTCTAATTTGCAGGTTAAGTAACACTATTCTCATATTCTTCATTATTATATTACATACTTTGAACGGCTTCAAACGCAATACTATCGTTGATACAAACTAAGAACTGTCACTAGGCGAATATTGCTTCATTCCCCTGTGCTACCCCTCTTATACCAAACACCTCACTCAAAAATAATTAAGTCCACCAATCACTTCCGGACTGTGTTAAACCGGATGTAGTGTATGTAAACGTTTCACTGGTAATTATAAAGACCTCAGCATAATAAACAAACCACAAATAAAATAATCATGATCGCTAACAAGTAAAACTAGAAAATTTTTTTTTTTTTTTTTTATTTATTTATTTATTTTATTTTTAATCACTATCATCACAGGTAATCCTAATACAATAGTGAAAAACTTATTCTATCTTATTATCTAAAGATTTATCCTATTATTAATCCTATAGCATATAATATTTAAAGCTACCTTTGTGAGATCACTCAGAGAACAATGAAAAATATCAGATTCAGTAGCAATAGAGTTAATAATACAAAGCGCACGCGTCAATGGTGCCTTGTTAAGTAAGTTGGTGCGACCGCGAGGTACCAGCAACAACGGCGGTCGTCGTCTTCGCCAAACATACTTATCCGGAATATAAAATTGCACGTGCCCTAGTAAGTCGGCATTGTGAATTTTACATGTAATTATCCTTAACATATATATGAC
>JACTOM010000870.1:1926594-1985766 GCA_015832385.1 Elymnias hypermnestra | reverse complement strand
AGACAGCCCCAAATTCCTGTACGCTTTTTTACAGCAGTTCTCTATATGATTACGAAACTTCAGCTCAGAGTTTAGAGTCACCCCCAGATCTCTAACCTCATCGACTCTAGTCATTGGCGCTCCCTCTATTTCGTAATTATGCAGAAGTGGAGTGCGTGCACGGGAAAAAGTAATAGTCACGCATTTTGCTGTATTAAATTCCAATAGATTGTCTTTGCTCCATGCAACTACTCTATCTATATCTTTCTGCAATTGCTTACAGTCGTTTCGCGTTTTTACGGTCAAGAAAAGTTTTAGGTCGTCAGCAAACAGTAAACATTTTGCGTTCTTTACTGCTTCGGGCAAGTCATTTATCATAATTATAAATTGCAAAGGCCCAAGGTTACTGCCCTGACTTACGCCAGACCTGGTAAAATAAAGTTCGGAACGATGCCCTTTGTATTCTACATATTGTTGCCTATTTTTCATGTAGCTAGCAAAAAAATATAATAAATGTGGGGTAAAACCAATCATTGCTAATTTCTTGAGTAAAATATCGTTGTTTACTAAGTCAAAAGCCTTCCGGAAATCAAAGTAGGCTGCATCAGTCTGCTCTCCCCTGTCGACAGTGGGTACAACATTGGTAATGTAGCTGAGAAGATTACTGGTGGTACTCCTGGCTGGCCGGAAACCGTGTTGAACATCTGACAGTTGTTCGCTTAACTGCATGTAAATTTTTCTGTAAATAGCAGATTCGAGTATTTTTGCTGGCGATGACAACACAGCGATAGGTCTGTATCCATCAAGCTTTGTTTTTGCTTCCCCTTTAGGAACTGGAGTTACCCTAGTCACTTTCCACCTTTCTGGAAATACAGTTGTGCTTAAACACAAGTTGTAGATGTAAAGCAATGGCCTCGCCAATACTAAACGACAATCCCTAAATATGAAGGATGGAATTCCGTCAGGTCCCGCAGATTTCTTTGGTTTAAGCTGCTTAAGGGTATGAAGAACTTCATCTAATGCTTAATAATAATAAAATGGTGCTTAATATCGCGTATTTCCTCCAAGTGCTCCTATTAAAGTTTCTACCCGTCTAGGCATACTGAGAATGATGTTATCGATGGTTTCCTGGGATAGTCTTCGTCATTCCTCAACTACGGCGATTCGCAGTTCACCCTCGTTGACAGGAGCTGGAATTCTGGACTTAACTTTTCTTTACAGCAAGGCCACTCCATGACAGTGATATTCATATCATTATATGCTTGAGTTACCCGAGTGGTATGCGGCCGATACATGGAGCAAATGGAACGACATTTTCTTCTATAACTTCTCTGATATAGTGGTCTGCAGTAAGACTCCCTCTATCAATCATTATCAAGTCTATGCGAGCTCCCAAACCGTATGCAAATATAGTATCAAATGTATCGTTCTTTTTTGCGTCAGTATATTCTTTGTCTGCTGATTTAAGAGAATTCTGCACTCATCACTAAACAATACCTTACTCCATTGGTCCACGTTTCGTTAGGTTTCGCTAAATATGCCGGTACGTATATATAAATCAATCGTCCCTAATTTCGCTAATATTGGTTTTTAAACTATTTGTAAAAGTCCAGGGAAGGCTTAAAACATATAAAAATCTGGTTGGAATATAGTAAAAACAACAATATCGCTTTCCTTTCGAAACTATCCTTATCTGTCAAACGTTTGACGTTAGAAGCGTCGTTTAGAAATCAGTTAAATTCAAAAATCGTTTGGAATACAATTGATATTTAATGTCAAAAGTTTGACGTTCGTGCTGTCGTTCAGAAATCTAATATATTTGTAAACTTTTTTGAATAGTTTTAGACATTTGACATTGACAACTAATAATTTCTGATCAGATCTATTATATTTTGTTATGTTTCTCGTTTCATAACTATGTCTCAAACAAATCGTTGTACTCCATTACATTATTATAGATTTATAATAACATTATAAATTGTTGCTCAAAGCACAAATATAACAACATTGTCCTCATTCGTACAGATGTTATCCTAATTATATTTAAATAATACGCTCGCATCGACTAATTAATTTATTATTAATAATACACTACATTAGTTATAACTCCATCCGGTGTTTAATTGGCAGATAATACACAATTAAATTTAATAACAACGCACTTGTAAAGTGAGTCGATATTAAAGTAATGTGAATTGTAAACTAGCTTATATTAGCAACTGTAAAATTAAATGTATATAATGCTATAGAAATTTATTGTGTTCTCTATCTGTAGCTGGTCTGTGGACCGCTTGCACCAAAGTCCCTGTAACATTTCTTTTTCGTGAAAATCTATTTATAACTAGGGCAGCCCTGTGTTATCCTGGTAATATTTAAAGGTACCCCATTCCGAAGGGATAAGGTCGAAGTTCCCTTGCGAAGGGCATTGTGCGTAGATACCAGCTATATATATTTTTTTCTCATAGTGGCTCTATTATATTGATTAGTAAAGCTCCCTCTTCCGGGTCGGGCGTCTTTTGCGAATACTCCGCAGTTTCTTTGTTTTTACTTTCTTAAGGTTTTATATCGGAATGAAAAAATCGTTGGGGTTACCTATCAGGCTGCAAAGGTAGCAAACGCTACTGATTCACTGACCAAAAAGACAAAAGAGCTGGACATCAAAGCCAGTTAGGTAATCCACATAGCTTCCAATCGAAATGGCGCAATTCGCTTCGTCAGGAACATTGCGATGATCAGCAGGCCACGACCAAAGGAGCAGGAAATTTCTGTACCTCTCATATACTGTTAAAAGTTATATACTAGCTGGCCCTTTATTATTTTGACGCTGGGAAATACCTTCACCCACACCGGGAGTGCCTCACTGGTCTAGTGGTTAGCAGACAGACATACATAATCAATATTTGCCCGAAGTTGAAAATTTGGCTGTGTATTCCACCCCGGTGCCTCGGAGCCACCGTTGAACCGTCGGTCCTGCGCGTGATCTCATTGAGAATGAAGGAATAGAGAGTGCACTTATGTACTATGCCTCCAAAAACCCTCTATCACATGAGTGAGAAGGCCTGTGCCCAGCAATGGGATGTTAATGGGCTGCTACTTTACTTTTTATACTGCGTGAGTGTGAGCGAAGATATTTCCTATTGACAGATCAAAATATCCATTAAGATCCAGCGGAAATCCGAACTGAAACCCTTGGGTAGAGAATTTTTAATTTAATTCACGGTAGATTTAGAAAAAAAGCATTTTTCTATTTGTGGGAGGGTGGTTAGGACCAGAACGTGTTTGCTCTAAGGAAAGTAAGTAACAATGGCCGAAATCTCACACCAGACTCATAACAAAATGCAATCTCCTTACTTTTGTCCTATTCTTGAAGCCGAAACTTCCGCCAGCGAAGCTAACAACATTGGTGTGCAATATTAAAAATTAACAATACCGTATATACCTGATATCATCGTTTTCTACGTGTCCTAATCAACAGTCTTTAAAAAATAAAACTTCCAAATTTTTCTGTACCAGAAATGGAAACTTGGACTTCTGCTAGCTTTGGTCTTAGTCAAACGCTAATTTATCAGCAATGCTATACCGATAACATTTCGATGATAAATACTATAAAATCAGATATCCAATTAATTTTAAGCGTGAAACCTCACCTCGTAGTACCAATGGCCCAAATTTCCGATCTGAATGTTGCTTTTTTGTCTCTGGGAATCCGAATAAAATTAGATCCTCTGGACAAACAAAATATCCAATAAAATCCAATGTCTGCGTATTCGACTCTGATTGCTCCCGAGATGCTTCTGACAAAAGGTATAATAGGCAAGTATACGGATGACAAGAGTTCCGCTGGCTTTTAGTGGATATTCTGGTGCAAATAGCGAGATTAACTGCAACTGTCGTTTGCAAAAACATTTCCTAACAAAAGAAGAAGCTGGACAAAAGTAGTAGCGTTCTTCAGCCTCCTCTATCGGTGGAAGGCATCTGCCATTAGCTCTCTCTTCCACTCCTTCTGCAAGGTGACAGACTCATAGAAGGAGATTACTGCTAACCATAGCAGCAACTATAGGCGGCAACAAGAGATTTTAAAGAAACTAACTTCAAACCGCTCTCCTAAACTGCTGTCTCTGCAGAACTTTCTGGATAGGGACCAGAGATTGCCTTTCTGCTTAAAGTTATCCGATGAATAGGTATTTTACGGTGTCGTTAAACATTAACTAGCAATAAGTAGTAGGTTAGTAGTTTACCATGCAGTAACAAGACTGCAATGTGTGTCGAGGTTAGGCGATAATACTTTTGTATATCATTTCGGACATTAGATGCATTTGCAATATCTCTTTTATATAGTTCCACTCTTTTTTATCGTCCAACTAATCCTTCAAGTATGATAGTAGCTTTCTTTTACTAAAGGATAATAAATTATATTCAGTGTTATTCTCCAATCTTGGTAGATCCAATTTCGAGAAGGAGGTCAACCGCCGAATCCAACTCGCTTGGGCTGCGTTCGGGAAGTTACGCCAGATATTTTCGTCTGATAACCCTCAGTGCCTGAAGACCAAAGTCTTCGAACAGTGTGTGTTGCCAGTGATGACCTACGGTTCTGAGACATGGTCGCTGACTATGGGCCTCATGCGGAAGCTCAGAGTCACTCAGCGTGCGATGGAGAGGGCTATGCTCGGAGTTTCTCTACGCGATCAAATCAGAAATGAGGAGATCCGTAGCAGAACCAAAGTCACCGACATAGCTCTACGAATCGCGAACCTGAAGTGGCAATGGGCGGGGCACATAGTCCGACGAACCGATGGACGTTGGGGTCGGAAAGTGCTGGAATGGCGACCCCGCACTGGACGACGCAGTGTAGGAAGACCCCCCACAAGGTGGACCGACGATATAAGGAGGATCGCCGGTAGCCGCTGGAGCCAGGCGGCACAAGATCGGGTCTTGTGGGCATCATTTCGTGAGACCTATGTCCAGCAGTGGACGTCCATCGGTTGAAGCGACGACGACGACGAGAGAAAATGTTTACGAATAAAACAAACATTTATTAGAATTTTAAACGCGTGGGTTGCTTGATATTTAGGTATTGAAAGCCCTCGCTTTCAATCGACAAAATATTTTGTAAATAAGTATATTCTAGTCGTAAACATATAATGTTATATATTTTGCTAAAACGTTTACAAACTATTTTATTTAGCTTGATGTTATATAACAATGACGGAAATAGATAGATAAATGCATCACGTTAAAAATATATGTACAATTATTCAGTATAACGTAATTTTATTGTGCAATTGGGTAATCCTAACGCTCATTACCGATCTCTTCCAGACATAGTCCATTGAATTGTTACAATTTAAGGACCGAACGTTGTTAGAAGACGCAATTTTATTTTTGGTACATGTGTGTCCATAGAAGCTTAACCCCAAGTTTGTGGGGTTGCCGCCGCGGCAAATTAAAATGCCACATGTTATTTGTAAATATTAAAACTACCTAACCTTCACACGAATTAGCATTAAAAACACTGCACATCTTCGTGACGCTAAAATTTTTACCCTCATGCGCCTTAAGAAGTTTCACTTCAAAAACAGGCAAACTAAAAAAAAAGTGTGCGTCTCGGGACGGCCGACAGAAGTGATGACTTAAACTAGTCTAAATTGAACTGTTTAATATTGAAATCGTTTAACTTGATAAAAGCTTAGGTTGTTATTTCAATTTTATAAATGATAATGTAAGGAAAGGTTACTTATTAATAAGATCTTTTATTGATTAAGTTACACTGGCAACGGTATATGTCTATCGCACACTAAACACTGAGTAGAGAAAGGGGAAAGCGTCTGTCTGAAGTACGGCTAGCGCTGTTAGCGCTGGGTTAGAGTAAGAGAGGAGGAGCCTGCATACCGCTGCCGTATGTGTCAGAGAAAGGGACACCAGACAGACTGGCGCCGTAACGCGTTTCGTAACGAAGAATTTTATTTTCTCACAAGAAATTATCACTCAAATCACAGTTGAGTATTTTAGGAACACACCTAATAGACATAAATTACTTATTACTTGTTGTATTTATATTTTTTTCTTTTCCTCTTATATGATATATATGTTAATAATAGTTTATAAAGTAATAAGTAACAATAAGAGAAGCTAAATCCTTAACAATTTTTAAGAGATAGGTAAAGATATATTACCTGTCTCTATCCGAATAGGACGACTATGTATTTTTATGTATGTATGTTTATAGATATATATTTTTATATTTACATCCTTATATCTATGTATTTTTATTTATTATATAAATTTCTTCACCGATACATCTCACCACGCTCTACCCCTTTCACTTATCAGCAATCTCTCTAACCCAAAGGTTGCCTGGAAGAGATCGCTAGATAGCGATAAGGTCGCCTTATTGAACTGATCTTTTTTGTATTTACTTTTTTTAATGTTATTTTTTGGTGTACAATAAAAGTGTTCTCTCTCTCTCTCTCTCTCTAAGTTCACTTACCTATAACATTAATTGTTTCGATAAATAAAACAATGTACTTAAAAAATTTAATGTATGCGTGTTTGTTCGTGTGGACATGTGTGTAGGCTTTTGTCTGTACATAGGAGTTCGCCTGACTGTATAAATATGAGATTTTTAGTACAGAATGGTATGTATAGATCCCAAATTTACAAGAATAAATCAAGAATGACCCATAGAAATTAATTTCAATAATGCGTCAGTTACATAAACCGTTCGGTTGCATCCCAGCGGAGCTATATCGATTGATTGATACGCTCTCGCTGGGTGGAGGGTGGCCTCCCTCCACACCTGAAACCACTAGAAAAGGTAAACTCCACTCGCAGACTGTGTAATCCTTATTTAGAATACTTTCTTATATGTTTATGAATAGCTATTGGTCGCGTAGTGGTCGAAATTCGGTCATAATTAATTTAAATTATACGTTTGAACATTATTAACACCTTCACTACGGAAAATAATGTCCTTCAATTTCCGCCAGTGCGCGGCAGGCCTTTTATGTCCCACCAGCACTAGAGTAAATTAAATTTCTATAAATTTACAAAAACATGTTAAATACGTGTTTTTTATGTACTCTTAGAATAACCTTGAACCCAACTTTCTTAGATTCTATTCGGGATCTATCTAACAGAAAATGAGAACTAAACCAGAGAAAAAGGCATTTAGATATCGACCCGAATCGCACTAGAAAGTATTTTTAGTAGTGATGGGACATGTGCCAGAAACATGTCACATAAAGATTTTACTTGCATTTTCTGCAAGATTGTTTTCCTTCTTTACTTGAGTACTATTTAAGGTTTTCCACAGTTGTAGCATCCTGCACAATTTCCCAGTTTGGCGCTCATTTCTAGGACATGGTCATTGTTTTTCATTTCATTTGATTTCCTGAAATGATTTTTTAAAATTTTGTGAAATTAATGCAATCGAATAAAACGTCAGATCAACTCAGACTCTGCACAACACTAAATGATATGCGCTCCATGCGGCGGGGGGTCGCCGGCGACCTGTTAGGACGGTAGGCCGAAAGAGACCTATCGCCGCATTGAATGGATATTTTTAATGCTCAGTGCGTGGTAGGTAATCATTTTATAGAATATAGCTACAATTTTAGCCACAATCTGAAATATATATTTATCTCTATCGAACTTTTTAAAACTGTTGAGATAATCGTTCCGGTTCAGTGAGAGGAACACAGTTTTCTTCGTCCGCACCAACTGTAATACCGCGGCAGGCCTAAAAGGGCCTGATGCGCAGTGAATGTGTTAAGCTCCTACTGACAATTATATAAGGCATGACAAAGGCTCTTTCTTTTATTCTAAAGTTTCTATGGCAATGACGATATTGCGTAGGTCAGCAAGTATAATATAATTATAGTTTTCCTTTCAGTTTCTTCAAAAGTCGCACAATATTGAAATACCAGACACAGAAAAGGCTTTTGATGTCTCAAGTAGCCAAGTTCGACAAACTCGTGTAATGCAAGTCCCTACGACAGTTTCGCACAATGTTTGTAGACATCTTTTGTTGTTTAACGTTCAGAAAGTTTTATCATGGAGTAAATAACAAAGCACTTTTAAAATGAATTAAGAAAGAAGAAGGAATAATGAAAAGAAAATCTTTAATCTATAGTTAAATAATGTTATTAGTAACGAAATAACTATGGTTATCGTTAAAAATTCTTACAACAGAGGCCTCCACCGCGTCTATCTGTTTGTTTGTTGTAAACTTAAGAACTTCTGCTCGCATGTTTATGAAGTTTTAATAAATATATGTCGGAGAATAAGAGAGTAGGAGAAGCATAGAGCAAAGAGGCGTAGAGTTCTCCGCCGACATCGTCATTAATGGCATCCATAATTTCCATACTGTGGGCGTTGATGGGTAAAGTTGGTAGAATCAAACACTTTACTAATACTCGTTATTAATAATTATAATAACTAGAAACGCGACAGTTGCATTAGTAGACCGCTCCGGCGGACCGTCACCCGAGATCTACCGAGAGATGGATTGCCACTTATTGACTTTGCCCCACGCTGACAGATAGATGGCGCCAGAGATCCACAGATTATTGCACTCCGACATATAAATATATATATATATGTCGGAGAATAAGAGAGAACGGAGAAGCATAAAGCACAGGGGCGTAGGGTTCTCCGCCGACATCGTTATTAATTGGATCCATTATTTAATTTCTTATTCTGTGGGCGTTCGTGGGTAATGTTGGTGCAATCAAACACATTATTAATTAACTCGAGTTATAATGTTCCCGATATCAATTTACACAAACTTATTAAGAATAATAGCTAGGAACGCGACAGTTTCAATAGTCGACCACTCCGGCCGACCGCCACTTGAGAACTACCGAGAGACGCGCCGGACTGCCACTTATTGACTCTGCCCCCACGCCGATACACAGATGGCGCCAGCGTTCCACAGACTTTTACACTCGGACCAGCGATCCACAGACTCTTGTACTTCGACATATATTTTCTTTGAACCCTTGTTGCTTTGAATTATACTGGTTCACGATTAAATGAAATAAATAAATGAAAATTCACTGAATTTTGACCGCTAATGCTTACTTATTTGTTGTTGCTTCGAAATCCCGAAAGTAAGCATAAGACGTTACTGCTATTTTTCAATAACTATAACTCTAACGTTATTATAAGTCCAATAACTGATGTTTTATTAAGTTATTGCTGAAAGTTCTTTATTTAATAAAAGTGTTTGCGTGATGGCTATTAATTTTTTTAATAAATTACCAAAAGATATAAGGGAATATGCCTCACAATTTAAAAATTGTATAAAATTTAAAAATTCTGTTAAAACTTTACTTATCAATAACATCTACTACTCCGATGACTATTTAAAAGGAATGTAACAATAAGTAATAATACGCAACTATATTTAATAAGAGGTAATATAATGTAATATATAATATGTTCACGTTAATAACATAATGAAATAGTAGTAATTTAATTGAAAAATTTAGATAAGTAGAATATACCATATTCAGCAAATAAATGTTTTGATTTGAAATTTTATGTTATGCATACTAGGTATGAGCTATTTATATCGCAGAAGATAAGTATTTGATAGATATGGACTATGAATGATGAAGATGGAGCTAAGTTAATAGATTAGAATCTGCCATTGAAGACGACTTTTTAATGGTCTAAATAGTTTGCTCTTCTCATTAAGAGGATCATTAAAATAACATTACAATAAACAGTATATATCTAAACATGTTAATAAAATTGTATTTAATATTAATTAATTTATATAATGTTTAATAACAAGCCCTTTCTCCCAAGTTAAAGTAAAAGTAATTACGTACTAATAAAAACGCGTTGTTAAATACACTGAATATTGCTATCTCATTGCTTCTTTACTAGTTAAAGTTACTATAATACTAGCACAATCCATTATTAAAACATTGAAGTTAACATAATAACCCTCTTTTGGATTTCAGTTATTTTCGTAACTGTTATTTATCAGTAAGGTATCAAATAACGGGTATATTAGTTGGTTATCGCATGCTTAGTCAGATATGACTGGCAAACGTTCGGTAAGCAGCGAGTAAGCGTACCGGCGGGCTTTTCTTTATTCATAGCTTAATTTTTAATCTATTTTCAACATATCTATCTATATAAAACAATATATGTCTAGTCTTTAATGCAGTTTAAAATAAATGTCGTTTCTAATTCTAAGTAAACGAAATAGATGAGATCAAGTTATATGACTAGATACAATATTTATGATAAATACATATAATCAAGTATATAATATAATAATAAATTCTTCTTTGTAATAATATCTTCATAAATATTGATTGCTAATATCTCTTAACGTAATCACTTTACACGGAATTATTAAAATATCTATAAAACTCTTATAAATATGTAAATCGCTACATAAAAAATTGTCGTAACGCTTATGGTGGATTAATTTATTGAATAGACGTGTAATATTGATCTGAATTGCGTTATTTGTATATATAGCTGTTAGGCGATGCCTTTGACGTCGTCTGCCTATCATTAGTACTCATGTGAAGTGAAGTGAGTATACGCATCATTGAAAAATATAACGAGACAGTTAAGATAAAACCTTATCTACAATTGAGTACAAGTGCTTGACTGTGATCACACTTTATGATTTTCTTTTGCTTTTAATTAGGCCACGACCGAAGCCTCCCACCATTCTAAAATCGAAACCAACACTTTTTTTCAGTAAAGCGAGCATTTGCACCATTGTACCAGTTAATTATCATCTTCCTACCTAAGATAACCCTTATCTCCAAGTGACGTATGTATAATAACAGTTTGTGTTAATCGATATTCGATGTGTCACATCGATATTGATATAAATAAACAGATAGTGAAGTGTCACATCGTCAAGTGCGAGTGAGACGGTATGAGGATAACGTGAACGAGCGTGCAAGTTATCTCGTGAGCAAAAAAAACTTCGCAGTACAACCTCACGTGCGAAACTGCGACTGGTTTTTAAACCTATTAACTTAAAGTTTAGAATTGTATCACTTTATTACGCCTTATATACTGTACATTTAAATTGGTAATGGTTCCGTTAAATTATAGCGAATAAATTTACTCGAACGCTTAATGAATTATATTGACGTCCCTTCTTTTTACGCGGAGAAAAACTTCTAGGCGCAAACCTCGACTCGGTCAGGAGTGTGGGATACTGCTTCATCCATGAGTGAGGTACTTTCGCATTCGTCCCTTGTGCCCTGGATGAGTTGGACTGAGGTATTCTCCTTAACACGCTCGTCGATCTCTTTAAACGAACCTAAGGTCTCGTAGAAGAAGGCCACTCCCTCTCACATACAGTCACTGGAGAGTAAAAGTAAAAAAGTAAGTAGCAGCCCATTAACGTCCCACTGCTGGGCACAGGCCTCCTCACTCCAAGAAGCGAGGGTTTTTAGAGCATAGACCCACCACGCTGCTCCACTGCGGATTGGCAGGCATAGTACACAAGTGCACTCTCTATTCCTTCACTCTCATAGTCCGATGTGACGGGAATCCGACACGACCGGAGAGAGATCAGGCGCAGGACCGACGGCTTAACGTGCTCTCCGAGGCACGGGGGTGGATCACACCGCCAACTTCCCAACTTCGGGCAAATATTGAGAAAATCTTAATAGAAAACTCAATATTGGTGTTTGAATTGGCCCGACCCGGGACTCGAACCCAGGACCTCAAGTCTGTAGTCGAACATGCTCACCACTAGACCAATGAGGCAGCACTGGAGAGTATCTCACATATAATGGTCCTCAGCGAGGCGTCATCAGCAATCAGCTCCACCTGTAGGTGACGCTGAAGTCCCTCCAGGCCAATTCGGTGCAAGAATTAAAAGCCTAAAAGTACCTTCGTCACAGATCCGTTCGCACATTTTCTCCGACAAAGGTTGTGACCGACAAAGGTGTTTAAGAATTTGAAGCGAAGGATTGGTACTGCCTGGTTTCATGTTAGATAATGTTAGTAAACATTTTGAAACAATATTGTTAGTTGACAAATTGTTACAAATAAACCCATTTTTTGGCATGCGATTGACTACAATCACATCTGATGTTGTATTGATGTAGCCTAAGGTCGATCGGGCTTGCCTAAGAGGTGCCTATTCACCATGTCTTTGAAAATACCCGGGTTGTAGGAGTTAGGATATACTGAAGCTGGTAATGTATTTCACTCCTATGCGGTGCGTGTTAGAAGTGATTGGTCAAATCTTTTGGTGCGCTCTCGTGGGATATCCAATATGTACTGATGCCAATTGTTTTTTGTTATCATTTGTTTGTAAATATGCACGCAGGAGACAACAGGGTATGCGAAGAGTACGGGAGAACGTAAACCCAAACCCAATAAACACAATGTTACATTTTTGTTTAATGTTTGTAAACATTTTTAAACAGCAGTATGGCGGCACCATAAAAGGGGCTTGTAACGACGCCTACTTTCTCCCAGCTTCCTACTTCGGAGAAGAGAGCTATTTGCTGCTCCTTGTCTCGCTTCCTCTCCAATGCCTCCTCCTCCTTCCATGCCGCCTTATTGCCAGTATAAAATCCTATTTATATCCCAGTGTTTCAAAAACTAATGTTAGTGTTTTTTAGAAACTAGCGGCCCGTCCTGGCTTCGCACGGGTAGACATAAATAGATACAGATATTTAAGTTATAAGCATGATCATTAAAACGACCATGAATTGACAAATATTATGAAAAATGTGATCCCTAATACTAATACTAAGTAGCTCTGAAAAGAACTTTTTAAGTGAAGCATAAAAATGTGTTAAAAAATACTCGAAATATTCAATGTCGCTTGCGTCTATTGCGTAAGGTAACCTAGTTTAAAATGGTGCACCCCCTTTTCCCGCACTGCCCCTCTCTCTTCGAGTTAGTATTTTTATTTTAATTTCATGATATCTTTTGAATGGAATATCCGATTTCAATAATTCAAAAAGTAATCATCAAGTATTGAGACAGTCTTGAATATAAAATTATTTATTTGGATAAAAATTTATAAATGGTATGGATAACACGGACTGATTTTGATCGGCATGTCTATCAATTTGTTAAATGTAAAAAAGTAGTTATAGTGACGTAACTACAATAGCTAGACATATGGTTATTTGTAGATATTGATATATTCTATAATATTGTCGAACATTTTTTTGTCCTATCATTAATACTCTTCACAGCGTATGCGATGAAAGACATTTTATGGCTAATTTTTTTACACCTTCGGTTGGTTTTAATAGGAATTTCTAAGGATTTATACAGTAATCTAGTACTAAATATAGCCTATGTTACTCAGTGATAATGTAGCTTTCTAATGAAAAAGGAATGATTAAAATCGGTTCAGTACTTTTTGAGTTTATTCGTTACATACAATAATACAAATCTTTCCTCTTTATAATATTAGTGTAGACAACAAAGACATATCAATGTTTATTACGAGATACACTTTCCAACATACGATATATTATGGATTTATTTATTTTATATTGCAGCTCTGATTGTGAAATAAAATATTTAGGTTTTGGCAATTTGCATGTAATAATATAATCATAAAATAAAGTTTTTTCAAATATTTGCTTTTGTAACACTTTTTGTTACTTAAATGCATCTGTATTTATGCGGGTAACAGTAGTGAGTAAAACATCATCAGCACTCGTTTTCATTGCCTTCAAAAGGAGCCCTAACACTCAGCTCTAAGTAATTGCAGAATTCGTTCAAATCTAATGACTTTTGCAATAAAAAATATTATTGATTAATTTTTTGCAATGCATTCCTATTGTGACGGAATATCTAATCTTAATACTTTCCAGGAATACAGTTGTTCGGAAATAAAACAGGAAAATGATATTACTATACAAATTTTACATTTTATATGTCTTACATCTTCAATCAATTTATATTTAGGATGGTGGTGGAACGGTGGTAGATCGGTCCTTCGCAGGACAGACATGAAGATTTGGAAGATGATTTTAGAAGCCTTCGTTTCCATGACCTAAAACCTTATCGTCAAACTTTCCTGTGCAATGCTGTGTACAAATACCTCTTGAAAGTATAAATAATGAGTATATATATCTAAGGAGGTAAATAACTTTTTAACAAGGTAGTGCGTATCCATCTTAAACTGTATCATCACTTGTAGGTGAGGTTACAGTCAAGTGTACACTTGTGAACAACAAAAAAGATTGGCTGTCCTGAATTTGACCTGATAACATTGATGAGAAATTGTTTGTGTAATAAACAATGAAATTAGGCCGATCGAGCATCTCTATCGCTTGAGCACACTCTGTAAAGAACGTGACAATGGGTTATGCTTTACAGTGTTAGTAGCAGCCTTATAACATTTTTATTTTTTTATTATAAAAAATCTACAGCATCTTAGCTAATTTTTACATAGAAAAATGAATAAATCTTATGGCAATTACAATATTATTTATGTTTGATAACGAGTCTGGTATAATAGCCTTACAAAAGATCACAGCTGATACTCCTAGCTTAACGGTTATCGTCGTCGTCGCTTCAACCGATGGACGTCCATTGCTGGACATAGGTCTAACGAAATGATGCCCGATCTTGTGCCGCCTGGCTCCAGCGGCTACCGGCAATCCTCCTTATATCGTCGGTCCACCTTGTCGGGGGTCTTCCTACACTGCGTCTTCCGGTGCGGTGTCGCCATTCCAACACCTTCGGGCCCCAACGTCCATCGGTTCGCCGGACTATGTGCCCTGCCCATTGTCACTTCAGGTTCGCGATTCGTAGGGCTATGTCGGTGACTTTGGTTCTGCTACGGATCTCCTCATTTCTGATTTGATCGCGTAGAGAAACTCCGAGCATAGCCCTCTCTATCGCACGCTGAGTGACTCTGAGCTTTCGAATGAGGCCCATAGTCAGCGACCACGTTTCCGATCCGTAGGTTAGTCTTCAGCCACTGAAGAATATTGGACGAAAAAGTCTTCCGGAACTTTACGGTTATAAGACAGACAAACTGAATCAACAGTCTTTCTGTATATACGTATTCAATAATGATTAATAAAGAAATAAAGACATGTAGGCCCCTATAAAAGCAGTGACGCAAATAATAACTCTGCCATTGTTGAGGGCTATGACGCTACGTTCTGAGGTTTTGATACGTGCATCTATGACATTAGGTATACGGATTGACATATTATGCATCATTATTCTTTGTATATTGTACTTATTCAGCTGTATATGTAACCGTATTGACGTGAATACGACTTTAAAATCGCATTCATAGGGAGGCAATAGAAAAAACTAATGATAAAGTCAGGGGATACAGTTTGGTATTGAAGCTACATATCTATCACCTCCATCATTCAATTACACCACTGGATAGTTAAAGGATCAAAGAATTTATTACGTCAAGTAAGGTCTGTAACACATCGCTATTTTATATTGAAACAATTACCCGTTAGGAGATATATTCACGTACAACAAACGGACGTGTCTATAACATAGAGACACTCTATTTTTTTATTATTCTAATTTAGCTAGTATATTGTTATCCGTTTCGCTGGGATATGCACGCTGACTGAAAGGTCGGGAGTGTGGGAGTCGACGAGGAAATGACCTAGTGATAATCACTGTGAAAGCATTTTCATTTGCTTATTGGATAGCCAAGGATCATTCACACATTCCTATCTGATGTCCCAGATGAGTTTGAGACTAAAAGTTCATGAAGGGAAGATGTGCACAAACATACATCGCTAAGAAACCCCTCCTTTGACGGTGAAAGCATGGTCCACTCTATTCATTTGTGGACCATCTTAAGCGAGACGACCGTCTCAGAGAAGAAGGTCACTCACAACTGTCACTGAAGAGCGTGGTGCCTACAATGCTTTTCAGCAAGACGTTCTCGCGCTTGCTCCTTCAGCAATGAGTAAGCATCTAATGCATTCTCCCTCTTTCACTCCTGGGCCTTTTACAACCGTCTCACAGGAGAAGACCACATCCCCTCAGCGTCTTTCACTGGAGAACATAGTGCATCCAGCAAGATATCTTCGTCAATCAGCGCTACCAAATGATGACGTTCACATACACTGCTAAGTAATCACTCCTACTTTAGCGATCCGAGAGAGCATCTATTGCATTCTTCCTCTTTCACTCGTGGGCCTTATTACGCCAGACGACTGTCTCACAGAAGAAAGCCACCAGCAACTGTCACTGAAGAGCATGGTGCCTACAATGCTCTTCAGCAAGACATTCTCGGGCTTGCTCATTCAGCATTGAGTAAGCATCAAATGCATTCTCCCTCTTTCACTCGTGGGCCTTTTACAACCGTCTCACAGAAGAAGACCACACCCTCCCAGCTTCTTTCACATAGTGCATCCAGCAAGAGATCTTCGTCAATCAGCGCTACCAAGTGATGACGTTCACAAACATACACTGCTAAGTAATCACTCCTCATTTAGCGGTCCGAGAGAGCATCTATTGCGTTCTTGTCTGCGCTACGTAGTGATGACATTCATAAACTGCATTCTTTCTCTTTCACTCGTGGCCCTACTTTAGCCAGACGATCTTCTCTCAGAAGAAAGCCATTCTTGCCCAGCATCTATTATTGGAAAATATCTCGCATAGAATGCTCTCCAACTTAGGAACTTGCTCTGCTGCTTAGGTCCTCAGGCTGCCCAATTTACCACACTGTGGTGCGCTGCGAAAATGACACCACCACACTATTGGCAAACTTTATAAAACTTCCATCTTCAGTCAGAACTTGCACTAATCTGTAAGAGCTACCGGTACGACGCTGTGCAGAAAGTTACCTGGCTCTTCCTTTTTAGACTGTATCATTACTTGCAATCAGGTGAGATTACAGACAAACACTACCGTGATAATACTAATAAAAAAAACTATAAAACGTTTGCCTCGTTGTCTATGAGCGAAGCTTATCTTGTTTACCTTTCCTAGAGCCAATCAGTCTGTACGTTTCGCAGAACTGCAGCCATTCCAACGATGAATCAGATGTTATTATAATATTAATGCGACAATAACTTATGTAAATATTATTTAACGACTGCTTTCAGATAAAATGTTATGGTATAAAAGAAGATGTAGTGATTAAAATTGAGAAAGGTATGCTTAGGTGGTTTGGGTACATAGAGAGTATGAATGAAAGGAGACAAAACGGATTTACGAGTCAAGTGTGAATGGGAAAATTGGAAGGGGAAGACCAAGGCCTCCTCGTTCCTCCAAGGTTCCTCGTTCAAATCCAGGGCATTTTAAATAATGGCCAGGTCAAGAGTACTCAAAACCGACGAACTTGAATGAAAGGTTTAATGAGAATGAAAGAAGAAGGAGATATGCGAGGGTCGTGGAAAGTGGAAGCATGTGGTCTCTGCCTACTCCTTTGGGAATGGGGCGCGATGCTATGTATGTATGTTTCTATTTGAATCAATTTAATTTTCTTTTACAACAGTTCTCAATCTGAATCTCTGAAATTATAAATGCGAAAGTAACTCTTTCAGTCTGTCGCGCTTTCACGACAAAACTACTGAACCGATTTAAATGAAATATAGCACATAGATGGTCTAGAATCTGATGAAGGACATAGACTACTTTTTCTTCTCAGATATAAGCGAAACTTACTGAGAGATTTCCTTTACCATTCACCCTTTAATTTGACATTCTTCATATTCCTTTCAAAACTGTCTCATTGGTCTAGTGGTTAGCATGTTCGACTACAGACATGAGCTCCTGGGTTCGAGTCCCAGGTCGAGCCAATTCAAAAATCAATATTGAGTTTTCTATTTAAGATTTTCTCAATACTTGCCCGAAGTTGGGAAGTTGGCGGCTTCATCCACCCCCGTGCCTCGGAGAGCACGTTAAGCCGTCGGTGCTGCGCCTGATCTCTCTCCGGTCGTGTCGGATTCCCGTCACATCGGATTATGAGAGTGAAGGTACGACTAGAGAGTGCACTTGTGTACTGAGCCTGCCAATCCGCAGTGGAGCAGCGTGGTGGGTCTATGCTCTAAAAACCCTCGCTTCTCGGAGTGAGGAGGCCTGTACCCAGCAGTGGGAACGTTAATGGGCTGCTACTTACTTACTACTTATATTCCTCTCGTGACGTAAACTTGCACTAATAACGATATTAAGGAATCAAGAAATACGCGGGGAACACCATGGGGATAAGCTAATATTAATACATATAAGAATAACTACATCCTTTTCCAATAATATAATTGTAAATACGAAAGTATGTTACTGATATTTTCACGCTTACTTTGTTACAACAATTGTAATCAATTTTGCTGTGAAATTTGAACGATTTAGTATATATATAATAAATCAGTATACGTGTGTCATAAAAAAAGTATTTCAGCGGAAGTTTAGTCGAAATCGCGAAACAAAACATGTTTATTAAACTCACCTACGCACTTCTCGCAATACTTGGAAAACATCGGATTGACATGATTTGAATGTAAAATTTTACATATTACTGTTCATAGTCAATTCAGTTTTATTTTATATTACTAAAAATCCATTTTACTTCGCTCTTATATGTCGGATATGACGTTTTGGAATCGCCTTCAATCTGATATAAAGTATAAATAGTCCGCGAAAACAGTTTTCTTTGGATTTTCTGTTAAGATTATTTTTATCACAAATAATTTGCCCGCAAGTTCAGTACATGAATCATATATGATACACAAACAAGTTTAAAATAAATTCCATTCAAAAAAGGTATAATATTTTCAAAGAAATAGCGCCTCATTCATGAGTCCTTTGATACATAAGTCATTTTGGTGGGTTTTTTTTTGGAACTATAAATAAACCCGATTTAAAAAATTAAAATATTATCAAAGAAATTCCGTATTATTTGACAGGTTTCTTATCCAATGAATCACATTTGATACAGAAATAATTTTGATATTTTTTGAGATATAAATAAACACCATTCAAAAAATATATAATTGTCGAAGCTTTCGCATTACTAAATTGGTTTCTTATTTAATGAATCACATAAGATACATAGACTATTTTGTATCCAATTTTTGGTGATATCTGTAAACTTTACAAAAAATATAACATTAATAGTGTAAAAATGCATTTCATAACAGGTTTTTTACATAATGAGTCACATATGATACATGCGGCTTTTTGGAGATATGAATAAACATGATTTAAGAAATTATAACGTTACAGATTTACCTCTTGTTTATTATTATTAAACAGATCAATTCAATGAATCACATACGCTGCATAGATCATTCATAAACCAAATTTTTGAGGATATGAATAAACAGTCTGCCTCGTTAGTCTAGTGATTAGCATGTTCGACTACAGACATGATTTTGGGTTTTCTATTAAGATTTTCTCAATATGTTCCTAAAGTTGGGAAGGTGGCGGTGTGTTTCACCCCTGAGCATCGGAGAGCACATTAAGCCGTCGGAACTGCGCCTGAGCTCTGTCCTGCCTGTGTGTCTGATTGCCGACACGTCCCACTATGAGAGTCAAGGGATAGGGAGTGCATTTGTGTACAATGCCTGCCAATCCGCAGTGGATCAATGCTCTAAAAACCCTCTCCCATGGGTAAGGAGGCCTGTGTCCAGCTGTAAACAAATGTGTAATTTTTAAATCTTTTATGATTGACATTTTTTTTTAACGCTGGGAAATTCTCGTGGATACCTGGAATACTCGGGAGAATGTACCAGGGTATGCTGGACTCATACCGGCTTTCAGCGGTGCTCCTACATCACTCGGGAACGGGGTCACGAGAACGCGACTGACAGACATCCGCAACCCCGCCAGCGATGTGCCTGCTTAGGCCCAACTCGGTCAATGACCAAAACTTACTCCGAAGGTGGATTGCCTGGAGCACCTGGCAAGCACCTGGAAGGTCACCACTAAGGAGGGAGACGGTGATTGTGGGCCTCTCGCCTCCTTCCCGGCCTTCTCCTGCGATGGGTCGAAGTGGTCACGTTCGCCTCCCTCAATCGTTTTGCCATCTCCTTCCGCGTCATGACATCTCCGTAGAAGGAGAGCGTAGCACACCATGCTCTCTCGCTGTGTGCGTGTGTTGGGCCATGTCAACGGCACAGCCACACTCGTGGCTTTACGATTGACTTACTAAAACCTCTTTTTACAGATTTCTCATGTGTAAGCAAAGACAAAGATTTATTAGTCTAAATATAAAATGGATGTAAGAAAATTCGCATTTTATGCGTCATGACACGAGAGTCAGGTAAAACCCCGTTTCAATACTGCCTAACTATGTAGCAAATAAACCGTGCGTGTTGCAATTTCATTGCTAAATTATATACAAAAGATATAGTTATAGTATGAATAAATGATTCTTTGAACCACGACGACGACGACAATAATACAGGGCCGGATTTGGAGATCTGGTGGTGAAGAATAGGCGACTGAATGCCCCCTTTGGCCACAAATTTTGGAAACAAAATTATATATTTTTTAGTCGACATTTAATGAAAAATGAATGCCCATTGAGTCATACTTGATACATAACTGGAGCTATGAATAAATCCGATTCAAAAAGTTATAACATTATCAAAGAAACTCCGTATTTTACAACAAAATATATCAAAAAAATTTAGGGGAAATCCCGAGGAAGCTTGTAAAATTCTTGATTACGTAATCCCGTTATTAGTGCAAGTTTACGTTACGTATAAATGGCAAATCAAAAGGTGAATGATAAAGAAAATCTCATAGTAAGTTAGGATTCCGTGGGAATACGGGGAAACAAGTTTTTAGTGAGCGACTACGTCACAATAGGATAATATATGTCGAATTTCAAATCAATCTTGTAAATATTTTTGGAGGTCACGTGGTGTTTTTCGCTTATTTAGTGAGCGTCTACGTTGCCTACTATTTAGACTATTTGTGTGTTTATTTCCAGTTTTCTAAATACGATGCCCCCCCCATAACTTCGGTATAATGTTAACCATGAGTAAACCTATTATAGTTAATTAAGAAAAAAAGTAGGTTGAACATAGTGTAACTAAAGGCCGATATTACTCCAATTTCGTAGTTATTTTAACTAGGTGTTTACAACTCTTATCGGTTGCTACAATGATTGCGGGTGATAAGTGATAATGACCCTTATCGCTTCCAAGGAAGTATTTTCAGGGTTTACTAAACAGATAAAAACATGTGTTCTTGTTTAATCTTAAATGCGATTCAAATGCTCATATTATAAATACGAATTTAACTGTTTGTCTGTAGCTCTTTCACGCCAAAAATACTGAACAGATTTAAATTAAACTTGGTACACAGATAGTCTAGAGACTCACTAATAACAAATTCCCCATATTGCCACCTGATCCGGATATAAAGTGAATTCACCTGATTGAATTGAAATTCACCATATATTATCCTCTCGCGATGTAGTCTCTTACTAAGAATGTATTTCTGAATGTGAAACTCGCTGTGAGTGAGAAACCTTTACCACTTGGCATTTTTGATACACATTCCTTTGGCGGCGTCAACTTGCATTAATAACGTGAGGCTGTCAATTTAAATTCTAATTCAATCACTTAATGTTCCCGATATCAATTTACACAAACTCATTAACAATAATCAAGTATTAATAGTCGACCGCTCTGGCGGAACGTCACCCGAGAACTACCTAGAGACGCACGCCGGATTGTCACTATTGACTCTGCCCTACGTTCCACAGACTATTGCACTCCAACATATATATTATACTACGTTAATATTATGATGTTAATTTTATGATGATGTACAGAGTTCCAACAGGAAAGGGCTGACCCACAAGACACGGGTACTCCTAGTTTTGGGGTCATTTAGCAAAAAAAAGGAAAGTTTTTATAGTTCTTTCTTCTTTTTTTCACCTATGAAATGCAAAGTGTAAGTGTAAGTAAAGTGCTATTTGAACATAAAATAATTGGTCACCTTTTACATACATACATACATAGCATCACGCCTCATTCCCATAGGGGTAGGCAGAGACAACATCCTTCCACTTGCCACGATCCTTGCATATCTCCTTCGCTTCTTTCATTCTCATTAAACCTTTCATACAAGTTCGTCGGTTTAGAGTACTCTTGACCTGGCCGTTATTTAAAATGTCCTGGATTTGGTCCAGGAACGTTCGCCTCGGTCTTCCCCTTCCAACTTTCGCATTCACTCTTGACTCATAAATCCTTTTTGTCAGTCTCCTTTCATTCATTCTCTCTACATGCCCAAACCATCTAAGCATACCTTTTTCAATTTTAGTCACTACGTCTTCTTTTATACCACAACGTTCTCTTATCACACTATTTCTCACTCTGTCACTCAGTTTTAATCCACTCATGCTTCTCAACGCTCTCATCTCTACCGCATTTATTTTACTTTTGTGATTCTTCTGCCATACCCAACTTTCACTACCATACATAAGTGTTGGCACCAACACTCCAGCATGCACTGCCAGTCTAGCCCTTTGAGACACCATCTGGCTATTCATAAAAGCATGCAGAGCACCATTTACCATATTCCCTGCATTCACTCTCCTTTCGATATCACTTTCACATGTTCCATCTTTTGTAAATTTAGATCCCAAGTATACAAATTCTTTCACCTCTTCCACTTGTTCCCCATCTATCAAAATATTGCCATTCATCATAGATTCATCTTTTACCTATAGCTATAGAAACAATCCCTTAAACTGACCACTAAAAGTATTTTATGTTGATGAAATCGGACACAAATGTATCTACAGTTATATTGTATCTTGTAACCATAACTTTACTTTCATATCTTAATTACTATACAAATTAATACAGTGACATAATGGACCTTATTATCATACCTTTAGTGTCGTGACCTGTTGCTGTCGTACATTCAATCTATATCTCGGGTATCGGGTATTCCCCGAGCCCTAAAGGTGAATCCCCGTTGCTTTAACAACGCTATTTACTTTTATACATTTGTATACGAAACGTATTTACAAGCCGGTTCACCTTGGAAACACCGTATCAAATATGTAACGTTTAATTTCTGTAAAAAATATAAATCAAATACGAAAGCCTTCATTAAAAAATATTCTTTATCACTATAAGCTTTTACAGCAATTTTGAATAGTGTTTGAGTACGACTTCGAATCTATAATATATAAGAGATATCGAGGTATCTATTGACTCATCGCGATATCTCTGGAACCATAAGACGTAGAGACTTGAAATTTGGTGGGAATATTCATCTGGAAGGTGGGTCGCGGGGGTGTCATACGTATGTTTCTTATTTGTAAAACAATTTGCTTGAATTAATGAAAATGGTTCCTGGGTTCGAGTCCCGGGACGGGCCAGTTCGAAATCGATATTGAGTTTTCTATTAAGATTTTCTCAATATTTGCCCGAAGTTGGGAAGTTGGCGGTGTGATTCACCCCCGTGCCTCGGAGAGCACGTTAAGCCGTCGGTCCTGCGCCTGATCTCTCTCTCCGGTCGTGTCGGATTGCCGTCATGTCGGACTATGAGAGTGAAGGAATAGAGAGTGCACTTGTGTACTATGCCTGCCAATCCGCAGTGGAGCAGCGTGGTGGGTCTATGCTCTAAAAACCCTCTCTCACATGAGCGAGGAGGCCTGTGCCCAGCAGTGGGACGTTAATGGGCTGCTACTTACCTTACTTACCCCCCAAGAAACATTCCATGCAGACGAATTCGCGGGTTCAGCTAGTTTATTACATGCCATTGGTTTTGCTAAAAGGACCAGTAATGTACAATTTGCATATACAACGCATCCAGCCCCTTGGCCGACAAACAAAGTCGGTCAAGTGTAAACAAGATGGCGGCCGTTGCGTTTCGTATTTTTTTTCCATGAGGACAAAAGCTCTTCCTCAATAAAGTTCTAATATTGTTACGTTATCCTTTGAATATACGAAAGCATTTCACCAGATTATTAACATAGTAGCTTTCCGAGGGTAGGTGGAAAAATTCTTTAGTTAGCGACTTTGTCGCGAAAGGAATCGCTTCTAAAATCGTGTATATTTCGAGATTTCTTTATTTATACAGGAATTAGTAAAAACGAACTATAATTTAGATAATGTATATAAAAATACTAACTTTTCCCCCGACGTTACCCGTGGAAATGACGATCTCGTGGAAATATAGGCTACTCTTTTTTTGGTAAACATCTACGTCGTCTTGAGCGTCTACGTTGCAATAGGAGTCATTGTGCTAATATTAAAGTCAATCTGAGCTATAGTTTCGGAGTTTGCAGACGAATGTGGTAGTGGTAAATCTGTCCACAACTTTAAGTATAAACTTAACCTAGTTATGGCATACCTAGTTACGTCTCTCGATCAAACTTAAAATCTTATCAGGAGTGGACTCGTTGGCAAACCAGAATATCTACTCTACATATTTTAGTGGAGCACCAGAAGATCGGTGGACGCAATTACCCTGGTACTCCAGAGGATTCCTCTGGGAAACTTCGACGGCCTCGCTGGCGCAGTGGTGCGAGTATTCACTTTGCTATTTGAGGTCCCGGGTTCGATCTAATATTTCTGGAGTCTGGACTAGTGGGAGGCTTCGGCCGTGTGGCTAGTTACCTCCCTACCAGCAAAAAAAAGTATCGCCAAACAAAGAGATTTGTGTTCCGGTACGATGCTGTGTAGAAACCGTAAGTGGTATATCGCCTCTTAACAGATTAGCGCGCTTTCATCTTACACTGTATCATCACTTACCATCAGGTGAGTGATCACAGTCAAGCGCTAATCTGTCAACAATAAAAAAAAACTTAATAATAAGGGTGAATCCACGCCTTTTACTTTCCAACTTCCTGCGCCGGAGTACAGCGTCCTCCCTCTGCCTCTCACGTCCCTCCTTTAGCGAGATGAGTCTTGGAGAAGGATGCTACTGCCCTCCACTCCATTCCACTGGTGAGTATTGATCCTCGGCCACTAATAGTAAGGTTTATAAAGCAAACTATCGTAAATTTAGGTTTTAAAGTCATTCATCAAAAACCGATTCAAAAGCGCTGTAAAAGCCTACATAAATAAAGAATTATCCAATTTAATTGGCTTGAAATTGTAACTTGGTGCCATTTCCTGGCATGCTCTGCAATGCCAGATTACGATTCCTGTGCTACATATTTGCAAACTATCGTAAATTTAGGTTTTAACGTCATTTTTTAATACTATTATCGAATAGAGCTCTAAATACTATACTTGAATAAAGAATTTTCCAGTTTAAGTAGATGAGGTAATACTCTAGTTTAATGAGACTTATTGAAGACCAGCCACTGACTGATTATACCTGAAATATTGAATGCAAAAGGCATATTGCTGCATCCCCGTGTAGTTTGTATTGAAAACTATCTGTTGGATTGAATGACGAGCAAATTTCATAGTCATTACGATTTATATCTTGGTGACTTGCACTTGTCACTTCCTTGGATATACGTCTCTGGATATTATGTCTTGTTAAAGAAATAATAAATCTTTTCCTTTGAAAAGTAATTTTTATTTGTCCCAATTGTTATTCCAATGCGAAAACAAGTTGCTTAAATGTTGTAAGTTTTGTTGTGCCTACATCGTAGTAACCTCGCATGTTAATTGCAACTAAAAGCTGGCAGAGCTGCGGGTAATTAGTTTACTAACATAATATACATTAAAAAATTCAAATTAAAGATTCCGCGATAATAAAAACCATATTATTATGTATCATATTGTTCTTTTTTATGGTATAACATCGTGCCATCACACTACTGTTTAAAAATGTTTACAAACATTAGTAAACAGCAACAGACATTTTATGACAACGTTAAAAAATGTTTTCAAGTGTTATAAATGTTTGTACACATCCCTATCAATGTGAACTCAAAAAATGTAATAATTATTCAAATTTATTAAATATGCATCCAGTTTACAGAGGTTGTCTGGAAGAGATTGCTTGCAGCAATAAGACCGCCTTTGCACCCAGTTTTTTATTCTTAGTTTGGTATTTGCTGTATGTGTTTTTGTGCAGTGAAGTGTTTCTATCCATCTATCTATCCATTTCTAACATTTGTAAACATTTTTAAATAGCAGTGTGGCAGCATCAATATATTAAAACGTGAAGCATAAAGTTCATACACGTTTGGAGGAGTATTTGCCACACTTACAGTTTAAAAAGAAGGAGTGTACAATATTTTTATAAAATTATGCATAAAATACATTATAAACACGCATATAGAGTATATATACGTATATGCCAACCGCTGACAGTTACGTCAAACGAAAAAAGGTTGCATTAAAAAAGTTTATATAGTCAAAAGCACTAAGGAGGTTACATTAGAAAAGTTCCTATGTTGGATGAGTTTTCTTAAAATTTATGATGTTCTATGTAACTGTATTATTTTTTCTTTCATACATACCTACATACATAGCATTACGCCTGATTCCCTTCGGGGTAGGCAGAGACTACGTCCTTCCACTTGCCACGATCCTTGCATATCTCCTTCGCTTCTTTCAATCTCATTAAACCTTTCATACAAGTTCGTCGGTTTAGAGTACTCTTGACCTGGCTGTTATTTAAAATGTCCTAGATTTGGTCCAGGAACGTTCGCCTTGGTCTTCCCCTTCCAACTTTCGCGTTCACTCTTGACTGATAAATCCTTTTTGTCAGTCTCCTTTCATTCATTCTCTCTACATGCCCAATCCATCTAAGCATACCTTTCTCAATTTTAGTCACTACGTCTTCTTTTATACCACAACGTTCTCTTACTTTCTCATTCAGTTCCAATCCACTCATACTTCTTCCTCCCGGTTACGCTGTAAAAGCCAGTAGGGCTAACAGCTAAACACAGTTCGAAAAAAAAAAATCATACTTCTCAAATAATATTATAATTTGGTTATTGCAATAACTATTTTTTGAGTATAATCTTTGATAACAGAACCATAATATTTACACAACTAATTAAAAAATAATGGTCGAAGTTCGACCACTGGGCGACCACTAGTTAACATAGATAAACAAAATTCAAATATATAAGTTTTTACACATATTTCTTTCAATATAAAACTGATGATGATATTATATATGTCGGAGTGCAAGAGTCTGTGGATCGCTGGTCCGTGTGTAATAGTCTGTGGAACGCTGGCACCATCTTTGTGTCGGCGTGGGGGCAAAGTCAATAAGTGGCAGTCCGGCCCGTCTCTCGGCAGTTCTCGAGTGGCGGTCGGCCGGAGTGGCCCACTATTGAATCGCGTTCCTAGCTGTTATTGTTAATGAGTTTGTGTAAATTGACATCGGGAACATTAAGTGATTGAACATTAAAATCCGAGTTAATTAACAAAGTGTTTGATTGCCCACAGAATAAGAAATTAAATAATGGATTCCATTAATGACGATGTCGGCGGAGAACCCTAAGCCCCTGTGCTTTATGCTTCTCCTTTCTCTCTTATTCTCCGACATATATAACAATTTATGTAATTTATATACACACGTAACAGAGATTTTGTATAATTCAATGATGGTTTAAATAACATCCAGTATTTACAAAAGCCCAAAGTCATTGCGTGTTTAAGGCGTGTGTCAAGGACTGGTTGGGTGCCAAACTGAATGTCGTAAAAGGTTGATTTTGAATTGACTCATCCTTCAATAATAAACAGTTTTTGAACCTTTTTATATACCAAAGTCCAAACAGAAAACAAAATGTACCCTTTTTTGCTTGAAAGCTAATTGAATATTATTATTTGATGACTTAGACGGTAAAACTAATTGAATTGTTCTAAACTAGCTAAACGAATAAAAGTTTTATTGTAATGATAACGACGATAAAGAAGGATATCCGACTGAGTCCGCTGTGGTTTCTTCTCAGAACATGATCTTGTATGGAAAGTTCGTACTTTCGACGTTATTTTGAATAACGAAAGTGACACGTTACTTTAGGCCCTTAAATATGGGAGAGTACAATGTAACATGTGGGAAGGGTATAAAGATAAATTAATTATAAGCTTTAACTATATACGTACTTAATCACTACAAGCTAACTTAAAAAAAAGTATCAAAACAAAATAAAATATCTATAATTATAACCGAAAGATATACATACTTATACACACATACATAAACATATACATAACGTACCCTCCGATTAAATAAATGCGTAATTTAGTGCGCACGCTTCAAATTTTCGACGCATGCGCGCTTGTTTTATGTGTCAAAATTTATTTAAGATATTTTATTAAGATTTCGCAGATTTATTACGTTTTCGATTGCATATCACAACTTATTTTTAGGCTATAATAAATCAATATCTAACTATAAGTAAGTAAGTAAGTAGCAGCCCTTTAAAGTCCCACTGCTGGGCACAGGCCTCCTCACTCCAAGGAGCGAGGGTTTTTAGAGCATAGACCCACCACGCTGCTCCACTGCTGATTGGCAGGCATAGTACACAAGTGCACTCTCTATTCCTTCACTCTCATAGTCCTATGTGACGGGAACCCGACACGACCGGAGAGAGATCAGGCGCAGGACCGACGGCTTTACGTGCTCTCCGAGGCACGGGGGTGGATCACACCGCCAATATCGGGGCTGGGCTTTACGCCCTCTGATGCACTGCGGTGCTGTTATTGAGTATAATATCTAACTATATTTCATATTATTTTAAGCTTTATTATCTATATTTTTATTGGACTTTTGATCCCGGTTTGATAAGAAATTGTATACGCACCACGGGACGAAGATTTGGCCTTGCCATCGTCTTTATCGCAATTATCACTTCCACTTGCCACGACCCTTGCATATCTTCTTCGCTTCTTTCATTCTCATTATACCTTTCATACAAGTTCGTCGGTTTAGAGTACTTTCGACCTGGTCCTTGTTTAAAATGTCCAGATGAAATTATTTGTTCTTGGTCTTCTTGACTCATATATCCTTTTTGTCAGTCTCCTTTCATTCATATTTTCTACTTGCCCAAACCATCTAAGCATACCTTGTCCAATTTTAGTTACCATATTCTTTTATACCAAATCGTTCTCGTTTTGGACCCTACTACCTTTATATAACAAATCCTAACATTAAGGTAAGTAGCAGCCCATTAACGTCTCCCAGCTGGGCACAGGCCTTCTCTCTCATAGACCATAGACCCACCACGCTGCTCCACTGCGGATTGGCAGGCATAGTACACAAGTGTACTCTCTACTCCTTGACTATCATAGTCCGACGTGACCAGAGAGAGATCAGACGCAGGATCGCCAGCTTAACGTGCTCTCCAATGCACTGGGGTGGATCACACCGCCAGCTTCCCAATTTCGGGAAAATATTGAGAAAATCTTAATTGAAAACTTAATATGGATTTCGAATTGGCCCAACCCAAGACTCGAAGACAGGACGTCTTGTTTGATGCTAAGTGAATGCTTTATTGTTTTGTAAATAGTAGTTCCAACTTATCTGTTATATAACGAAACTAGATTTTAATTCAAAATCAGCCCCATAAGATACACTACCCTTCTTTATTTAGTTCAGAAAGACAAGTATAATGATTATTCAACAGTAGCCTCGATAGACTAAAGAAGGAAAGTACATCGTAAAGGTTTTAACGACTACAGTACTTAGTGTGTTTACGCAGCAATCAATATGTAATTTATAGGTGATTAGAAAACCCGCTCATTAATTAATAACCTGAATAAGTGGGAGATAAGTCCCACGACTGGGAATAGAGGTGGATGATTTCTACTCACGATAAAATTTAAGACTGATTTGCGACATCCAATCTATCTGATTGTGTTTTATATATACAAATTGGACTGTAAAAACTAAAATATCTGTATTTAATATAAAATAGAAGCTTTTTTACAAAGCAAATGTTTTTTAGGGACTGATTGCTGACTTGATAAGTTATGATACAATCTAAGATAGAATCGATAACAAGGCAACAAGGATTTTACTTCTCATCGTTTCTACTTCATCAGCATTTTAGTGGAAAGCAAATTTATTGATTTAGAGTACCTACGTTTTATTTTATGATAAGTTTATATTGTTAAGGGGATATTTTAGTCTAGAAGCCCAAATTAAGAGCGTGTTTTTGACTGTCAATAGGAAAAATCAATCAAATTTCCTGAGTATTTGGTTCTTATTTGTATATATAAAAGAGATATCCAGGTATCTCTTGACTTATCACGATATCTCTGGAACCATAAGGCCAAGACACTTGAAATTTTGGAAGGAATATTCCGTTTGCCGAGTAGAGGTCAGCTAAGAACGGATTTTACGAAAGTCCACCCGCAAGGGGGGTTGCGGGGGTATTAATTAAACAAATTCAAACTTTCACATTTATAAACTATACACCGATAATCTAGAGCCTGAAAAAGGACTATAAGCTCTTTGCAGTAATACACAGCAGATAGCTCATTCAAGTATTAATACGTCTGTTTCTTATTTGTAAAACAATTTGTGTAAATTAATGAAAATGCTACCCAAAAAACATTCCACCCAGATGAAGTCGCGGGTTCTGCTAGTCATTTATATTTTAAATATGTACATCTAAGAAAGCTTCACGATTTTGATGCAGAGAAGAAAAAACATTGGGTTCCCTATTCCCACTTTCTTTTTTATTAGTTTACGTTTTTTTACGAGACGAATGAAAAAATTCATGACTTTAATCCATGACGAATATCTTTATCTAACATATTCTATAACAGAACTTCACCATCTCAGTCTCTTTGGGATAAACTCAAAAATATTATACGGATTGTGTTGTTATCATCACCGATGGATGGAGTAGTTTTTGAGTAAAGTTTTTGTATATAATTTGTCAAGGTTTTGTGTATATTGCTTGAAATATAATTATAATGGTGTGAAGTGGCATTCCAAAATGAAACCACCTGAGAGCTTTCACCAGAAGCTCTGGGAAACCATCAGAAATTTAAGGAACCAATGTATATTAGAATAATTCCGTTTTTTATAGACACACATAGCATCACGCCTTATTCCCATAGGGGTAGGCAGAGACAACATCCTTCCACTTGCCACGATCCTTGCATATCTCCTTCGCTTCTTTCATTCTCATTTAACCTTTCATACAAGTTCGTCGGTTTAGAGTACTCTTGACCTGGCCGTTATTTAAAATATCCTGGAGTGACCCAGGAACGGTCCCATTGACTCTTGACTCATAAATCCTTTTTGCCAGTCTCCTTTCATTCCTTCTCTACGTGCTCAAACCATCTAAGCATACCTTTCTCAATTTTAGTCACTACATCTTTTTTTATCACACTATTTCTTACTCTGTCACTCAGTTTTACTCCACTCATACTTCTCAACGCTCTCATCACTACGTCATTTATTTTACTTTTGTGATTCTTCTGCCATAATATTTTATTCTAATAATTCTTTTTTATAGATCTATCCATTTCTAATTATAACTTACTATATCCATCTTTTGTTATTTGTAAACGGATTCTAATTAATAGTAATTGAATAGAAAATAATATTTAAAAACATGATTGGTTTTCTCGTCAGAAATTTCTACGTTTAGACTAAAATATCATTTAAGAACCTGCATTGTTTAAATCTTCAATTAAACGCAGATATTTTTTTACAAGGTACCCGCAAAATAATAAAAGGTTGCATTTATAAATGTTTAAGGTATAATACATATGTTTCGATCAACGTGGGTCATGTAGCTGTCAGATAAAATGTCATAATAAGCAGTATGACTTCACAGCATCCCAATCCGATGTTCGAGGTGAACCTTCTGATGCTGTCATATATTACTCGAAGGAGGCTAAGGCATTGTACAATATGTCCTTTTTGACGTGTCAATGTTGGCTTACTTTTGTTGTGTAATACTTTATTTTACGACAGTGAATCATAAAAATATTTTGAATGGTTAAGCTTTTAAGCTCTTACGTCACTTTTGAAATGTTAGTAGTATGTAACAGACTATTAATGTCTCACTGCTGGGCACAGGCATGCTCCCTAGATAAGGTTTTAGAGCTCAGACCCACAAAGTTGCTGCAAAACAAAAGAGAAAGGACTTCGCTAGCAAAAGTTTTGGGGCCGATATTACAGGCAGATAAAAATTAAGAAATTGCTTTTTTTTTAATTGTCCTTGTTCTTAGCTTTGGCTTCCATCTTTTGTATGTGGAGTGAATAGAGTGAAGCTATCCTGTCAGCAATAGAAACAAATTGTTACTTTCTCAGATGTAGTAGTCCAATTATGAGTTTGCTCGGTGGAGGGCCAGGTAGGAGAGCTGTGTCCTCCTTCTGTGAGGCTATCGTATCGCAGAAGGAGATAGAGAGAGACACGGAGAGGGAAAGGGAGAGTGCGTTCGATGCTCCTCCTAGCTGGAGGAGAAGGGATGCCAGAATCAGTTTTGCCCATTTACTCTCGTTCCTTCCTTCACTCCCGATAGGAGTTCAACTTCACAGGACGTGTGCCAAACCGTTTCGCAACGAAAAAAAAAATGTGAAAAGCATAGGTTAATTTTTGTTATTTCCAACATATCTTATTAGTTAAAAGGGCCCTTCCAACTACTTGGTAGATTCCCAAACATACGCAAAATCGCAGCAAACATAAAGTAAATAAATTTTTGGGTGGTCTCCCTAGCATAATGGTGCTTATACTCACTTTGCTAGCAAATGTCCTGGACTCGATTCCTGACAGGAACACAGGACAGGACTAGTGTCCTAGTAGAATAGAATTGTACCTTTGGCACTCAACTGCGGTTAGTTTTTACCTTACCAGCAAAAACATCCATCTTATTGACTAGATTAGATCGCAGCCAAGAAAAAATCAAGCTATTTCTCTGGTGTTGCCTTCTAGTTTTTTTTAAGTTTTTTTTTATATTGCAGACAGTTTAGCGTCTGATTGTGATCACACCTAATGTAGAAAATTTGGCACAGGAACACAATTTGCTTGGCGACATGTCTTTGCTAGTAGCGTAGTAACTAGCCATTGCTGAAGCCTTCCACCAGTCCAGAGTTATACAAATTATAAAATGCAGTTTTCTGAATTTGTTCTACCGGGGATATAATCCAGGGTTACGGCTATCAAACCGAGTACAGCGAGACCTTCAGAGTTGTTTTTACTATTGTTAAAGACATGGGGATTATTTTGTAAAAACCTACAACGTTTTTCAATTTAAAACGGCCTGAACTCCTACCTGCACGAACATAACATCGTCCTTTAATGATCGTGTCTCGAATATGTGACTCAGATAATGAATTTGGATGCGATGTGCGCCAGCGCGAGGTCGGGGCCCGGCCTTGCTGGGTATCGTGGCATCAGCTGGGCCAAGGAGCGCCCCTACGTGATCTGAATCCTGGCCGAAACTATGGAGTACCCAGCCGTTAAGGCTGGCAACCTTACACTGAACCAACTCTGATATTATAACGAAGAATTTCACGACTTTCTTTTTCGATCTATATCGTTGCATATTATAAAACTAAGTCCTACGCCGCATCTGTCTCATCGCGATAAACTCAAAAACTACTATAAATGTTATGTTGCTGTTATCACCAATAGATAGAGTACTTTTTGAGTAAGATTTATGCCTATATTTTATGAAATATTTGTGTAGATTGGTTGAAATATAGCCATACTTGTGAGAAATGTCGAAAATGAAGTGCCTGGGAGTTTTCATTGAAAACGCTGACTAATCCTATAGAAATAAACATAAGTAAAGTAAATGCGGTGCGGTAATTCCTATTGTACAGATCTGCAAAAAAGTCTACCCTGGTATTTATTCATCTCTTAAGAACAATTTAATATATCCAGCCAGATTGTGTGTCAAAGGGCCAGACTGGCTGTCCATGCTGGAGTGTTGGTGCCAACACTTATGTATGGTAGTGAAAGTCGGGTATGGCAGAAGAATCACAAAAGTAAAATAAATGCGGTAGAGATGAGAGCGTTGAGATGCATGAGTGGATTAAAACTGAGTGACAGAGTAAGAAATAGTGTGATAAAAAAAGATGTAGTGACTAAAATTGAGAAAGGTATGCTTAGATGGTTTGGGCATGTAGAGAGAATGACTGAAAGGAGACTGACAAAAAGCATTTATGAGTCAACGAGTAAATGGGAGCGTTCCTGGACCAAATCCAGGATATTTGAAATAAGGGCCACGTCAAGAGTACACTTAACCGACGCACTTGTATGAAACGTTTTATGATAATAAAAGAAGCGAAGGAGTTATCCAAGGATTGTGGCGAGTGGAAGGACGTGGTCTCTGCCTACCCCGAAGTGAATGAGGCGAGATGCTTTGTGTGTATGTATGTTAACCAGGGATGCTTGAGTAATTTAAAAAAAATACATTTCGTTCTCTTCAGCACTTTAACTTATAAAAAGGAGCCTTCTATTAAGGGTGGAAGTTAGCCCTGTGTCAGAAGACTGCTCTTCCTTAACAATAACAAAAACAATTAAAGAAAGACAATAAAAAGAAATAACAAGGAATATATACATAATGAAGAAATCAACACAAAATCTTATACAATCTGATCTTAATCAATTAATAAATAAACCATATTTCAAAATACAATATTAAATTAAGTGTGTCAGTTTATATTTTACACTATACGTCTTAGTATGAATTCCACTTCATCATAATTAATTATATTATACATAAGTAGTGCATACTTATAACGAGTGATGGTTGGAAGCAGCCGAAACCGCGGGTGCTAAACTAGTATTTCTATGAAAGATACACAACCTTCTATCTGTCTCCATGAGCAATGCTCTAAATCTAAAGTCGCCACTCATAGTGATAACTAATTATCAGCGTTGAAGAACTCGACACGCACCTCCAATGTCGCGCTCACGGCTAACGATAACTATTAAAGATCTATAAACCATTTACACTATTTACTTTGCAATATCGATGTTTAAGTCCTAAACGACCTTACCACTTAATGCTGTAACCGATAAACAAGTTAAAAGAGATATAAAATATCTTTTTTATATCTTTGTTAGACCACTCAACGCATCTACATAGAGTCGAGTATAAAATCTTAATTTTGTTAAACTTAACGACTTTGTAAAATGCAATTTTGCCAATTCTTTTTTTAAATGTTCGTTGAAGTCCAAGGATGGTTTTCATGGCCAGAAAGGTTCGTATAATTGCAGGGAAAACCCCTAAAAACGTTTTCTAACTAGAATGTAGAGTCAGTTTGACCTTTATTGCTATTAAATAAAGTTCATAATAAATTACAAGTACTCACTGTTGTCTAAGCAACGTAGGTGTGTTCATTACCTCAAAGAGTCAATTTGCACTTTATTACCGCTGCACAAAGTTCAAAATCCATTGAAGAGTCACAAAATGTAAGAGCTCATAAAACTGAAATCTGCCACATTCCAAATCTTTTTGACAGAACAAAGTCTGTCTGCTAGTATAACATATATTCATAACATTATTTTATACCAATGATATGTTTTATAGTTCATTATGTTTTAGTAGTTATATAATTAAAAGTATACATGTCAGAAGCGACCAGGCAATGCCCCTAGACATGAGTCCCTCGGCACGGTACACCTTGGCAGGAAATGGGTATGAAAATGGAAAGGGGGAACGGGTCAAAAGATAGGAACTTTTCAAAGAAGAGAATTGAAAATATAAGGTAGTAGGATATTACTGACTCGGAAGACCTGAGAAGATTCAGTAATAGCTTGGGGAGCCGGGGTCGCATACCCGTGTACCATACTATGACTATCGGAGAGATAGACAAAGATGTGTACCCCTGACTTAGGGCAAGGTCAAGAGTACTCTGAACCGACGAACTTGTATGAAAGGTTTAATGAGCATGAAATAAACGAAGGAGATATGCAAGGATCGTGGCAAGTGGAAGGACGAGGTCTCTGCCTACCCCGAAGGAAATGAGGCGTGATGCTATGTATGTATGTATGTCAGAAGCAAACTAATGTTTAAGTCTTGTTTATATTTAAACAAATGTAAAACTAAGGAGAAGGAGACATAAAGGGAAAAAAGGAAAGTATGTCAGGAATTTAATGAATTTAGTTGTCATTGAAATTAATAGAAATAATTTATTGAAATCTCAAATGACGAATTGTAAATAAAATTGCCACGTATTTTTGTCAGTATTACAAATTATTAATTAAATTTGGTTTTTTAATTTAATATTTAGAAAAGAATATTTATGAAATATAGTATATTAAATTATGCACCTAAAGAAGTTTCATTTCAAAAAACAATGACCTAGATGTCTAAAAGGCATGTTTGTTTGAACGCGCATATCTCAAAAACAACTGGGTTATATTAAAAAAATCTTTTATCATTAAATAGCCTATTTATCAAGGTAGTCTATAGACTATAAAGCACGATACGACTTATAGTTGCAAAGAATCAGACAATCAAAAAAATATTCCCTTAATGTATTCCTTTTTACAGCTTCCGTTGCGTGCGCTATGTAAACGGTAAAAATTACGCAATCACAATGAATAAGGAACTTGTTCCTCTTAAAAAGATCTATAAAAAAGATCTATAAGCATTGATCTATCTTTTAAGGTTAACTCACTAAATCCCATTTTATTCATTTCATTCATCATTTTATCAAATTTGTTCTTTCTCTAGATATAACGTAGATTCACGTTTACGGAGTCACGTTTCATACAAATTCATTAGTTGGATTATAGCAACAATTATTCAGTAATTAACTATCAATGGATGAAGTACATCCTGATCTATTGTTTTACAGACATCCTTCACTTATAAAGCGATTTTATGAACGACAGAACCTTATTTAAATATTACTTGTCAAGTTAAGTCAATACCATATTATCACTTACTATCAGGCGAGGTTATAGTATTGTATAATAAAAGCTTCTCTTATTGATATTAAAATACATATAGAAGGATAAAAGCTTCTTATTTTGATGTTTAAATTAAATATAAAGAAAAAAAGCTTCTTTTATTGATGTCAAAATACATATAAAAGGATAAAAGCTTTCCTTTTTTATATTAAAAATAGATATAAAGAACAAAATCTTCTCGTATTGATGTTAAAATACATATAAAAGGATAAAAGCTTTCCTTTTTGATATTAAAAATAGATATACAGAACAAAAGCTTCTTATTTTGATGTTTAAAGTAAATATAAAGAACAAAAGCTTCTCTTATTGATATTAAAATATGTATAAAAGGATAAAAGCTTTCCTTTTTATATTAAAAATAGAAATACAGAACAAAAACTTCTCTTATGAATGTTAAAATACATATAAAAGGATAAAAGCTTTCCTTGTTGATATTAAAAATAGATATAAAAACAAAAGCTTCTTATTTTGATGTTTAAATTAAATATAAAGAACAAAAGCCTCTCTTATGGATGTTAAAATACATATAAAAGGATAAAAGCTATCCTTTTTGATATTAAAAATAGATTTAAAACAATAAAAGCTCCTCTCTTTGATATTGAATAGATATTTAGTGTTTTTATCTTTAATACTGTTTATGTATTTACCTATAAAACATAAAAATTGTTTGTACCTATGTCCGTTATAGACTACGAAACCATACAACTGATGTACTCCAAACTGTGCATATATTAATAAGAAAGGCAATATTGTTTTAGACCAAAAACTCACTCACTCATTTTGATTGCCTTAAAACTTATCATATAGGTTTCTTTTAGACAGTCACTAAGTACGTAGGTATTTTCACCACATGAGAACAGCTATCGTATATCAAATACTTACTCATCGTGATATATCCAAAGCTATTAACCCAATTGACTTGAAAATTAGCCAAGTGATTCCACTCTTAATGTAGAAAGTATGGATTTCCCTATAATCCCACGGTATCGGGATTTATGTACTCCATTACATTCAAGGAATATCTCTAACCCAAAAGAAATCGCTGTGTAGATAAGGCAGTCTTTTTTATATTATGTTTCTTGTATGATTTATAAAAAGGTATTTTCTATCTAACCATCTATCTATCTGTGTGGATTAAACCACAGGGTATAGCTTATATTAAACAGTTAAAGACTTAGTGCAAACCGTCCGCGTTTCGTTTCACGTGACTTTAAAGTTATATTCCCACAAATTTTATGGACGCAGAAAAAATGTAATCAAAAAACACTCAACGAAAATTATTTTAAACGATTAAACTTCGTATGAATGTTAATATCTTGGTTGTAATTAAATTTATTGGCGTACACAGAGTCATCCGTCTGTCAGAAGCGTTTTTCATACGCTCCGAGGCAAGGTCATTATTGCTTGACTAGCGAGGTATTAAATATTACATACAGATGTATCACACTGAATATTTAAACGCCACGTTTTTTAACGCCACGTCAAAAGTATTCAAAGTCAAAATATCTTTATTCAAGTAGGCCTATTACAGCACTTTTGAATCGTCAAATATCGTTTTTTTTCTATTTATTATTTAAATGAATGACTGATGATAACATAAAAGAACGACTTTCAATCTAAAGTTACGAGGGTTCCTTCGCGCCCTGATATGAGAAGAACCCACCACAAACTCAGTCGGGTGTACGTTTTTTTTTGTTATCATCATTACAATATTTAATTTAAAAATATTCTATATCTATATACATATAGAGCAATTCATTCACTCCCACGCTTTTTTGTCTTCTAAGTATTCTTTCAAATTATAGAATGATTTCTCAATTAGTTTTCTTGAATATTAAACAGGTTTTCATGCGATATTCACCAGGAGATAGAGCTATTAATGAGGAATATTTATGTATATAATTAGCACAGGCTATGTATAATATTGTTGAAATATAACAGTCGGTAGTGAAAAAGTGCCTGGGAGTTTTCATCAAAATCGCCTAATCCCTTTGAGATATAACAAAACAATCTATGATAGAGAGAATCCTCTTTTATAGATCTACAAAAAAGTCTACGTTGTCATCTATTTATCTGTTAGGGATAAGTTACTATATCCATTTATTTCCTACGAAAACGTACACGTACACAGCGGTTGATAGAAAGTTAAACAGAATAGATACAGTAGTAATTGTTATCAATTTAGATATGTCAGTTACATTAAGAATAGTATTATTCGTTATCATCATCTGCCTCATTGGTCTAGTGGTTAGCATGTTCGACTACACACATGGGATCCTGGGTTCGAGTCCCAGGTTGGGCCAATTTAATATTGAGTTTTCCATTAAGATATTCTCGATATCGTTAAGCCGTCGATCCTGCGCCTGATCTCTCTCCGATCGTGTCGGATTCCCGTCACATCGGAGTATGAGAGTAAAGGAATAGAGAGTGCACTTGTGTACTATGCCTGCCAATCCGCAGTGGACTAGCGTGTTGGGTCTATGCTCTAAAAACCCTCTCACCTAGGAGTGAGGAGGCCTGTACCCAGCAGTGGGACGTTAATGGGCTGCTACATATATACATACATATCATCATCATTGTATACTTTAATGTTGAAGGTCGTGACTACTCTGATAGCTTTAGTGGCTGCATGAAGTAGCTGCTTCTATCTCTCTCTATCCTCGGCTTCTTTTAGGTCTGTTATATTCTTTATTTGATTAGACCAACGAGTTGTTGAGCGACCTATTGGTCTTTTTTCTTCCACCCTTTCTACCTCAACTACTTTTTCCAGATTATGTGGCTGTCTTGGAGTATTCGTTGGTAGCAGGACAGCCTTGTTGTGAAGTTTTGCGAGACTAGATATATTTGTCATTTCATCTGTCTGCGGTATTCGCAGCTTTTTCCACTTCAGTTTTACGAATAGACCATGATTCAGAACCGTATAGGAAAAAAATAAAAGTACTAAATCTTACTGCTGCTTATGTTACCCATTAACGTCTTCACATTTCTCTGCCACATGCTCTCTGAGGGCTATTAACTGAGCCCAGGTAAACAAATTCGAGGCCTGAAAGTTCTCCTGTTCGCATATACATATATATGACACAAATAAAGGAATCAATGTGTGAATTGACTTAAAACTGCGTTTTTGTCTGTGCGTGTGAAACGTCATTGTAGTCGAGCAAATCAGCGCGTCGGCCGGCACGCCGCCCGTCACGTTGTCGGCCGACTTAATAATGCCAACAAGTAATCCTTGACTCCGATCACAATTATCTGGACATTTTGCATCACTTGACACCGTTGTTTCAATACACGTTGCATACAGACACACTACACAACATGAGCACATGGGAATTTATTTATTTAGTAATAAATAAACACTATCGCTCACCAAGCACAGAATAGCTATACACAAAACGGCGGTGTTATTTTAGGAAATCTTTACAAAAATTAAATCAGAAATATGTATTTACATAACCATTTTTGCCAAACCGCAGTGGAGTAGCGTGGTGGGTCTATGGCCTCAAAAACCTCTTCCTATAACAAAGGTCCTTCGTCTAACTGTGGGACGTCAATGCCAGTCTTTATCTTACATTACATATCGAGCAGATTTTTCGAAAGTGTTCATATCTGTATATACCAATGTTCCCTGAAGCACTATATAGTTAAAGGACCCCTTATCTATAGAAACTCTCCTTAAACGACACCTAAATGTACTTAGGGAACCCATTACCTATAGAAACAATACCCTTAACTGGCTCTTAAATGTAATTAGGGAACACATTAGTAAGAGATACAATCTCCTTAAATGGCAGCTAAATGTAGTTAGGGGACCCATTAGATATGGTAACAATCGCTTTAAATGGCGGCTAAATGTACTTAGAGTATACTTTAGCTAAAAAAACAATCCCCTTACCTGACACCTAAATGTAATTAGGAAGTACTTTATCTATAGAAACAAGCTCTTTAACTGGCCTTAAATGGACCCTAAAGGTACCTATGAGACCCCTTAGCTATAGAAACAAGCCTTTTATCTGGCACCTAAGTGTACTTAGGGAACCTTTTAGTTATAAAAACTATCGCCTTAAATGGTCCCTAAATGTAAAACAAGCTCTTTAGCTGGCACCTAAGTGTACTTAGGGAACCCATTAGTTATAAAAACCATCGCCTTAAATGATGCCTAAATGTACCTAGGGGACCCCTTAGCTATAGAAACAAGCTCTTTAACTAGCACCTAAGTGTACTTAGGGAACCCATTAGTTATAAAAACTATCGCCTTAAATGGACCCTAAAGGTACCTAGGGGACCCCTTAGCTATAGAAACAAGCCTTTTAACTGGCAACTAAGTGTACTTAGGGAACCTTTTAGTTAGAAATACTATCGCCTTAAATGGTCCCTAAATGTAAAACAAGCTCTTTAACTGGCACCTAAGTGTACTTAGGGAACCCATTAATTATAAAAACTATCGCCTTGAATGGTCCCTAAATGTACCTAGGGGACCCCTTAGCTATAGAAATAATGTACAATGCTTTCTATCTCATTCTCTCCCACGTTTAATCTTATCAATTTATGTCTGTCTTCTGTTCTGCCGAAACGAATGCGAAGAGAGGCGACGTGGCGACGCTTTACTGTGCCAATTTCAATATATTGATCTTGATTTGATTGAATCCGACAGTATGTCATTAGGGAACCGAAATTGACTAGTTTGATTCCTTGATAACATGCGGTAGTCATAACATACAATCGTTGTAATTATTACAATTGCACTGTATGTGGAATCTTAATTGTATGCACGTGGCTATTATATACCTAACCACATATTATTATGGGGTCTGTGTAATATAATATCGTAGTGTAACTTGCGACTTTGTTCACATACAATTAGCAATGATTGCACCTCATAAAGGAGATTGGGAACGAATTTGGTTAGCAGAAAAAAGGTAATAGTGAGTCAATCTTAAAAGATAAACATTTGTTGTTAAGAACTTTTCTTTAGAATTTTTAAAGGGGAACAATTCTGTAATACATGCTTTTTGTGAAACTTAAACCGTTTACGCAGAGCACGCAACGGAAGCTTTCAAAAGGAAATTATCCTGATTATGACACAACCTTCATTGGTGGACCTCGCCTATTGATCTTAGCGTGATGATATATAGCTTATAGCCTTTATTGATAAGGGAGCTATCTAACAATGAAAGAATCATTCAAATCGAAGTAGCAGTTCCTGAGATATGCGCGTTCAAGCAAAAATATACTTCAGCTTTATAATATTAGTATAGACATATCGACTGCTACTACTTTTAAAGAGTCAACTGATATTTTACACATTTTAACGGTTTTGTAACTTTCATTAATGTATATTCTTTACGTAAAAGCTATTAGTTTGAATAAGCATAGTGGGTTTAGACTCCAAAGTGTCTTTTGAGACAGGAGTGGAAAATTCAACTCTTAATTATAATTCCAAGTTCACCTCCTTGATTACCAGACTGTTTGATTCGTTAATTAATCAATTTTATGCAGAAATAAACAATAACTGTTGCGTGAACGTAATTGCTATAGTCATAAACCCGACCTTGTCCGTACCATATCACCTTGAGTTATAAGTGAATCGGAAAAGAAATTTTCTGTACCAAAGAAACAAATAGCCCTTAAATGACGCGATAAACAATTGAATAATTACATTTCATTGAGAAATTATAATTAATTTTCAACTAAAAGTGCTTCGATTCAATAATTATTTCCGAGATTATTCAATTTTTTTCTATTATGAAACAATTTTACATACATATACAACTAGAAATATTGTATATAATAATTTCAAATAAACTACTTATTTTATTTAAATTTTAACAAACACTGTCCACTTGCTCCACTCAAATACTTATTTTTAACAATTTTCCTAAATGAAAATCTTATATCTATTGTTTTAAATAGAGATTTGGTCAATGGACTGATTAGAATATTCAAATTGTTATTTTAAATTGGAATTATGGACAATATATAAAAATGTGCTTTTTTAAGATATAAAAAGGTATTAATGTAAAATAAAAATTGAAATGTATCATTCAAATGAAAGTGTCATAATTATGTAACAGCCCCCTTAGCCAAGATGACATTCTAAGTACGATAACGCGAACGTCGAGCGACTGGAACACTACGATTTGGTCATGTGATCACGTGACATATCGATATGATACGTCATTCCCATACATGTGTATAATACAAGGAGAAAAAAAAAGCTACAATCAGACCTCTTAAGATTAGCTAAAGACATATTGGCAATGGGATTTGCTCTTATAATAAAATCCCAAGAACAATAACGGGACTGCTACATCCAAAATTTACCATGATAAATTAAAAAATCCTAATTCAGAAAGCCTATCATAGTATAAAGGTGTGGATTTAGCTGATCATGGCATATTATATTGTAAAAGTAAGTAGTAAGTAAGTAGCAGCCATTTAAGTCCCACTGCTGGGTACAGGCCTCCTCACTCTGAGGAGCGAGGGTTTTTAGAGCATAGACCCACCACGCTGCTCCACTGCGGATTGGCAGGCATAGTACACAAGTGCACTCGCTATTCTTTCACTCTTATAGTCCGGTGTGACGGGAATCCGACACGACCAGAGAGAGATGAGGCGCAGGACCGACGGCTTAACGTGCTCTCCGAGGCACGGGGGTGGATCACACCGCCAACTTCCAAACTTCGGGCAAATATTGAGAAAATCTTATAGGAAACCCCAATATTGATTTTTGAATAGGCTCGACCCGGGACTCGAACCCAGGACCTCATGTCTGTAGTCGAACATGCTAACCACTAGACCAATGAGGCAGCATTATATTGTAAACATTTTAATAATTGTAATGATTTTCGTTTGTACATATATAGCATCACCCCTCATTCCCTTCGTGGTAGGAAGAGACCACGTCCTTCCACTTGCCACGATCCTTGCATATCTCCTTCGCTTCTTTCATTATCATCAAACCTTTCATACAAGTTCGTCGGTTTAGAGTACTCTTGACCTAGCCCTTATTTAAAATGTTCTGGATTTGGTCCAGGAACGTTCGCCTTTGTCTTCCCCTTCCAACTTTCGCAATCTCTCTTGACTCATAAATCCTTTTTGTCAGTCTCCTTTCATTCCTTCTTTCTACATGCCATATCTATAGATACAATTAATAATAATAATTTTGTAAGAATTTGACGTTCATAAGTTTCGCTTTTGAGTGTCAATTGAAAAAGAAAATTAATAAATATGTGTTTTAAGCGTTCTACTGACGTTAACGCACTTAGAATGTCATTTGGTCTACATGCCCAGGTTAGAAATATCTCTGTTGAATTTGAATCATTGCATTTAGTGCATATACTCGTATATTTGAGTTGTAGAATGGCATTTACAAGTAAAAATACCCAGATTTGGAGCGTATCGTTAATGTTAATGTTCTCTTCTTTTTCAAAACATAAACAACTATTTTTCCTCGTTGTAAGCAATTTTTAGACCTTACTGATCCCTATTCTCTTCTTTCCGATACAAATTTTATTAAACTCCAAGTGGACGCTCAAAATATAATTTTTTTTTGGAATGACAACATCAAATAAATCCTTTTTGGATGTCCTTCGTCGTCGTTGTCGTTGTCGCTTCAATTGATGATCGTCCACTGCTGGACCTACCGTCCTCTTTATGATTCTTCTCTTGTTCTTTTTAAATGTCCGGTAATCACTACGTGTGCTCCTTTTTGTAATATTAGATCCACAGATAATTTAGGATTTACCTTTGGTATTGTCATTGATGTTTTTTTGTGTTAATAAGTTTTTCTATTGTTGCAGATTCGTAAAACCGGATGAGGTGGCAAAATTATGGGGTCAAATGAAGCAAAATGACAACATGACCTTTGAGAAGTTCAGCCGAGCCATGCGCTACCACTATCAACACTCAGTCCTTGTGTCGGTGCCCACAGCACGCCTGGTGTACCAGTTCGGACCCAAAGGCCCCGATTTCAAAACCAACAACCCCAACTTCGTCAAAGTCAAATCAGAATTAGAGTCAATTCAAATTCATAGTTGAATTTTTTATTATTAGATATTATATTGGTAAGCGTTGCTCATAGAAGATGCGAGGATAATGTTGTTTCAAGTTTGTTACCAAGATTTGACTCTCTTTAAATATACTTATTAATCTTAGATAATATATTTGTCAAGTGTTATATACAATTGTTAGAACTGAGCCTATTTTTTTCCATCGCTTCTTCTCATTGACCGTGTTCATGGCTCCTATCAGCTGTTTAACTTGCATCATCGTTTCATAAGACCACACATTGAATTGTTTTTTCAATTTACATCTAAGTAGAAAATCAGTCATGCATTTTGTTTGAGTTATGTTAATTTAAATCTTTGTATCCCTTTAAATTGGAAAGTTAAATATGTTGAAATACACAATACCATTCTTAAGGTTTTGTTTCCTTTTCTCTTGTTTATATTCCCTTAATTTAATTTCTATTAACGTAAAAAACAACGGTATTAAACCATTCTACCTCGGCTTCATTTTCAGTTAGTTATTTTTATTTGCCTTTTTGTCTTTTCTCCATCTTTCACCCCTTTAATAGGAAAAATAAGTATTACACCGTGCAACCTCATCATCAGTTTATTATATTCATTTCGCTTACATTTTCTTCTTTTAATTTTGTTTCTTTTAATAGCAAAGACAATGATGCTAGACCATCGATCTTCGTCTTCATTTTGAGGTATCGTTCATTTATATCTTCAAATGAGATAGTTATTAGAGATACAACCTCGTCTTCAGTTTGAGTAGTCTTCAATTTAATTGTTTTCTAACCTTAGTTTATCTCTTTAAATGGGATAGGTATTAACTATGCCGCCACATCTACTGGTTGAGATATTCGTTTCTCATTATTTTTCTCTCTAATTTTATATTTTATAATAAGCGTGCAAGCACTATCAAACCATACTTCGTTTTTTCATTTCGTTTGTCTTAATTTATTCATCTTATTTTTATTCTCTTCGTATTACAATGCTACAGCCTCGTCTTGCAATTTTGAGCCTTTACACTTGATAAATGTATTATCTAAGTATTTATTATCTAGTAATAATTTGATATTAAGATATATCCATTATATTTCGTGATTAAGATATAAAAAAGAGAGTTGTCTTGGAGTTTGATGTTACGAAAAAGAACGTAGAAAGGCGTTTATTGAGTAGATAGAGAGCATGGCGAAAATAATAATTTTTTGCATACAATTTTAATCAACTCTTGTGTTAAACGAATACTTTTCGCAAATAATAAGTGATAAATTATTATTTTCACCGTTCTTAGTAGATAGATGTATTCGGAAATGTTATGAGTGTGATTAATATAAGTTCGATGTCCGGTTCGGTCTGTTTCGAAGGTTGTATCTGAACAAAGATTGTTGGATTGTTGCCGTCAATTAAAGGTTGTAATGCCCACTTGTTGAAGTGTCCATATTATTTTTAAGTGGTACTTTATTACATTTATACAAATGATTTTTTAATCGACGCGAGTTTAGTCGATTCTTTTCAAGGTTGTTCAAGAGTTACGAATTTTTGATAAGAAATAATAAAACTATTTTTAAAATTTCGATTGTTGTTACCATATTAGTAGGATAAGTTTTATTGTATTTCAAAATGATATTCTTTTGAACATTCCAATATTATTTATGCATTGATCTTAATATTTTTTATTTTAATTTATCCCTTTGATGGGAAATGTAATACGGCCTCGTCTTCAGTTGGTTATGTGATTATTAATTATGGGAAGGTTAATAATATGATACAAATTATGGTATATTAAATCGAACCTTATGGCAATTACTTTAAAGTGCATTTTAAAATAAAAATATCTGTTACTGTTATGAAATATCAGTTACTGTGACTGATATTTGTTAAACGAACTATACATAATTAATTCAAAGTTCATTTTAAAATAACAACGATATTCGTTATTGTTATAAAATGTTATTTACCGTTATTGAGGTTTGAAAATCTAAACGAATCATAATTCATAAATTTAAAGTATATTTCGATATAACAAGGATGTTACTGTTATTGTTATAAAATATCAGCAACATATACTGTAATTTTGTTATTTTAAAATGTACGTTAAATTAACGTGTTAAAGTTCCATTTGCTTTACGAGAATTTGTATCTAGTTTATTATTAATCTTACAATATTTAATAAAGAATCTTTTATAATTGTTTTCATGGCATTGGGGTTTAGCCCTTTTAGAGTTTATAAGATAGTTTTGTTGCCATACATATAAAAAAGGTTTAAATGTACTTAATTTTGTTTAATTATAATTTTGTTCTGTTTTTATTACTTTAATGCTTTTCTATGATAATTTATAAAGAACTCTCTCAGTGTTAGATATATTATAGTGTAATTATAGATTGTAATCTGGTGCGAATGTGCAATCAAGTATATGACAAAAGTAAAGATCTGTAGGCCAAAGATTTATGTAGGTACGAAAAGATACATTTTTTTGAGTTAAAACATGGATTTTCTATACGTATTATATAATTTAGTTTTAAGTAGGGATGGGCAAATGAATCAAATATATCGATGTGTATCGTATCGATATTTTTAGACAATATCGTTGTATGTGTAATAAAGAGCGAAATATTTTTAATACCAGAAAAAATTACACTTATTATTAAAATACAGATTTATACATTATTGGTACAGTAAAAATAAAATTATCAAAAAAGCAGTCTTTCTTGGATATTATATTCTAATGTCTGATTTAAATAACCTCTCCTAAAGTTTATTTATTCATTTTTTAATTTTATTTCTTTATTAATATTAAATTTCAAAACTAGATTACTTATTATCAATTAGAATCGATTGCTTTATGTGTATATGTGTATCCTAAGAACATTTAGGGACCAATTAAGGGGATTGTTTTAATGCCTAAAGGGCCTCCTGACAGTGTAAATGTTAGTGAAATCGTGCATAAATTCCTTGATAATACGTAAAATACAACAATACAAAAAAAAATTACATGTATCTGTGTGTACAGAAATAGTGATACTTGGCTTATATTGTAATAAACTTTATAATACAATAAAATTTGATATACATCTCATATATAAGAATGTAAGTAAGTAAGTAGCAGCCCATTAACGTCCCACTGCTGGGCACAGGCCTCCCCACTCCAAGGAGCGAGGGTTTTAGAGCATAGACCCACCACTCTGCTCCACTGCAGATTGGCAGGCATAGTACACAAGTGCACTCTATTCCTTCACTCTCATAGTCCGATTTGACACGACCGGAGAGAGATCACACGCAGGACCGACGGCTTAACATGCTCTCCGAGGCACGGGGGTGGATCACAACGCCAACTTCCCAACTACGGGCAAATATTGAGAAAATCTTATACCCAATATTGATTTTTGAATTGGCCCGACCCAGGACTCGAACCCAGGACCTCATGTCTGTAGTCTAACATGTTAACCACTAGACCAATGAGGTAGTTATATATATAATATATAAGAATATGTTTGGTGGAAATATTTACTAAGTAAAATCTGATACTTATACATATTTACACAGAAGAAATTGTTTTTATCACACCATAAGTTTTATATTAATAATAAATATTTCATTTGCGAAACCAACAGTTTTATAATACAAACTTATAAACATAACATTAATCAATAAAATATAGAGTAGAACTATAATAATAATGAGCAAAAAAACAAAGAATAAAGTAAAAATTTAATCATTAAACTAAGAGTTCAGTAACATTTCGAGATCAACGATATATATCGATTATTGTCTGATAAAATATCGATAGATACTTTTGCCCATGCCTAGTTTTAAGTTGGAGACTCTCAGGCAATCGCTGTGATGTAAATTAAATGATTTTTTTTTGTATATTATATAGATAGTAATTTTTATCGAGTGAATTTTGTAAATATATGTTTGTTCTACGATTCCGCTTACGTTTTGTATTATGTTGTCTTTGATTAAATCCTTTTCTATCTAATATTCCCTGTTTTAATAGTAATAATGCAAAAACTATTCAATTCTAGTACAAAACGAGTGTCTTACAAACATTTTCGACGAATAAAGTACACAGTATTGATAAGAAATAGATTTTAAGATATTTTGTAAAAATTCAACTTAAACTTAATACGTAAATATTCTTCAATGTTTCTCTGTATACCTCCATTATTGTATTCTCTAAAGTTATTTATAAATATATTATGTGAATAAAATTTTCGTTGAAAACATACATATATATAACTATAATTTGTTCTTTTAGTATTTATTTGAAGCATTAATACATTTACATACTCTTTTGTCACTTTAAGTGACCTAAATATGTTTATATTTCCTTACTTCATAATAAAACAACGTTTTTTACGGATTCTTATTGCTTTTACAAATTTTACTTTATTTTACAACAATTTTCCACTGATAATTGTTTTAAAATAAATAATATAAATAACACGAAAAATCTCTGAAAAAGATATTGTTTTATTAATAATATTTATACGTTTAAAACATTCCAAATAGATCACAACTAGTTATTAATAGTATTAAGTTATTAACAGCATAATATTTTATAGATGTATTTTACTTTGAACCGCGAATTTATGTGCAATTGATATATTTATGTATTACAAGACTATAATATAAATAATATTGAAAATATACGAATTATAAATGTGGAGAATGGTTTTCTTATTTATATTTATACTTCCTTAGAAATATGGGGAAATCCTGCTCGAATTATGAATCTTAATCAATACTATCTCAATTTCGACCCTAAATGTCAAAAAATCTGGCGTGATCGGAACATGGGGACTAAAAGACTCTGGTTGCGGCCGTACATATTGGTTAAAACGAAAACAGTGTCGAACATTTGTCTCGCTCTCTCCTAAGGGCGGTAACGCCTTAGTTAGAGTGAGAGAAGTAACATATATCAACTATTTGGATTGGATATAATGTAGATTTTTGTTAAATCGTTCCAGTAATATTTAGCTTGATTATTTTATATTGTTAAAATAAAAACAAAATTTTGTTTAATGTATTTATTTGTAATACTTTATTGTCTCAGAATTTCCCATAAAACGATTTGAGATTTTTAAATTCGTTATATCTTTTGAATATCATTTAATAGAATGATGATTAATACAGAGGTATGAATAATATGGTTTGATTATTGTCGACAATTTTATTAACTTTAAATTGTAAAAAAACTGGTTATAATGGCGTAACTACAGTAATTGAACATATTATGCCTGATTAATCGCCTGTATGGCGCACCCGTGTGTATAGCCATGAATGGCAGCAACACTATTGGTAGGTGATCCCCCATGAGAGCTCAGGGCGGAAGTTCTCACTGCTGCTTACCAGTGCAGAGTAGCTGCGAGAACCAGAAGGAAATTAACAGACGCTGACGAAGTAAGGAGGGTCAGAGTTCTAGCTAACCGAGCCTTGATCCAAAGGTGGCAGGAGGAACTCGGGTCCCCAGCGGGGGGCGTGGCTATAGTAAGGGCAATCCGCCCTCATCCGGACAAGTGGCTGGGCAGAGAGCTCGGATCGCTGACCTACAAATTGGTACAAATACCTGTACCAAACTGTTAGCTGTGAGCCGTCGGCCAGCTGTTACGAGTGTGGTGCCTCAGACACAGTCCCACACACGGTGGCAGACTGTCCAGCCTGGGGTTCTCAGCGACTCATTATGACATCGCAGATCGGCACAGATCTTTCACTAGCTAGTATTATAGATGAGATACTCATCAGTGAGCAGGCCTGGAAAACGGTTGCCTCCTTTTGCGAGACCGTCATCTCGCTTATGGAGGTGCAGTGTCAACACTACATTTATACACTTTCATATTCTTAAATAGTTTTACATATTGTATTTACTCAGAAATATTGTATTATATCAATAATTAGGAAATACATATATAACAACTATTGTAAAATTAATTATCAACGGACGGACAGATCCGTACATCTGATTTTTATATACGTAGCAATGTGTAAGTGCCGTTACCGTCTCAAGTGCCTCGCACGACCGAAGGGACTATATTTATTCCAAAAAACAGATCGTGTACCAGGTAGCTAAGCCAATCACGTCTCGAAAGCAGGTTCTGATTATATGACTTTTCTGGGTAAATTCTCGCAAATTATAATAGTGTCTCCTCTATCCTCAAAACCAGCATTACATTCTTCCAATACCTTTCAGTACAACCCTTCTGACTCAAAAATAAAAGTGAAAGTGCTTTATTGGTGTAGTATCATTCATCCTACCTGACCATAGCACATCGCGTCACTGGTGACCTTACATCACCTCACCAGCGACCCACGTCGCTTTACTGGCGACCACCACTTCGCTTTAAAGGCACGACGAAGAAGAACTCCCATGGAGGGGAGTAGGAAAAAGGAAGAGGAGGTTCATATAACTCCTCCCCCTGTAGAAAATCTGTAAGCCGGCTACAGCCGCGGGGCCAGAGAAGAATGACTCAACGAACCTCTGGCTCCCCTCTCATAGTTACACGACCGTCCCGCTGGGTTAAAGAGGATACTGCGAGTTCTTCCCCCTCGCGGAGTCCCACACTCTCGACCGTTCAGTCAGGGTGCGTAAATGCATTTCCCAGCGACAAAAAAAACGTTGGAAATACGGGATCGTAGACTTTTATAGATATTAATACGTTCTATAAAATTGTTCAACATTTTTCTATTTTCAATAGTTTCCGCAGCGCATGCGATGACCAATTTATTGGTTCATACCTTGGGTTATATTAATGCTTTTTTTATTAGGGATCACTTAATTTTTAAGAAAATAATATAGCCTATGTCGCTCAATGAAAATGCAACTTTCTTATGGTGGAAAAGGTTTTGAAACCGGTCCAGTAGTTTTTGTGTGAAAACCTAATACATACAAATACACAAACGTTTCTTCTTTATAGTATGAGTATAGATTAATAGATACTACATACATAGCATCACGCATCATTCCCATAGGGGTAGGCAGAGACAACATCCTTCCACTTGCCACGATCCTTGCATATCTCCTTCGCTTCTTTCATTCTCATTAAACCTATCATACAAGTTCGTCGGTTTAGAGTACTCTTGACCTGGCCGTTATTTAAAATGTTCTGGATTTGGTCCACGAACATTCGTCTTGACTCATAAATCCTTTTAGTCAGTGTCCTTTCATTCATTCTCTCTACATGCCCAAACCATCTAAGCATACCTTTCTCAATTTTAGTCACTACGTCTTCTTTTATACCACAACGTTCTCTTATCACACTATTTCTTACTCTGTCACTCAGTTTTAATCCACTCATGCTTCTCAACGCTCTCATCTCTACCGCATTTATTTTACTTTTGTGATTCTTCTGCCATACCCAACTTTCACTACCATACATAAGTGTTGGCACCAACACTCCAGCATGCACTGCCAGTCTAGCCCTTTGAGACACCATCTGGCTATTCATAAAAGCATGCAGAGCACCATTTACCATATTCCCTGCATTCACTCTCCTTTCAATATCACTGTCACATGTTCCATCTTTTGTAAATTTAGATCCCAAGTATACAAATTCTTTCACCTCTTCCACTTGTTCCCCATCTATCAAAATATTGCCATTCATCATAGATTCATCTCGTTCTAAAAGCATAACTTTCCCTTTCAAAGCTTCATTCATTCTTAACCCATACATACTTTTTTCTAATAGATACGACTTTACAAGTATTTAACTTTAAATAAGAGGAATAACATTTAAAATTTTTAGTCTCCTTAAAAACACACGTTATATGGATTCTTTAAGACTAAGACTAAGTGATGTAGCTGCTTACACAGAACGGATTTGGCTAGCTACTTTCATATACATGTCCTAAAAAACAGGTTACTAGAGGCATCTATAGTAAGTTTCAAGAAATAAATATGTTATTTGTTTATACTAGATGTCTCTTTACATTCGTAAAGACATCTAGTGCAATGAAGTACTAAGCTTAACATGTAGTTGGCGTTGTCATAATAAAAATGTTTTTATTTAAAATCTAGCTTAAGCCCGTGGATTTGTCCGTGAAAAATCAGACTGTGTTTTTGACGTATTAAATAAAGTATCTACAAGTATAATATGATGCAAGCTGCATATCTGGATTATTTTTTTAAGGGTAGATATTATTCATTATATATTCACCAAAAAGTTCATTGCGCTTTTACAGATTTACAGGGGTGAGAGGTAATCTGATTCAAGCATTGCAATCTCTCTATGAGGGTTCTAGTGCTTGTGTCAGAATAAATGAAAGAGGTGTTCGACAGGGATGTGTTGCGTCACCTATTCATGGATAACTGTTTGACAGATTTAAAAGATAGTTTGCATGGGTTAAGAATGAATGAATTACTCATCAAATGTTTACTCTACGCTGATGATCAAGTAATATTTGCATCATCCGCTAATGAGCTGATAAATATTATGAATGAAGCTTTGAAAGGGAAAGGAATGAAAGTTAATGTAAACAAGTTATGCTTTTTGAATTAGATTAATCTATGAGGAATGGCAATATTTTGATAGATGGGGACCAAGTGGAAGAGGTGAAAGAATTTGTATACTTGTGATCTAAATTTACAAAAGATGGATCATGTTAAAGTGATATTGAAAGGAGAGTGAATGCAGGGAATATGGTAAATGGTGCTCTGCACGCCTTTATGAAGGGCCAGATTGGCTGTGCATGCAGGAGTGTTGGTGCCAACACTTATGTATGGTAGTAAAAGTTGGGTAAGGCAGAAGAATCACATAAGTAAAATAAATGAGGTAGAGATGAGAGCGACAATTCGTCATTAATTAAGCGATTTATTTATGAAACAGATATACAATCTATAGGATATAAAAAGTAGATATAATGAAGTTAAATACGTAGTTCGCTACGCGGCCTTTGATAATAAAAAATGTGTAACTCAATCGCCTCGCTTGTTCGTTTGTGAACCGCGACAAGGTGACACGCTATAACAATTTTATAATTCGTTAAATAAAACTAGATATATCGTTATAAAAGTGACAATAAAACCTTTATTTGTTAAGAAGGATTACAAAACAAAAAGTAAGTGTTAATTTTATATAAAAATATAATACATTTCTTATGATAATCTATAAAATGCGATAGTACTTGTATCGCCATTTTTGTTTACAAAACAATCGTATTATGTTCACTTGTGTTACGTAATATTACGATTTTAGATTAGTTTGAAAACATTTCATTGTTATTTCTATATTAATTGTCCGTTTATTAAACATTTTTATAATTTTTTTCAAATAAAACATTTTTACGCACTACTCGACTTTGGGAGTGAGGTGAATGCGTGACGATAACGTTACGAAAGATGTGATCGAAGATAGACAGAGAGAATTACGTATTACTTAAGTAGTGTGGTCTAAAGAACAATAGAACTTTTTTAATAACAACAGTCGCTTCATTTCGCTTTATTATTTTAAATTTACATGCGTCTTTTATCTTTTTCTTTCTATTGCCATCCTTTATAGGTTCCTCGTCAGAGAAATAGCATAATATCCTCTCCAAAGTTTATATTTAATAAAAATAGAAGCGTCACAAAAAAAAATTCTTTGTAATATACTAGTGCACATATTTTGACGATTACATCACCACATCAATCAACCTAGGTGATCGTTTTACTTAAATCATATACCTATTTAAATATGATGTTAAAATTAACTTATCATGAGTAAAAAAGATAGTACAGTAATAAACAATGGGTCTTTGAAATATTGTCTTCACAAAATTATGACTGTATACTTGCCGTTTTATATTTAGGGGATTGGAAACGTAGATTTGCGCTTCTAATGCCCCCTTCCCAAGTTTCCCAGCAAGAGTCTTCTGGAATACCAAAGTAGATTGCGTTTACGTATCCACTGGTGCTCCACCAAAGGATGGAGAGGTTATCGCTGAGTTTTAGTAGATATGCTGGCTTATCATTAAGTCCTCCGGGTTTATCGCAGCATTTTGCGGGGTACGGGCCTCGAGGCAGGGCCTCATTGCCCGGGCATCTTTCCTCGGGCATTCAGAAATTGCCCGGTACTCTTTTTCGCCCGCATTTCATACGGGCTGGATCCATCCTGTTCAATTCCAAGGAGCACTGGCTGCCAATGCCGTGAAGGTGTGTGTGCTGAGAGTTATCCGCCAGGCGGCTACGATGGGCGTCCTGGTAACACGATGGATAACGTCATTCCTGACGTACCTCGGAACTCCTACTTTCAGACGTAGGCACTTGTTCTGCTGGATCTGCAGCCTCGTTCTCTGGTATCCTGAGCAGAAGGCATACCAGGCAGGGGCCGCTTATCATTACCGAGTCACACACTCCCGATTATATATTATTGGTAATCCAATAACGTTTCCAACGCATATTGTTAGATCTTGTCTGATCGAGGGGCGTAGAAGCATTTCCCAACGGGAGAAAAAAGGAGTCGTCGATTTTGTCTATCGTAGGATATATTATAAGCATGCACTAAAATATTGTTTATATACATTATGGTTTTTTGGCGCTGGGAAATGTGTTTACGCACGCTGAGTGAATTATAACCCCACTCAGTGTGGAGCTCGCTGGACAATCAGAATTACTACTAAAACTTAGCGGAATCCTTCAGTCTACATCTAATGGGTGGAGGGCCAGAAGTTCGCATACGCGTTGGACTCAGATGGCTCCGCAGATGCTTTCGATATAAGGTTCAAGTAACCTTGAGCAGCTAGGCGCACATATTGTTACTGCTCATCACTCCTTTGGCGGAGAGAAAGAAAAGAAAAGAAAGAAAAAGAAAGAAAGCTTTATTCAGAGTACTGTGAGTTAAATGCACTTAAAACAATAAACAATAAAGAGAGAGGCACATCAGTTACTGCCTCTCTCGCCCTCGAGCATGCCTCCTACTGTAAAATGACAGACTCACAAAACGAAAGCCTCTGATGAAAGATGGTCTCCGACTAGCGTAGATAGAAGGTGACGGGGTCTCCAAGTTGGGCACACTTCCTCAGTGTGGTGCGCCGATTGGAGTTCCACACTCAAAGCAAGCTGGTGAGTACTCCCTACCAACAGTTTGATGCAGTTATTTGCCAAAGCACCCATGGAGCAGGTTTCCAAACTAAAGGATAGTGATTATGATCTTTATTATTATTATACTACTTTTACACTCACGCCCGTTGACTAAAGAATATATATATTTATTATTATATATAAATAAATTTATAATAATTACTTGAATACATAAATATCAAATAATACATATATCTACATAAACAATTACATAAATATATATAACGGGCGGAGGATACACCCCGGCAGGGAGACCAAACGCCCGGGGGTCAGGGCTACAGGCTGAGAAACCGCCGGACTATCCTAGCCGAGTCCAGCAACACCGCCTTTTGCATCCTTGCTGCGAGCGAACTGCCCCGGAACCCCAGTCGTCTCAGATGATGAGCGAGACTGACTGGGATCAGACCATTCGCAGATATTACGATTGGGATGGTTTCAGTGGATCCCACTCCCCACATGGCGGTAATCTCGTGCGCCAGATCCAGATATTTACGTTTTTTCTCTGTCTCAGCTCGCACGAGATTCTCGTCATACGGGATCGTGATATCCACTAAAAACACCCGAGACTGTGCCCGGTCCATTATCACGATATCAGGCTTGTTGGCCAGTATGGTCCTGTCCGTGATAATGGACCGGTCCCAATAGAGTCGGACACCGTCGCGTTCGAGTACTGGCACCGGCTGGTACCTATAATACGGCAGTCTCTCATCAAGAAGACCGTACATCAGGGCGAGCTCTTGATGAAGGATTTTGGCCGCTTGATTATGTCTGTGGAGATACTCAGTGTTGGCAAGCGCGGAACAACCCGAAAGCACATGTCTGAGTGACTCGCCGGGATGGCGACAAGCTCGACATATGTCGTGAGTGCCATCCTTCAGAATGTACTTTCGATAGTTCCTCGTCTTGACCACCTGATCCTGTATCGCACAGATAAATCCTTAGGTTTCCCCAAAGAGGTTCCCGAAGCGCAGCCATTGCACGGAGGCTTTTCGGTTTACGTGAGGCTCGTGTAGAGCCTTGAAAAACCGTCCATGCATTATTATTATTATTATTATTATTTGTGCTTACTGTTGTGCCAACCATCTAGTTGCGGCTGGATTGCTGCCACCATATAAATGCTCACTATCAGAGACTCGACGTCTTCCTTCTACCGTACAAGAAAGAGTGGCCAGTAGAAGGAATGTGACGTCTTAAGAGAAACGTCATTTCGGGCGCATCAAATTCCATGATATCTCCTAAAATATAAATGAAAATGATATGGTGTAAAAGATCATGATAATGTAAATGCTTAAAACGTTGAATGCGTAATCAAAATCGCAAACATACGATAAAAATACTAGCACATAAATGTTTATCTAAGATGTTATATGTATATGTATCTAAGGTGGTTATTTGCTAGGATATTTGTAGATAGATAGATAAACTATTTGTTTTTTCATAATTTATTAACAAATGGAAAATAAAAGAAATTTGAATCTGTGAAACAAATAAGGTTCGCCAATCTGCTTAAAGCAAATCACAAGTTGAGCCGCAGAACTTCTCATAAGATCAGAGAATAAATTTAATTCCTACAAAAAAGGGTAATAGTCAGTCAACCTTAAAAGATATGTTTTGACTTTTTTTAGAACTATTCAAGAGCAACAATTTCGTCATACATTATTTTTGTGTGACTTTAACTCTTTAAGAACCACACGAAACGGAAACATTCAAAAGGAATAGATTTTTCATTAATACCCCCATCCTATTAGTCTTAACATGATTTTATATGACCTAAAGCCTTCCTAGAAACCGATTGATCGGTTAGCACTTGACTGTGATCTCACCTGACAGTAAGTGAAGATACAGTCTAAGATGCTAATCTGATAAGAGGCCATATATCTCATTGTTTCTGCCCAGCATCGTACCAAAAACACAAATTTCTTTGCTTGGCCACAGCCGAAGCCTTCCACCAGTCAAACTCACACAAATTAGTAATAGACTATAGATAGGTGGATGATAACTGATAGCTCTGAAATGGTGGGACTTACAAGTCAACACTTAAAACACTAGTGGCAACACTTAAAAATACCAAAACGTTGTGCAGTATTACTAAATGTTATGCAATTCAAGGTAACTTTAACGAACGGAACAATTTTATCTGTGTCCACAAAATTGTTCCGTTCGTTAAAGTTACCTGCCCACTATATTACTTAATTGCCTCATTGGTTTACTGGTTAGCATGTTCGACTACAGACATGGGGCCAATTCAAATATAATATTGAGTTTTCTAATAAGAATTTCACAATATTTGCCCGAAGTTGCGAAGTTTGCGGTGCACCCCGTGCCTAGGAAAGCACGTTAAGCCGTCGGTCCTGCGCTTGATCTCTCTCCGATCGTGTCTGTTTCCCGTCATATGGGAGTATGAGAGTAAAGGAATAGATAGTGCACCTGCCAATCCGAGGTGGAGCAGCGTTTTTTTTTTATTCCTGACAGATTAGCGCTTGACTGTGATCTCACCTGATGGTAAGTGATGATACAGTCTAAGATGAAAGCACGCTAATCTGTTAAGAGGCGATATACCCCTTATGGTTTCTACACAGCATCGTACCGGAACACAAATTTCTTTGTTTGGCGGTACGTTTTTCCGGTAGGGTGGTAACTAACCACGGCCGAAGCCTCCCATGGGTTTATGCTCTAAAAGCCATCTCTCCTAGGAGTGAGGAGGCCTGTGCCCAGCAGTGGGACCTTAATGGGCTGCTACTTACCTTATATTACTCAATAACTCCCAATATTTCAGAGCTAACAGCTGCCACCCGACTATCTATAGTATAACATTAGAAAATGCAATTCACTAAATTCGCTTTACCTGGGATCGAACCCTGGACTTCTGCTAGCATATGTAGTGCATACACGGGAGCCGAGTTCAACGCATTCAACGTATTAAGGTATATCATCTACCTGGGACACACGATCCAATTAGGTAGGTCCAACTTCGAAAAAGAGATCAACCGCCGAATCCAACTCGGATGGGCAGCGTCCGGAAAACTGCGGGACATTTCTTCATCCATAATTCTTCAGTGCCTGAAGACTAAGGTCTTCGAATAGTGCGTGTTGCCAGCGATTACATATGGTTCCGAGACATGGCCGCTGACTATGGGGTTCGTAAGAAGACTCAGAGTCACTCACCGGGCAATGGAGAGGGCTATACTCGGGGTTTCCCTACGTGATCGAATCAGAAATGAGGAGATCCGTAGGAGAACTAAAGTTACCGACGTAGCCTACCGAATTGCAAAGCTGAAGTGGCAATGGGCAGGGCACGTAGTTCGCAGAACCGATGGACATTGGGACCCGAAGGTGTTAGAGTGGCGGCCTCGCACCGGAAAACGCAGCGTCGGCAGACCCC